>JAYKAV010002810.1:292373-474453 GCA_035582835.1 Phoebastria nigripes | reverse complement strand
CCCTCATCCTTACCCATAAGCACTCGACCTTATCATCACCACAATCGTTAAGCTCTAGACAGTCTAAACACTCCCTAACATACAGAGCCACCCCACCGCCTCTCCTTCGTCACCTGTCCCTTCTGAAGAGCTTATAGCCATCCATTGCAGCACTCCAATCGTGASAGTCACCCCACCATGTTTCTGTGATGGCGACTAAGTCGTAGCTATCCTGCTGCACAATGGCTTCCAGCTCCTCCTGTTTGCCACCCATGCTGCACGCATTGGTGTAGATGCACTTGAGCTGGGCTATCGATTTCGCCCCCAACAGTGGCGTGCCACCCCTAGGCTCATCTCTAGTGAGCCTGGTTTTATCCCCTTCCCCCTTTGAACCTAGTTTAAAGCCCTCTCGATGAGCCCTGCCAGCTCATGAGCGAGAATCCTTTTCCCCCTGTGAGACAGCTGACCTCCATCTGTCACCAGCAGGCCTGGTGCCGTGTAAACCTCCCCATGATCAAAAAAGCCAAGATTCTGCCGACGGCACCCGCCCCGAGCCATGTGTTGATCAAGCGTGTTTTCCTGTTCCTGTCAGTATTCTTCCCTGCCACTGAAGGGATTGAGGAAAACACTATTATGTTGAATCCTGCACCTAAAAATAGCTTTCTTTGCGGAAAAGAGAGGTTTGCTTTGTTCGTGTTTGTTCCTTTATCCCTGACTGATTGTTTCTGTCTGTCAGCAGCAACAAAGCCTCATTGTTTTGGTGCTCTGACTGGGACGCGTTAAATGGATCCTATTTTCAGAAACTGCTGAGCCTCCAAGACCTTGAGATGTCTGCCCATTAGAGCATTTCGCCTTGGCTAGCCCAAAATGGTGGCAGTTGCACCCTCTCCCTGTAGTAATATTGGCCTTAGATGCAGCTTTCTGCAACTTAATAATTTAAGCCCACCTACTTTGTGATTGTCGGGGAGAAGAGATAGTAGATTGCTCTTCAGATATTCATCTTGGCTTTATGTAGAAAGCAATGCCACTTCTTTGCCAAGTGATCTCTCACTTTTGTTCATTCTCATCTTGCTGACCATTCATCCTCCATTCACTAGGCTCGCAAACAACCTCATTTTTCATACCTACTTCTCCATTTGTTGACACTTCAGGCTCCTGCCCATTGCTTTCCCTCAGCAACAAGCTCATTCGCATTCCATATTCAAAACCCACATGATTCATTGAATAGAAAAGTGCTTTTGCTTTGCACTCTTTGTCTGAGACTGACCTGGAGGATGACATTACAAATGAGCTCTTATATCTGAATTGCTTTGTCCTACTTAGCAAAGGCAGTAGAAAATGGCAAGGAGCTTTTGGTCTTGAGGGGGCTCAGCTGCTTCTCCAAAGTCTCTCTTCTCACTGATCTTATGTTTTTGCTTCCTTCTGTTGCATGGGGTGTACCAGTTTCAGTTTTTAGGCTCATGAGGGAGATTTTTTGAAAAGGACAGTTTGCTACAGGCAACTTTCACAAAAAAAACCCCCAAACAACAGAACGGAGGTGGTATTCAGGTATGAAAAGAGGGGGATGAGCTGGACACTGGAAATGTTGTAAACCATGAGAATGCTGCCACTCTAATTTTGCTGATTTAAGAGGTTCTAGACTGTGCATTATTCAGATCATTAAAGTTAATGGGAAAATTCACTCCTCAATGGTAGAATTCAACTTATAAACTTCACATTATTATCTAAATTCTTTGTTGTTCATTCAGACCAGTATCCATATCCAGATATGCTACTATGTTTGATGCACATCACCAAAAGGAAATAACCAAAGATCAGTCTGATTTTTGTCTTCCACACATTAATGTGAAAATATTGCCCCAGTGTGCTGTTTTTCCAGATTTACTCAGCTTTCTTTTAATTTCAGTCATATTCTGTATCCATGCAATCAAGGCCTCAGTCAAGCCCATTGACTACTGCTGATGTCAACATCAAGATTTACAGAGCTGCAAAATACTACTGAGGGCTATGACTTTATTTTGAGACACAATGAGTCTCAATAGATATCATAATAGAGATTATCAAGTGCTTTATTACATACAGAGTTATTGTTGTCATGYAGAACATCCCAGCTCATGACATAAAAAAGGCTTTTTTTTTTTCAGTGTAATATTCAGGAAAAGGAGTTTAAATTTGAGATCTAGAAGAAAATAGTCATTAGAAGTGTGATCAGAAAAGCTTGCAAGCTTTCCTAGCACCTGATACAGTTCACTGATATGAATGTAAGTCCAGAGTAATACAATTGGCTGATAAAGAGCAAAGTTTGTTCTGTTATAGAAAAAAGTGAAAGATGGGAGTGGAAGTGGCTAACAAACACAAACATAGGTGAAACAGGTGTCAAACTTGTGGTGTCTTAACACTGTTGAAAACTGGGACTTTTTTGGTTTTAGTATAAGTTATGGTTAAAGGTATAAACAGGCTTTGGTGGAGTGGAGTACTAGTCTCGAAAAACCACTGGAATTCAGAAATTAGAACCTCTTTCAAAGCAGGTGAGGAAGGAAAGAGAAGGAGGATATAAATGAAACAGGAGTTGTTTTTACTTTAGGAATGGTGAAATATAGATAATACTTGTGACTAATTTACTGATTAGGTAATAGTTTGTGACCTATGCCATGTCTGGCCACAGTGAGACTGTTACAGAGTCTTCTGGTGTCTGCTGTTTCAAAAGGATTTTGGAAAACTAAAGAGGAAACATAAAGGAAGTGAGAGTGAATGTTTTTTGAGGGCTTGGGAATCTGGTGTTGAAACAAGACTTAAGTATCTCAGTTTATTTTATCAGCAATGAGAATCAAGAGGTGACAGGTTTACAGTGCAGAAGGTCCTTCAAGGAGAGAGACTAATGAGGTCTAGACGAGCATGTGACATGATCTTGTAGCTGGAAGCTAAAATTACACTAGTGGAGACAGCAAATAAAGCACAGATTTTGAACTAGGAGCTCTGCGTAACAACATAACAAAAACCCCACAGATTTTTTCCCCATCCTCCTGACGTTCATGTCACCTCTTTGGAAAGTGTAATTCAAGTACAAGATACTGGTTTCAGTACAAGACTAGGTAGGTGAGCATTAATCACTTTTAAAATACAGAGCACCATACTGGATCGATTAATTTCTGCTTTTTGTGGCCTTCAGCTCTGTGAATGTATTACGCTCACTCCTTTCAATCACAAAGTATTCAGAGATCAGGATCATTCTGTATTATTTGTTCAGATGTAGTATCTTCCCTCTGTGTCATGAATGTAGGATATAAAAATAATAGATGCTCTCCTCGTTCCTTTAGCATTCAGGTTCCTCTCCCATCAGCTCAGAGTTTAGGGCTGAGACTGCGGATGCTGCTTTGTCATGCAGTCTGAAACCTTCATCACTGTCGTATCATTTAAATGTAGGATTTCAGTTTCAGATGTGGATGTTATCACAGGATTTGGACATAATGCCATCATTCCTGCCATGCAGATATAGGCAGCATGTTAAACAGTGCTTAACCAAGTGTGGTCTTTTTCATGGCTCACGCATTTGCTGTCACCTAAATTCTAAACTCCCTAGACCTTGGGCACTAACCTTGAGGCATCATTGTCCTGTGGTTAATGAATATAATGTGATCATTTCTGGCACGAAATGAACAGTCACATTCTGTACAATACAAACTCATTTCTGTATTACAGTTTCTCTTAGAGGGGAAAAAAAATTCATTTCAGAACTGTATTCCCCCGTTGCTATTATTTACTTGTTTATGAGGAGTGATACAGTAAAGACTGGGAAAAAGCATTTGAAATTCTAGATATAAGGTAAAAAGATGCAAACAGTGACTAAAAGTGTAAGGGGAACACAAAATAGGTATTAGACCAACTTAGCTTTGGTTTTGGAATCTAGAGTGGAGTCTGGGAAGCTTTCCTCCATCCTGTGGGATGGAGCTGCTCTTTCCCTGGTACAGAGGAAGTTAATTGTAGGGACAAAGGTGTCCTGGTCTCAGGCTTGGCCGTTTCTCATGTGTTCTACCCCAAAGTGAAATCCAGTAATTTCATCCTCACAGAGGAAGATGTGGAGGAATTAGTGTACCAGGGTTTTCTGATCAGGATGCTGTAGGAGAAGTCTTGGCCAGAGGGAGGTGGAGCAAATAGGTGTGAAGAGAAAGATGTGAGGAATGAAGTCGGAACAGAGGGCAGCTAATTTGGAGGGTCAGGGCATTCCATATAACCACTTTTTCTTGCCTGCTGGGCTGAACCTAGCGCTGGCCATGCACCAAAGTGAAAGAGCTGCCAAGTCATTTCAAGCAGTGTCTGTATAAAGAAGGAGCCTTGTGAAGGTAGCCCGGCTGTGCAGGCGCTGCTCTGGCAGTAATTGTGCGCACCAGGAGGTGCAGGCAGACGTGAGCTGCCTGGGTCGAAGCCTCGAGCTGGAAGTGCAGGGAGGAGCGGGCAGAGACCTCCGAGCTGTGCAGATGGAGCCCCCCCCGCTCGGGGTGCAGAGAGCAGCGCTGAAACACGGTGGCACCGAGCTGATGAAGTCCACTGTGAGGATGCACAAGCACTCCCAGTTCTGTCATGGGCTGTTTTGGCTGCTTGGTTTTACAGCCTGATAGCAGGTCTTTTAAAACAGTTTTTGTATGTGGGATATACACGTTTTCTCCATTTCTGCGTGCCCTTTTCCCAGAGAGTAGGCATCTGTGACTTTACAGCACCGTACTGCTTGAGTTGTACCACTTCCATCTCCCTTCTTTAAACAGGGAAGCTACAGCAACTGGTGTAACAGGGCTCATATGTTTCACCTGAGAGATTTCTGATGTACTGGGGAGGAGGAGGGAATCTCTGTGTGTCTTGATACGGAGCCAATTAAAGCCCAAAGGAAAGATTTCCATTGATTATAACACGGTTTAAATCTGGTCTGTAATACCTACTAAACAACAAATCATGTTGTGATCTTTTAAGTCATCACTGTTCTATAAAATCAGGGCAATTATTCTTATTTATTATCCCCTCCACTTAAACCTGTTGGGGATAGCAATGCATTCAGTTTCAGTGATAAAGAAAATACTGCACTCAATGGCTTTGGAAAACCACTAGAAAAAAGGGTTTGTGTACGGGATTGACTCAGTTTATATCCTGCTAAGTAGCTATTGTGGAACAGGAGTGATTTACTGAAAAGTTGTGGAGAAAACCAGATGACAGTAGACTTGGTATTTCACAGCTAAATCATGGAGAAAAAGTTTTAAAAATAATACAATTGTGTCAGAGGCTTTTCGTAGTTTGTAGGGTTTTCCCCACTAGAACTCAATTTCAATATGAACACAATTACCTGGAGTAGGCCACTCTGGGGGTCAGAGGGGGAATATCCTTTACTGTTTTCAAAATTGGTGATGGAAGGAAAGTAGCTGCACTTTAGCTAAGACTGAAGCTTGTGTTTCCTTCCAGCCCAGATTTTACCTTCTCCAGTAAGACTACAACATACTTGAGGCTGGTACTCTGCAATCTCATTCCTCATTGTCATCTTAACTGCCTAAAACTGCCTCTAACATTTGAATGAAGAAACACAGGAACAAATCACATAACAGACTTCCTTGTGTCTTTCTCAATATGATCTATTTTTAGTATACACTATTATCTGAAATACTATTAATCGTAGAAGTGGTTGTTGTGTTACAGTTAGTGCTCAGTACAGTTACAAAAATAAACTAACCTGTGTATTTTGGAACAGTAGAGTCATCCTACAATATGAAGGCCTTGGCCATGTGTCCTCAGCCTTGCAGGACAGCTTGCGAGCAGATGACTGCTTGATGAGTTTCTTTTTCAAACAGTATTGTTTAAAACCCACAGGCATCAGAAATACTGAGATTACTGCAGCTAACCTCCCTATATGGGCCTCATGTCACAGTAGCTAAGCACCTCATATTTTTTCCCCCCAAGAGATCTGTTTTGTCCTCACAGCAGTCTTGGAAGTTGCCTGCTCTCACTCACAGAGGTTGGGATACTGTGTGGAAGTCAGCCCAGAAAGTTCTGGGTAAGCGGACTGCCCTTTATCTTCCTGTTGGCTAAATGTGGATTTGTATCTTGATTATTTGCTGCTCAGCCTCCTTCAATATAGAGTTTAAAGCATGCTCCTGATAGGTATCTATCTTTGGGGGTGTGCTGGTTTTGGCTGGGGTAGAGTTAATTTTCTTCATAGTAGCTAGTATGGGGCTATGGTTTGGATTTGTGCTGAAAACAGCGTGGATAATACAGGGATGTTTTCGTCACTGCTGAGCAGGGCTTACACAGAGTCAAGGCCTTTTCTGCTCCTCACACCACCCCACCAGCGAGTAGGCTGGGGGTGCACAAGAAGCTGGGAGGGGACACGGCTGGGACAGCTGACCCCATCTGACCAAAGGGATATTCCATACCATATGACGTCATGCTCAGCATATAAAGCTGGGGGAAGAAGGAGGAAGAAGGGGGACGTTTGGAGTGATGGCGTTTGTCTTCCCAACTAACCATTATGTGTGATGGAGCCCTGCTTTCCTGGAGATGGCTGAACACCTGCCTGCCGATGGGAAGGAGTGAAGGAATTCTTTGTTTTGCTTTGCTTGTGTGCGCGTCTTTTGCTTTCCCTATTAAACTGTCTTTATCTCAACCCACCAGTTTTCTCACTTTTACTCTTCCGATTCTCTCCCCCATCCCACTGGAGGGGGAGTGAGCGAGTGGCTGTGTGGGGCTTGGTTGCCGGCTGGGGTTAAACTACGACAGGGGGGCAGCAGAAATATATTTTTCTGAGGAATGGTCCTTCTCACTGAATTGTTTTCCCATTTGAACACACAGAAGGTGCCTCCCAGTTTGGTAGCAGTCTGTATCTGCTCTGTACCAGCTCTGTCAGTCCCTGCAAGTCGATGCAGGTAGTGCACTGTCCATGATGTAAAACCTCTCTCTGAGGTCAGAAAGACCTAGCTTTTTCTAGCTAGCACTTGTGGCTAATTTTTTGTAGGTTTGTTAAATACAGTTTCACTGTTGTACACATCCACACATAGTCTGTAAATTGTAAGTCTTCTTTTTGCACAGGCTTATATGATTGGGAAGGGGTCAGGTGGAACAGCACCTTTGCTTTTCTTTGAGTGGCTGCTTCCTAACTCCTCTGAGGATAAAGGCAAAAGCATTTGTGCTCACACGCTCTGACCAGATGTGGTAGTTACCTCTTCTGGCCACTCAACAGATTGCCAACAGGGGACATCACAGCTACTTCTGGAGAGTTTAAGCCCATGCTGGCTTGGAGTGTTGATAGGTGACCCTGGTGTGCAAATCATCTGCCCTCARGCAAATCCATTCTCCTCAGTAGAAGCTATTTTATAGTTTTGAGTGATTACATTTCAAGGGTCCATGAAGGCAGCAACCCCACACTGTTACTCATGTGTGAACACTCCTTACACATTACCTTTCAAAACAAAGTTTGAAAAGGGTACTTAGGCAAAGCGGAGTCTTACAGTTAAAGTGGAGTTTGCACTTGTGACCGAGGAGAGTCCCCTTCTCAGACTCCAGTCAGTGTGCAGATGCATCTCCAAAATGGCTTTGCTTACTCCTTGCTCAGAAATCCTGATATTCACATTTCAGAAGCATACTGGCTCACCAAATGCCAGGCTTTTACTGCCTGAGGAAAGGGCAATATTTCCGCCTTACAATCCAATCTTGAAGGCTTCAAGGCAAAGCTTTTCCTTGACAAAGGCAAAATATTTTATTTTGCCTGACTAAGGGACCAGGACCTTAATATATGCAATCTTTTAAGCTGGCTCAGGTTTTAAGGCTCACAGAATTGAAGTGCCTTATGAATTACAGACTGACATCTCCTTTATCAAATGAAATTACTATGTTGGACTCATTCATGGAATGTTTCCCAGCACAAAACTCACTCTGCTTTATATTTCCATCAAGAAAAATGGAAATACTGATCCATAGTATTCTGGTTTATACTCACTGGTAGCCATTTAACTCTTTTTATTATAAAAACTTTGCATGATGCCATGTGTGGTTCAGTAGAAACATCCTCTCCTGTGCTATAGTGATAGCTTTAAGATAAATAACGGTATTTTCAAAATTGTTTGAATTTTGTTTATAGCTTCGTCTACCACTTTAGTAGTAATGCACAGTTCTTTAAGATACATGAAATCATCTTTAGGTTCCTGGAGGGATGAATTTAGAGAATACTTTGAGAACTCATCTGACAGATTTACTAGTAGCAAGAAAGTAAAGCAGATAAAAACCATCATAAGAAAATCCGCCCTTTTATTAAGGAGGTTCATCTTTCAAACCCTTTTGTGAAATTACTTTGCAGACCTTCAGTCAAAAATTCAGCTGATGTAAATTAACACCTTTCTATTGATACACAAGAAGATGTGTGTTTTTTATACCAGGTCTCTTCCCACATATCAATTGCACAGTCTTTCTTCAGAGCATGCATATGTAATTCCATTGATTTTGGAGGGACATCCTTGCAGCCCTACACCAGAAATGACATCTCCAAGTTTTGGTTAAAAATACCGCTCATCAGAAGCAATTGGGGTTTAATGTGTTACCTCTTACCAGTTCATCTAGGGTCACTGAACTCTGACTCCTTTCCAATTACAAAATAAATATATGAGCTTGCAATACTCCTAAAATGATTCTTTCTTAGATGCACACAGATCTCACCTGACATTGACCTGACTTGGCACCGGGATGTCCATTAGATTTCACTGCATTTTAATTTCCAGGGTTTTATCCATAACATAGCTAATCTCAGCACTGATTTGAAGAAGTAATTTCCTTGCTTTTTGTGTTTTGACAGTGACTAGAACTGCAACCATCTTGGCACTGATGGTGAAAATTTGTCATTGTGATTCTTCTTTAAGGTCACTTTCTGCAACTCCTATGGCTCGCTAGGAAAGATTCCCAAGGTTTCTGAAACAGTCGATAGCATAAGAGATTTACTGCACAGGTACCGGTGAGGAAGAGCCCTGCTCGTTCTAAGCTGTGCTCCAGTCTCCCCTCAGCAGCTCATGTATTTTTTTCCAGACCAATTACTTCAGGTCTACAATTTTCCACATTTGGGCTCAGACCATTTACCATTTTGAGAAGGGTTCACTTCAGCTTGTTTGAATTGCAGGAACTCATGCCCAAACCAAGGAAATAACTCTGCTTTCAATACCTTTCCATACCTGCACCTCAGATTCTTTTTTTTTGTTGCAGACAGATATAATTCAAGATTGTAGAAGCAATTTTGTTTTTTTTTCATGGTTGGTGTGTTTTGTGACAATAAGAGCCAGAAACAGAAGAAACTCATGGACTGAGCGTGGTCTCCTGCTATTCCAGCACCTGCAGCCGATAGTTGCAATCAGAAAATTTTCAATTTCCATAGTATTCCATTAAGAGATAAGTCCTGAAGTAAATTGGTTCAGCAGGTAGGCATTGAAAATGGAAAATTGTCTTAATCCAGCAGTTCCAGTTCAATTACAGTGTGAATTGCTAAGATACTTTCATACGGTTATGAAAAATCTCTCAGACAACAAAACAAAGTATAGGATTATTCATAAATGCCACATGGCTATATTTTGCCTTGTGAATGCTGGACTATGCTGTAATCAGAAGTATTTTTAAAGCAAATAAAAATGTTGCTTCTGCAAACATAGGTGCTTAAATATTAATCAGAGCTCTACCACAATCCTGCTGAAATATTTAATGATTTTCTGGCTGTCATTCACTGTAATTCTGACAGTGGTAATGAAATGCTGGTGTCAGCCCTGCTTGTCAGTGGCCTGGGAGACTGCAGCAGGTGTCGTTCCCTTTTTAAAAACAATGATGCACCGGCAACCAGTTTATTCCCATCTGGAAGTGTGTTGAGTCCTACGTAAATGCAAAAAGCAAAGTACAAAGAGCCAACATGAGCCATCCTTTGCAGGCATGGTGTGTAACCCCCTCTCTCCCTCTGCTCAAGGCAGCCACCAGAAATACCGATGTGTGATCTGAAGCCACCTTCCAAGCTCACTGCCACAGGAAGGGTCTAGTCTGAGAATATCTAATGTCTGAACTCTGGGATTTTCCCTTTAAGGTAAAAAGATGGGCCACAGGCTATTGGTATGGGGTCTGGATAAGATGTATTTTCTGTAATTAAATGACATTTGAATATAACTACTTCTGCAGCCCATCTAGACTTACTGCAAAATAGTCTTTTCAGGCTATTTTAGCCCTGAAACTTTTATCTAGAGATCATTTTATAGACTTGCCAGAGATGAGAAACAAGCATAAAAATGATATTTACCTCTAATTCTATTTGTATTATTAGGCCTTGAGCACAGAGGGAGGAAGCAAGAACGCCATTTAGGTGTACCTCCCTAGCCAACGGAATACATATGTGTATAAACAATAAAAATTCCTCAAATGGCAAGCCTTTAACCTTTCACTGGGTGGGTACCAACTTCCTCTGTTTTTTTTTCCCCACTGAAAAAGTCTTCTAATGCCATACTCCCTTTAGTATTTTTGGTACATTTTAGACTGTGTTAAGGGGGGGGNGGGGGGGGGGAAGCATGTCTAATGCAATTTTGTATGGATTAAAAATTAAATTTAAAAGCACCTATAAAAGGATAGATGGCTCTTTCTTTTTTTTTTGACCAAGATTTCCAGTATACTAAGATACAAAAATATCCAAAGGTTTTTCTATACTGCCTGTAGTATTACTTGTGTCTTAGAGGGGCCCAAATACTTGTATGCATTTAAGATATGAGGGTTTCTTTTCCTCAGCTACCTCCATTTTGAAAGCCTATTCCATTTATTATTATGAACTGGAAGGTATATTTTAAAAGTAATGATGAAATATTGGCTGGAAGATTGGGCGTGCCAGCTGTGGGGGCTTGTTCTCTCAGCAGAAGGAGATAATTTATTAGGTGGCTTAAGCGTGGCTGAGATGAAGCACCCGTGTTTGTCAGTTGTTTCAATGCTGGTGTAGCATTCAGAAACCATAAGTGAAATGGGACCACTGGCTACGATGACACTAATCAGTGAATTTTACCTTCTCTCCCACTGACCCTGGCTGRAAGTTGGCCAAGCACATTGCAAGTCCTCTGGGGCTTCCTTCCAGGAGAAATGCAGGCATGGGGAAGCTCCTCTGTGCCCAGCTCTCGCTCAGATATGAAGGCAAGATGTTGCTGGAGCAAGGTCCCATGTGCCCCAGCTGAGACGTGGCCTCTGTGTAATGTGCAACGCAGATGTAGCCTGTTATCTCTGTATTACAGACAGGCAAGGGCAGTATCACAGAATCACAGCAGAGCTGAAGTTGGAAGGGACCTCTGGAGGTCATCTTGGCCAACATCCCCTGCTGAAGCAGGGCCACCTACAGCCAGTTGTCCAGGACCAGGTCCAGATGGCTTTTGAATACCTCCAGGGATGGAGACTCCACAACCTCTCTGGGCAACCTGTGCCAGTGCTTGGTCACCCTCCCAGTGAAAAAGTGTTTCCTGATGTTCAGAGGGATCCCCCTGTGTTCCAGTTTGTGCCCATTGCCTCTGGTCCTGTCACTGGGCACCACTAAGAAGAGCCTGGCTCCATCCTCTTTGCACCCTCCCTTCACATATTTATACGCATTCATGAGACCCCCTGACCCTGCTCTTCTCCAGGCTGAACAGCCCCAGCTCTCTGATTTTCCTTGCGGGAGAGGTGCTCCAATCCCTTCATCACCTCAGTGGCCCTTCACTGGACTCTCTCTGGTATGTCCATATTTTTCTTGGGCTGAGGAGCTAAGAACTGGACACAGTAGGCCCTAACTTAGTCCTATCTCTGTTACACCACCTTAGGCCAAAATTGCTCGGAGTGATTCAAACGACCAGCCCTCTGGGGCTCCTCGACCTCAGTGCTGGTGCGTCACCAGAGAGGAGCCCTGGTGCCAATTCTCTCCCATGGCTACGGGGAGATGAGGTTGGTGAGCAATTTGTGGCGCTCATGCTGATTGCTGTGTGGGGCACGATGGCCCTGTAAGAGCCCTCTGCTCATGTCCTGCCCCAGAGGAGATGAAGGCTGGCTCTCTGAGCGGTGCATGGTGCTTGGGCAATCCATGGCTGCTTGCCACCAGACGGCCTTGTGCAGTGCTGGGCTTGCTGCTGCCGTCCTTTCTGAGCAAGGGCATGCGCCATGGTGGCATCATGGGGAAGCAGCTGTGTTTACTCTTTCCCTTTTCCCTCCCTTCTTCCAACCTCTGAAAGTATCAACAGCAGTTTGACCCTCCATGCAGCCCCATTTCTCCATTCTTCCTCCCCTTCTGTCAAACCTCCTGAGATGTCTTTGCCCCTCCATTTTCCCAGAAAAGCAATTGCCACCTGCCTCACTCCAGCCCTCTCCTTCCCTCTCTCCCTGGGATCCTAGTTTTTGTTTTTTGTTTTTTTTTTTTTTTTTTAAGGATGAGAAAGATGTTACCTATAATTAAGTTAGCACTCGGATTCTACATTTATATATATTTATGAAATAAAAAATAATGTTTGAAACAACGAAGTTAAGGCATACAAATAAAGTTAGTACATTGGGCTGCAATTGAAGCTGATCTGCATACTAAGGTACGTTTGTGCATTTTTTCTCTCTCCTAATATACCTCTAAAATAAGCAGAAAAACAAAATGCTGAAATTAGGATTAATATCATATTGTTATTCTGTAAACAAGAGCCTACATAATCTTAAGGATCAGAAATGGTATACAGCCATACTGGAAGGATAAAAGAAATACACGTCTTCGGAAAAAACTTTCAAAAATAAATGGAACAGCRTATTTTATCTTAATGCATAGTATTATGTTGAGGAACAGAAATAACCTTGGATATATGCTCAAGTTTAACAATTAACAGCTGCCTTTGAAATTATAATTTGCTGATATTAAAATGTCTTTTATAAAATAAGTTTATTTTAAAAATTTATTAGTTATATATTCCCTTTAAAGTGTATATAAAGTATATAGACTTTACTAGTTGTAGAAAATATTCTTTCCCCAGTCAATCTGAGAGAAAGTGTTTCAAATAAAAAGCTTTCTATTTTCAATTGAAACTCAATATTGATTTTTTTTTTTCCATACTGGATTTCAGAAAATAAAGGAAAGAGATTTTTCTGAGTAACCTGATTCCTCTTCCCTCTCCCTGCCCCACTCTTCAGATCTCCTTCAGGTGAGAGTTGCTGCTGCTGAGACTTCCTCTATGGGTTGCACCAAGAAGCTGATGCTCAGGGTGAGTAAACAAGGGGCAGAGGTAGGGGAAGAGGTGGAGAGCCTTAGGAGATGGGGAGCAGAGTACATCTTGACTTTCTGAAGTTGATCGGTAGGGATCATTACTCTGTTCCCTGTGGGAGGCAGTGAATATGGATTTCTACATGGGAAAAATGGGAGTAATAATGGTGTGTTATCCAAATCTGGGAACAGGAGAGTCAGAGGCAGTGCTCAGAGGTGTCTCGTCAAAACACAGCTCTGTCCCTGGACCTCCTGGCTTCTTATGAATGGTATCGCCTGGCTTTTCAGAACCGTGGGGGTGTTAAAACTTTCAGCTCTGTTCACCCCCCACAGGTATCCACTGTTCACCATCCACCAGCATGGTCAGTGCTTCCTCTGAACTTGATGAAAAGTACAGCCCTGGCTCCCCAGCCTTGAGCTCTCAGAAAGGGGAGAAATACTCAGGGCTTTCTGACTGAGGGTGAAGCGGAGGCATGAAGGGTCAGGCCTTGGGGCAGCATGAGCAGGCTCTTGCAATGGGGAGAGAGTCTCAAAATCTAGATTTTCATCCTCAGAACTGGAGGCATCCTGGCCTTGCAGCATTGCTGGCAGGAAGAGGTAATAAGGATTAGCATGGCCTGGTGGTAACATGTCCTTCTCCGAGTAGGGAGTAGTGATGTGGAAAGTCCTGGGACATTTCTTAGCAGTATTATGAACTCCTGACAGCCTGGTGCTGAGGGGGAGCCTGGTCAGAAATCTCCTGTGCTGCAGAGCTGGTTGTGTCCCACAGGAGAAACCTGGAGTCATGGATGAGCAGTGGGAAGAGATGTAAAGAGGCAGGAAAAAAACCAAGGATAGATCTTAAGGTAGCTGGTTACCTGGCATGGGGCAGTTTCTACTCTGCCCCACGTGCTGGGTGGTCTATTCTTCTGCAGAGACTCCCCACTTCATCTGGGGTGTGAGTGGCAGGGCAGTGGTGGGGAGGGGAAGGGACTTGCTCTTTTATGGGAGATTAGGGAAAGGAAACAACTACAAAAGCAACTGAAAATTGCAATGAGTGAGGAGATGGTTTGTGTCCCATTGTATGCTCTGCTCTTCCAGGAACTGCTCTGCTGCCTTTCAGAAGAGAGGCAGAGTTCATGCTTTGAAAGAGGAGGAACAGAAGAATAAGGCTGATAGCTTCATTTCTCAGACAGTATCGTATTTTTGGATGCTGACAGGTTTTAACATGAATTGTTGTCATCCAAGTTCACTGCTTGGTTGAATTGTTTTGCCTGCCCCAAATGTCCCTCAAATGTACTTGTTCCACAAGGCTTGTCACCTAAGCACCACTGCAATAACAGAAATCTCTTGTCATATCCTCTTTGTTCATAGTCAAGACTTGGCACTGCTGTTACTCATCAATTTGGTGGCTTCAGAACAGCTTCTAAGTACACTCAGGAAGGACTTTTCTCAAGGTGCACCTGAGCTGAGAAATATAACAATGAGAAAAGTTGTTACATCAGTTTCAGTCGCTCACCTTTAGTGGGGACAAAGTTGCAATGCTCTTGCATTATATTAGTCAATATTTATCTACAGAAAGAATCAAAACAAAACAGAAGAGCCTCACTTTTTGCCTAATCGTGTTATTTCATCAGTTGTTCTGCCTTTGGCCATTTCTATTTATGTGTGGATTGACTGTGTGTTATTGTAGATCTGTTTAGAATTCTGCTAAGACATCTGTGTTATATTTTAAAAATAGTATTTGCTTTTAATGAGAGCTACATCCCGTGGTGCTGACAGGCCTGCCATTCTAAGTCTCAAGTGTTCTCCCTGGTGACAGTAGGAGGCAAATAAGACCAGATCTTCCTGACTGGCCATTTTCCTCTGGGTGAGCTTTTCTTTCTGTGTTTGTTTAGTATGTAATATTAAAGTGGTATTTAGCTTGTAATCTCCTATTAAATTAAATGAGACGGGAGTGCTGATTTTGTTTAAGTCTGTGGTGGCAAGAGCCACTTGCAGGAAGATATTTCTTTGCAAAAGGGACATGACTAAATAATTAATTAAACAATGATTAATTATTTTTTTCAGGCAGCAGGAGAAGGAGCTCAATAGGATAAACACTTGGGGTATTTCTTATTAATTTAGAAGTCACTTTTATGAGAACAATAAAGAAATCACTTGTCAGAAGATAATCCAAAGTTAGCTAAGTCTTGAATCTGTAGTGACGGATTTGCTGTCTCCGGTAGTTTATATTATGGCTTTAGATTAGCAGCATTGTTCTTTAAAGTTTGGTCTTGGAGTTTGATTGCATAAGAATTAAACTTTCATTTAAAAATAAAAAGGAGCTTTCTGCAGTCTAGAGGAGGACTTGAAAATGCCACCTGAGCCAACTGTGATTAGGATTAAGTTACTTTGTGTAAAACAGGGTGAAGGGACCTAAGGAGTATTTACGATGTGGATAACTCATTTGCCACTACTGATGGTGATCCATGTAGACACGCAGATGTGCAGCAGAACCAGCAGCTGAACATGTGCCATCTGTGTCCAAATCACGACATTTGTTGCCTGATACTTCCACCGTCCCCATGCCTTAGCTGTGGCTTGTCTTTGTGCTCTTGGATGGCGGAAAACCACACACTCATAAATCATGGGTGGGCTTGTGTGTGAGCATGGGTCATATCATATTAAATCAGACCTTTAACCTAGTGGGAAGACATTACAACCTTTGTTCAGTATGACTGAGCAGAAATTATAGCATCCCTTCTGTCTGTTACTGTGTTTTGTTTGATGTCGCAATGCGAGAAGACTGTGGATACTGAGAGTGCAAACTTTGATATTAGTTTTGTTGCCAAAAAGGTGGATTTTTCCCAATGGATAGCTAACATGGGATACTTATCGTGCTCTAAAGCCCTAGTTGAAAGAAGACATCTGTATTTCTTACCCTGTGGGAGCAAGATCATCTCAGCATTTTATCCCATACCTGTGAGTAAACTTCTAACTTGCGTAGAAGTGAAAACTACAGGACACAGGACTACAGGTCACTGTGGTGACCATATCCTTCCCTGAGCAGATCTGTGGCAAGTCATCACTCCTAGGCCAATAACACCAATGCTTATCCTAAGATCGTACCACAGTGTGGGAGAGGGAGAAACTCATACCTCTAAGGAAACCAGAAGAGTTAATGTCTGTACAGAAAATGTCTTTAAAGACATTGCATCACTGCTAGTGTGCGAAAGTAGGGGAGGGCAGTAAGCAATGGGAGGGAGTTCACAGCAGAAGCGGTGAATTGCAATATTTGCTTAATGAGTCTAGAAGAAGAATTATGAGGAAGCATTGCCTGACAGGGAATATATTCCCTCCCATGTGAGGAGGTTTTAAAAATAAACAAAGCTAAGGTGTGTCCATGAACTGTCATGCTATCATTACTTCAGTGGGGATGTAGCAGTTGTTCGGAGAAGGGATGGAAAGTAGGGGTTTGCAAGCATCTAGGGGCCCACTGACACTAGGAGGTTTCTACCCAAATGCCCTGTTGCTCCCTGCTAATTATATACACTTGACTTTACACCTCAAAAACACCTTGACCTCTATGATAAGAAGTTTCAGTCACTCTCTGTCTTTCCAAGCAGAGCTTTTATTCAAACATGCAAACAAAATCTCACGTTCTCTCCCACAAAGAGGTAGAGTTGTGCTCATCTACTTCTCATGGTTTTCATCACATGACTGTAAACAAAATAATGAACAATGAAAAATATTTAGGCAGAGTTAAAAAAGGCTAAAAAGATAAACCAATCCATTGAAAATGGATATTTGCCATCCAGAGGGACCTTGACAGGCTTGAGAGGTGGGCCCGTGCGAACCTCATGAAGTTCAACAAGGCCAAGTGCAAGGTCCTGCACACGGGTTGGGGCAATTCCAAGCACAAATACAGGCTGGGCGGAGAATGGATTGAGAGCAGCCCTGAGGAGAAGGACTTGGGGGTGTTGGTTGATGAGAAGCTCAACATGACCTAGCAATGTGCACTTGCAGCCCAGAAAGCCAACTGTATCCTGGGCTGCATCAAAAGAAGTGGGACCATCAGGTCAAGGGAGGTGATTCTCCCGCTCTACTCCTCTGCTCTCGTGAGACCCCACCTGGAGTACTGCGTTCAGCTCTGGGGCCCCCAACATAAGAAGGACATGGACCTGTTGGATTGAGTCCAGAGGAGCGCCCTGAAGATGATCGGAGGGCTGGAGCACCTCTCCTATGAAGTCAGGCTGAGAGAGTTGGGGTTGTTCAGCCTGGAGAAGAGAAGGCTCCGGGGAGACCTCATAGAAGCCTTCCAGTACCTGAAGGGGGCCTACAAGAAAGCTGGAGAGGGACTTTTTACAAGGGCATGTAGTGATAGGACAAGGGGTAATGGCTCTAAACTGAAAGAGGGTAGATTTAGATTAGATATAAGGAAGAAATTCTTCACTATGAGGGTGGTGAGGCACTGGAACAGGTTGCCCAGAGGAGTTGTGGATGCCCCATCCCTGGAAGTGTTCAAGGCCAGGTTGGATGGGGCTTTGAGCAACCTGGTCTAGTGGAAGGTGTCCCTGCCCATGGCAGGGGAGTTGGAACTAGATGATCTTTAAGGTCCCTTCCAACCCAAACCGTTCTATGATTCTATGATTTATAGTTATATTAAACTCTGGTCTGAGCAGATTGCACGCCATAGAATTCAGTGCAATTATACTCTCTTGTACCAGCAGTGAATATGACCCAAGAGCAAAAAGAAAAGAAACAAAAACATTTCTGGCGTGTTTGAATCAGGTTTATTTTGGTGATGACTTCTTGCTTAGCTGTGCACATCAAAACAAAGCGATTGTTATGCTCTCGGTGAGAATCATATTTATATGCCATGACACTACCAGTACTGAATCATGGTGTTCTTCCAACTCTCCCCAAAACAATGGTCTGCCTAAAAGTATTTAAGAAAATACAGCTATTATTGTTTTCTTACATGTTTTCATACACTGAATATGGGAAGTCCAAAAACACAGCCGGAGTCTTGCTGACACTTTTGTTTTCATACAAGTGTAATTTACTGTAATTTGTTTCGAAAGGAGGGTTGCTCTCTCATCAGGGAAAATCAGAGGCATCTCAGGAATATCAGTAAAAAAAATAAGATTTCCATTCTTTGGTCTGTCAGTGGGTTGAGGGTGCTTTGGTCTTGCTTGGAAAGATATTCAAGGCCATGATCTGCTATCTGCTTCTCACAGTAAAACAGTTAGCAGCATGCTGTGTTCCCTGCAGGGCTTTTGCTGAGTTCTGCCTCTACCAGAGCCATCTCTGGATGCTTTCATCACCGCTTTCGTGTGACCTTATAGCTTTCCTGACTCATCAGAACTTGTTTCATGTCAGGAGATCACTTTCTTTGGCATCTTGCCTGCATCCAAATAACTCCTCTCAAGGCCTTTTCAGAGTACTTTAGGGATATGACATTTTTGTTCGTGACCTCTTTTTGGATATGTATGTATCTCTGTGTTTAACCAACTAAAGACTGTTCATACTCTTTAAATCTAGACAAGTGCCTATTTCTTACCAGGTGGGCCTTTGAAGACTTTTCTTTCTGCTGGGCAGCTATTTCTGCCTAACGTCCCCAGCCCCATGGAAGGAACCAATCTCCCATTGCAGTGACTACAACTGCAGTGGGGTATACAATTTTGTAATGAAGGAGAGGAAAGCCTGTTTCCTCCCTGTCATTGTAACTATCTAGTAGGAAGCTACCCAGCAGCCTCTCAAGAGTGATAGATATTTGCTGAGCAGAAACTTGCTTCTGTTTACAACACCCTGTGAATGGTCATAATGCTAAGGTAAGAGTGGCTTGACTGAACCTTTTATGCTGAAGTGAAACCAAGAAGTGAAGAAGGGGTAGGGGGAAGTCTGCCTCAATTCCCATACTTTCTGGGAAGTACTAATCTTGGCTTCTCCAGTGAGTTACATCCCAGCCTCTTTCATAAGCCAGAGCAGTGCCTTTGGAGGGGCAAGCCCAAAGATCAAGTAACTGGTCAAAAGAGGTGGAAAGTGTCTGCCTTGCTTCTCTCCCACTTCATGTGCTATGAACCCAAACTTACAGCTACAGATCTGCTATGCATCACTGCCCCAGTGGAGGGTGCTGTTGTCTATGTATTGTCCTTTCTCCTTCAGACAAGGGCCAGATGAAGTGCCCATCATCATTGCTGCATTGCTTAATGTAGAGAGTAAGTATAAGCAGGTCTTCATTTCATTATTACTAGTTTTGCTGATCCATCAAATACCGATTCCTGGATCTTCTTCACAATCCAGTCGAGGACCTCACCCTGACTGTGGTATGACCCCATCTCCTTGAAGAATTATGAGTCTTCCACTGAATTGTGCCCTGTCCTGCTGCCTGTGTCTGTTTCCCCTGGGGTCCACAAGCCACAAGGGTCCTTTGTCCCTCTTCTGTTACCTCAAGGGTACTGGTGTATTTTAACCATCCCCTAGCAAAGTAGTTGAGTAGTAGTCTCCCTTTCTCTTCCTGGACTTCATTGCTTACAAAACAGAATTACATTACTGTGGATCACAAGCACTACTCTAGATCTGGTCTCTGTTGTGATAGTGCAGGTACTACACAGAAGAGCCTGATTTTTTTTCACTACAAAATTTTGTCATAGCCTCCTGTTTCCCATCAGTTTTAATGGCTGAGGGTGCAGTCTGGAGCACTGGTGTTTGCTGTGCTGACTGACAGCCTGAACTGATGTTCACCCATTCTCAGCAGGGCTGAGTTGTAATAGGTAGCTGCTCAGTAACATCTTGTATAAAATTTCCTACGTGTCTCTACCACTGACCATCACCGTATGGGGGCAGAGCTTTGTAACGGATTAACAGGGCAGAGCAGATTGTTTTGGAGGAAACCTGAGCAGATGTGCAATGGTGAGTGAGGGTGAAATAACACTATGGATTATGATCCAGTGGCTCAGTGTATAAATTACTGGTCAAGGGTTGTGAGGCAAGTCTGCTTTGTGGGAAATCACTCATGAGACCGCAGGTACTCTGGTTGCTCATACCAAGACAAGGGTGCCACGGCAACATCTGAGTGGAATACCTGTAGGGACGGTATCAGCTCCAGCTAATGAAACTCTAATCCTTGTTAATACATGATCTATATCCCAAAGAGCCAGAAAAAGCGGCAACAACTTCTGTGGAAAGTTCTGTAAAGCCAGATAATATAGACAGCTGTTGTTCTGGGTTTGAGATGCAGTATACAACAGATAAGGGTCACAACATGTATAACCCACAGGTTTCACCTTTAAACAGTAATAGTGATTGGGGAAGTGTAACAGATCACCCTCTAAGTGTGAAAGCTAGAAGTCACCTTTCCCATTTGTTCAGACTTCGCTGATGAAAAGAGATTGACTTTGCCCCAGCGAACTCAGCAGTTTAGCCTCGCTTTGCTCGGGGTAAAACAATCTTGTTTCATTGAACATTTTAAGTAGAGACACACTTTTCCATCTCTTGTGGAATCTCTCTGGCCCTGAGCTGTACACAGTGGCAAGCTACTTATCTTGGGGGCATTTAAAAAGCAACAGCACAAATCTAGGTTTTTATCTTTCTGTGTGAAGAGGAGAGCAACTTTTTCTAAGCTTACTGTTCCCGGCCCCGCTGAGTTGCAGAGAATGGGCCTATGTTGTTGTACATCTTTCCTGTAGATGTTGATGTATTGTTGACACTTACCTGTACAGCCCTCTGCTCTCTCTGATAAGTTTTAATTGAGGAGAGAAACTGCTGAGTTGTATGTCTGAGTTCCTGAATCCACTCACAATGGCATGAGAAGGAGTGATTTAGCAGGAAAACATAGAGCCTGTCAGTAAGGTGTTTTGCTCAACTGTTTCTGATAAGAAATAGAAATTACAGTAGAAAATCCCCTAGCATAAGGGTCAGCCCAGTCCCATGAGCCTGCCTCTGGATCTTGACCTTCCCAGTGGCATTCTCCTACCTTCTGGCCACTCCATTAGGTCTTCTGAACAGAATAGCAGAGCTGGATTTAACCTGTTGTTCATGGCCAAGTGCATGCTGGATCACAAACCATCATTGCTGTGTCAGCAATGATGGTTTTTGGTTTACAGCTCTGTGTCATAACCCAGTGCTCAAATTCCATCCCAGTCCCTGTGGCTTAAACTGCGTAGGGTCATAGGAGACTCCCTCCTGTCCCAGATCATCAAGTCCTGCTTTTGGGCTGCAAATGCATCATACAGTCTCTTCCACAGACTAATCAATCTCCATTTAAAAGTAGTTAGATCTTCCTGCTTTCTTTCTTCTGTCTCCCATTAGAAGGCTGGTCGGAAATCAAATTGCATTGCCGGGCCTAATTTGCAGGCTAAGTTTATTCATTACCTGTCATTATCTGGCTCTTTGGCTTGAATAGTTCTTTTCCCTATCTCATGTTCACAATGTTTCATGTGTTTGTAAAAAAGAGCTCTGACACCTGCCAGCCTTTTTTCCCCTTCTTTTCTAGGCGAAACAAGGCAATCTTGGTGTCCTCTTGTAACATAGGGCTTCCACTTTCTTTGATAATTTTGGTAGCTGATATCTGAGCATCTTTCTTGTACATCACTGATGCTTGGTTTCTTAACCTGTGCTATACTTCCCTCAGAATTCCCCAGCCTCAGATCCTGTTCCTGATCACTTTAATCCGGTGGCATTCAGAGACTGCTTAAGAACAGTCTAAGGCTGTGCAGAAAGCTGGCTGTGTGTTGAGTACCACAGGTTAATCCCTGTGAATTCAAAAAGCCATTCTATCTTTTCATGGTAAAGTCAAAGAACGTCATTTAGAAATTATCACCCCTGAAGAACAGCATCATTATTGGTACTGATGGCTAACCATGAAAATAGGTAATACAACAGACCAACACAAATAGCTTGATTTCTTTCAACCAAAAAGCTATTAAAAAGCTGTTAAAGATTTTTTAAATGTGTCAAGCACGGAGACACTGTTTATAAAGAACTTCCATTATTTATATGGGTTATCAGGTGCAATTTGTAGCCTGATATCTGAAAATGTGTATGTGGAAATGCTAATTTGAAAGCATTAGGCCTCGTATGATAGTCAGTAAAATAACCTCTAGGCCCTCCACACATATATATCACCAGTCTGTACACATGGTGATGCTGCCCATATGAAACTGAGACCACTGGTGGCGTCTCTTCAAGATTAGATTAAAATCTCAAGGGCAGGGACTTTCTTCTTTATTTGTGTGTAAAGCATTGTGCGTCTTTTTGACACCTTGTAAATAATATAACAGGGCTCTGCTCATTTTCTTCCTCGTATATGAGCAGTTTCTGTCACAGCAATAGACAAGGATAAACTCAATAATATATGAAGATTAAGGTTGAATGTTGGGGTTGACTGATGCAGACCTTTTATTCTGCACAAGCTCTAGCTGAGAGTTGCAGGTGAAGCAGCTATTTAGACTCTGAAAATGCTTACCTGTTTATATTTGCTCTTCCCACCCACTAGAAATCATTTAAAATGAGCTGGGACATTGAATTAACAAGAAAAATATGACTAGAACCATAGAATGAACACAGTTACTTGAGAAAATACAGATGACTCTAGTTCAGGATGGAGGAAAAGATACTGAATGATAATTGGAGTGTTATCTTTGAAGGTCAGTTGTTTTCTCATTGCTGGGCCAGCTGTCCAAGCAGTCTTCCTACAGTTGCCTCTTGGCTGGGGACATAAATATATCTGTGTAGCTCATGCTGTTATTCGTTTTTTTCTCATTGACAAGAATGGGGTAGCCTACCAACCTTTATTGTTCTTGTCAGCCCAGGAATACTGACTATGGCATTATAAATATCCTCAAGAAACAGAATTTCAGGGCCCCTGCGATATGTTTTCTGCTCTAGTGGTTTTCACCCTTGGGGTAGTTATGATGTATGATGCTGATGTATTGGGCATAACTGTTACCTCAGCATGTTGCTAGCTATGCTCTGTGGAATTTAAGATCCTCTCTCATCTGCACTGTCAGATCAAGTCTTCTCTTCTAACATCCTGGCATTTAGTTTTTTTATCAACCGTGAGCCAATGGTGGAAGAAACTGATTGCAGAGGTACAAGGGTGCTTCTCTGCCTCTTTGTACTGGTGATCCTCAACCAGTGCTGTGAGGTGAGTTGCTGTACTCCAACATGTTTAACTATAGCGCACCTGACTATAGGGGAAGGGTTGACTTTTGACTGGTTTCCTTTTGTGTCATTTACATTGGCTTTTAACCTGTTTTCCTGGCATACTGTAGCAGTAGTAAAGCCAGGATGAAAAAAAATTTAAAAAGCCCAGTCTGTCAGGCAGGGTATAGTGCTGTCACAGTTGCTGTCCCAGCTTCATGAAGCTTATTGTCACCTGGGTGAAATGCAAAGTCTCTCTTCTCAGAAGGAGCATACCTCCTCAGACAGTGCTGTGGGGAGGGCAGGGGAGACAGCCACTGTTTTGCTGGAACGTCAGGAGTGGCCATGCTGGATCAGAAGAAAAGTCCATGTGGGTCAGTGTCCCCAACTCTGGCAGTGGCCAGCAGCAGACTCTCAGGAAAAGATTGTAAGGAGCAGGGCAAGCCCAGAGGGCTTTCCTTGAGAAACCTTCCCTGCTGCCAGCCATAGGAACTTCTCACATCATAACTTATATTGGCCTCTTTTATGTTTTATAAGTGATTGAGGTAGCCCAATTTTAAACACAGCAAGAGCTGTCATGGATTCCGCTACCAAATTATAGAGGAGGTTTAAACCAGAGCCTCCTGCTTTCTCTGTGTCCTGTCTCTTGCTTCTGCTCTGCAGCAGTTACATGCACTGTCTGTAGGGGTTCCCCCAGTCTCAAGATCTGACTTCTGTCTGGCAGGCTAAAGTACTGTGTGTGCCTCATGCAAGCTATGCTGATACATGTGCAACACTAACCACATGTTAGATGCTTTCCTTAAGGGGTTGTGGGAAGAGGAATTCACTGGGGAGAATGAAAGCCCACAGCAAAGATGAGTGGAAACCTTTTTCTGCAGCTTTGAGGTTCCCTTAGGTGCCTCTCCTCTTTATGACTTCAGTTACTATGTTGCTTGTAGTGCTGGGTGCTGATGGTACCAGTGCAAGGGAGATAAAAGATGGAAGAAGTAACCAGAAATTGCTTGGCCCCATGTCAGTCATTTATTTTCACTGGTATGGGGATTTCCCCCCTCAGTAGAAAGAGATGGTTTTAAAAGGGTAATCTGGTCTGAGTGTATCCTCTGTGACTAAAGCAGTCCAGCTGTTGACTACTGAGGTTCTGCTGCCTTTCCATAACCCTCAGCTGCTAATTTGTAAATACCATCAGCATCTGCATTAAGCTGCCACACTCTTCACATGGTGGATGTAAATCAGAATAGCACCTGCACTGTGGCATTTAATCAGCAGCAGTCATTCAGCACAGCAACTTAATTGCTGTTACATAAGTGAGTCAGGTCATCACAGACTAGCACCTAATAGCTGACTGCTTGCTACACAAAGCTATGTGCTCTGGCTGGGATTTTTATGCCAAACTGTTGCTAAAATGAAATCAAAGAGGGTGATCCTGGCTAATGCTGTGCTGCATTTCTTCTTTTTCTTCACTGTATTCAATATACCTCTTCCCACCCACTGCTTTTTCCTATCAGGGTCTGTCACATGATAAATCTACTGAAAGTCTTGCATTAATCATGCCCTTGTGAATTATCCAGCAACATATTTCCTCTGTCAGTCAGTCTCCAATTTGAAATGATAAAGCCTGCTTGCTTGTGACTACTGCATTATCACTGGTTGCCTTCTTACTGGCTTTAGTAGCAGAATAAATGGATTTAGACTGGTTCATTTGTAAATCCACAGCACATATATCGGCCTCTCTCCAATTCTTGAAAGTTGGAAGTCCAGATGAAGCATAGGCAAGGTTTTCCAAGAGCTAATTTAGAAAAGCCTGCTTTTGGCTGTAGCTCTGTAGCAGTGTCCTGCCCTCAGAATCACTCAGGATCCAGATGAAGTTCACCCTTACAGTATGATGCCAGTATTGCAATATTCTCATTAAAGAATCCCAGATAAGTTTTTTTTTTTTTTTTTTTTAAGAAACTGTCCTGAATTGATTGAATTAAATCAGAGAAGTAACATACCAGCTGTGTTGCATGTGCAGAGATTTCAGTTGTTAGCTCAATTAGTTTGTCTCTATAAAGAACAAGTGGAATGCTTAGCCTTTAAGTAAAGAAGGAATATGATAAGGTAAAGAGAAAAAGAAGAGAGTTAGGTAATAGATCATTTTAATGAAAAGAGTGTTTTGTATGTGGATTAAGGAGACAATTTAGGCTCTCAAATACCCTGATGCATGGTGCCAGATTGAAAAAAATCACACTTTTGTCTGCATGACTGTGCCTATTAATGTTACAGATTATCCAAGAGATTGCAATTCTTTTATTACATTCCTTTTGTGTATTTCAAAGCACTTTTGCATGGAATAATTTCACTCTTTCCCTGATGTACTGTCAAATGATTCCTGTGTTGCTTATGCAGATTTTTCCCACAACAATGAAGGAGGAAAAATAATTTTAAAGGCAAGTGTAATTACAAAAACAGTAAGTGTTGCCAGGTGAATCTGGGATGGGGGAAGTGCTATTATCATCTCTTTGATAGACTGAAGACAGTAAGTCTCTTTACTGTCCCTTTATAAATCACTCTTCTTTCCTCTCCTTCTCCTTTACCTACATTTTCCTGATATGAGACTGATCCATACTCTGTGGAAGTGAAAGTTCCCCTGTTTCCTTCAAAGGAAAATGCCCTGCAAGTGCTAGTCACAGGCCTGCTTTTGAACACTGTTAACTTGAGGGAGTGGAGGAATACCTAGATCCTCTTTCGGGGAGTGTACTGAAATACTGGATATTGTAAAGCTTTTTGAAGGCAACGATCTTGGACACAGAAAAGCCTTTTAGATACTTAGTGGTTTATATTTATAAGGAGTAAAACTCAAAACCTCCTAAGAATCAGCCAGCAGTGCAGCTGGAGGAAAAAAATCAAAGTTTTGTTTGTTGGCTTAGGGCTCAATCATTTAGTGGTAGACTACAACTTGCTAATAGCTTTCGCTCCTGTTGAGATCAGCTGGAGAGGAGTACCGTGTGGAAGTCCACAGTACCTGGTAGCACTGACGTTCACTATGAAAACACAGATGTAAGAAATGAGCAGTGATGCTGGATGAGGGCTCACTTTCTGCTAGTCCTGCCTATTTCTCAAAGCTGGAAATGGAAAGTGTAGTAATACCGACACAAGACTGTTCTTGTTTTCCCATTGATGTTAGAGCTAGAAGAGAACATTTATTCCCCACACACTACCATCATCTTAATGGCAGGCTACTGTTTCTCTTCACTAGTTCATTCCCTTCAAAGTTTCAACACAGCAGATCAGGCTGTTTTTCTGACACTCCATTTCCTTGTACGTGTGCCAGAATTCAAAACTAGTAAATATGCCTTTTCTTTCTAAATGGACAGCTTCTGTTACTGCTGTTAATCTCCTGTCACTCTGGAATTGCTTTGTGGAGAGCATTTCACTGGGTAGCAGTAGCCCTCTTGTCCACGCTAGCAGCCCTCTTATCCACGCTGGACACACATCACTCTCTCTTCCAATATGTTTATGATCTGTTGTAGTTCATTCCCCCCCCCCGCCAAGTTCTGGTCCTTGTCTTAGGTTGTGCTTTTTGTTAACTCCGAGGGAAGTAGCTTCATGTGTTGTAGGGCTGCTCATTTTCTTGAATGTTGCCTGTTTCACTGAGTGTCAGGGCCCTGGGGACGCTATCAGGCCTTGCTGTGCCTGACCCCAGTTCCCCTCACAGGGCCTGACACCCCACCCGCAGGCCCACCTCCTGTCCCAGCCTCCGCCCATCCTCTTCCCCAGGGAGGTGCCCGATGCCAGGGCCTGGGGCTGCCCTGGTGCCCCCGGCTGCCCTGCTCCTGGCTGGGGTGGTGGGACAGGCCCTGGCTGCCAGGCCCTGCCATCACCCACCTGGGGGAGCCCTCAACGCTCCTGATGCCCAGCCCCAGGGAGCCGCCGGCCCCTGCAGTGCCCTGACATTGAGCTTTGTGTGGCCTTTGTTTTCCAGTTTTATTTTGAGTAGTATCTTGTTATTTCTATCATGTTCACAATCTGAAGCCATTGTCAATGTTTCCTAAGCTCAACTTTGCTTTGGGTTGAGTTCCTGTGTTGTCACAACTCCTCCAGAAGTTTGTTTCCCTGTGCTTGGTTCCGAGGCACAAGCATGACCTGAAAAGTGCTCCTGTTCTTTGCATTAAAATGTGCACAAAGCTTTTGGTTTCCCTGCCTCTTGCTTGAAAGCATCTCTGCCAGGTTTTTATCTGGTGTGCAGGCCTCCTCCAGCTCCTATAATTGCATTTCATAACCTCCCGTACCTGAAATAACTAAAAGCTCTTTAAAATGTCAAATGATCAGAGTCAAAGCCTGTCAGGAATGGAGCTTGTCAGAGACAAAGCTATCTTCTGATTGCCCTCCGCTTTGCTGGCCCCCATTTCTTGCTGATACATAACAAAGCTCTGTTTAAATCCTTGGCAATAGCCTCCTATCTTTCTTTCCATTTCCCATGAGTTTCAGCTCTGGCTGGGGCTTGAATCACTCCATTCTCTTAAAGTATTTTCTGAGTTTGCTTTACCCACAGGACCATGTGTTATTTGGGAATGGCTCACAGCCAAGGAGGCCAACAACAGCCTGGGCCATCCAGGGTGTGAACCCATCATCCCAGCCTCGCGCGTGGCCGAACACCTCCTTCCTCTGGCTGCCTCTTCCCAGAGCACCCAGAGCACATACGGTTCCTCACAATCCCATTGCTTCTGCTTAACGAGGACAGGTGTCAGGAAAGTCAGAGGATCTGCCGAGAGCAAATCTGTTATTTACCCTTGTATGGAGGTTACGTCTGTACCATTCCCACAACTCGTTTCTCTTTCTGTTGCTTGAAAGCGAACAGTCCTCTTACAGTTCTTAGTCCCAGGGCCTCAGTTCTCTAAGTAATGTCAGTTTTATACGTGTGCAGTTTCTTTGCTGGTTTTACATGTGAGTTATCCAGGTAAGAGAAGGGTCTGAACCAAGAGCTCCTTCCCACAAGTTTCTCTGTGCCTCTGGGGAGTAATATCTGGGTCACCCTGAGCACGAAGCCCTTCCTTATGCCTCTGGTAAAAGGAACAGGCAGATTGAGCTCTACAAGATCAAACGAGAGATAACAACCGCTATCAATCACTTTCCTTTTCSTAGAAATAGAAATTCACCTAACCTGTCTAGGGCTTTCTAAAGACAGAAAGGTTGTGAGAAACAGACCCAGCTTTGCCCAAATCTCAAGACAAAATATGAACATTGTTGATAAACGTTTCAAAACTTGGTGTCTCACTCAGGACTGCTCTGCTGGCTGTTCCTGTGTAGTGTGGTAGTTTTTATACATCTTTGCAATATTCTGACTGCGAGTTTTTGCTTTAAGAAATTTACTGCCCTTTGCAAGCAAAGACTTTTAGAAGGCCTGTGTCCTGCTAGTTTAAGCCAGCACTGCCCTCTTCTGGAGATGACATTAGGTCTTTTCAGTAGGAATGATGGTCTTTCTCAAGCATCAACTTCATCCAGAACCTGGCACTGAGTCAGCAAAATACTTATTCAACTTGTATATGTAATGTATAGCATGTGAGTAGTTCTTCTGCTTAGGTGCTTAAGGACATCAACACATCAAACTGAAACCATTAATGCTCTGACATGATATCTTCAGTGGAAACACTCGTGTATAAAATCACATGTATTTATACCACACTGGACTGTGTCTCTGAATCTTAAATTTTGGGACCCTTGCCAGAGGGTCAAAAATTTCACTGGTCTGATAATTTGCCCACACTGAGCATCTGCTCTTCAGCTGCCTTACAACCACACCACCTCTAATCTAATGTCTGTAAATGTTTCATAAGCCTTACTTCTTTCTGGCAAGGTCCCTTTCACAAAAGGGAATAGGCACTTGTAGTTGCTGGAGAAGGCAGCTGTCAACCTTAGCTGCCTTGTCAGAAGGAAGCCCAGGTGGCCACAACGTCTATGCCTGTTTCGTGTGGGCTGGATGCATGCTGTAAGGTGCTGCAGTGTCCTGGCCTCTCGGCTATGCCCATGAGGGGCTGGGTGTGCCTGCAATGTGCACATGGACCTGACAGCTGGCAGAAAGTGCCACGAGTTGCACAGCTGAAGTCACAGCCGATACTTTGTGTAGGTGGTACTTGTGAAGGCCTTGAATTTTAAGTTATCTATCAAACTGCACAGCCTTTTTGTGAGCATTTTATTTTATGGGTTGTGATGTGCTCAAGTGGTTGTAGAGGCTAAGAAGCAGAGCTAGATTAGGTTTATGACTGTCACCAAGCCCAGATTTTACTTTAAATATTTTWTGTGGTGCATTTGCAGCCTGGAGAAATTTGTACCTTCCTCACAGTATTGAGTTTCCTGAAAAATATGATGTGGGGGATGAAAAAGGAAACCCCAAACCAAAACTCATTCAAGTACAATGAAAAGTACAGTGCTATATCACACTAGCAATTTCAGCCAAGAATTAGTGCTTTTCAGGAATCAATGACAAACAATTTACAATATCCTTGCAACATCTAATGTATGTTATAATGACAGAGTCACACTAAGTGACTTACACCAAGTCATTCAGTACCTCATCTATAATTCAGGATACCTGATGTCTAATTGCATCAGACAATGTGGTGGTTTTGGTATGATTATCTACCAGGATTGCTAAGCAGATAAGAACTAAACTTTGTTGATGTTCAATAGAGTTTGAATTGGATGTTTTGCATCCTTTCTTTCTGTGAACTTCCTAAATTTAGCCATTCCAAGAAGGAAAGAAAAAAAAAAAGAGAGAGAAATAGAATGGGCTAATTGATCTTTTAAACATTATTATGCCACTGGCATAGGAAAACATTGCATACAAGACTTTCTTTGCAAGTTTTACTTCCTGATTGGTAACACTTGGGAATTCTGAGGAATTATGCAAAAAGTTGAAAGTGGTTATTTATCCAAACCAGGGCTCCAGGTTCTGAATATTTCAGTCACTTTCACTAATTATCACTAACTCTATGTCCAGCAAGACCTTGACATTGATATACTCTGATCTTTTCCTTTCAAGTTGGCCACATTTTAAGAGAGAAGAGTCTTTCACAATATGTTTTTGAAATGTTCAGCACAAGGTGATTGCTGATTTTCCCACAGACAACAAATGTTTATTTGTCTTTTCATTATCTGTTGTGTGAAAAGATATGTACAAGGCTTCTCACATTCACCAACTGAAATCTCTACTGCCAGTGTAAATTAGGAGTAACTTAGTCAAAAGCTATAAAGCTCAATTGGTGTGAAACTGCTCTGAAGAACTGATTCAAGGGCAATTGGAGTTAATGGGAATGTTCCCATTGACTTCCATGTGCTTTGAAGTATGTCATGTGTAATGCATTATAAGTAATGGACTTGTGGGCTGATGGCGGTGGCGAGGAGAAATGCTCAGAGATTAATTTTAGCATGGGGAGAGCAGTTATCCTTAGTCTTCCTGTAGAGTCAAAAGGGAAAAGGCGGTTTCTCTTCTGGGCTGTTCTTCCTTGTCACAGCTCTTTGAGTCAATAATTTGCATTCACTTCTGCTCCAGTCCTGCCTGTCTAATGCCTTCAAAACTCCACTGAATCAGTAATTCCCCACCCTTATTAGTAGCATTGATTAGTTTGTATTATGTTTTAATGGTTTTGCTGGCAATACTTTAATTGAAACTACTGAAAATTCCATGTAAATAGTACCGAAGTATGTTTTATGTAGGATTAGTCATACCGGATATAATAATTTCTTATAGTAAGGTCAACAATATTTTCAGTAGAATTTGCAGTATTTAGGGATTTGAAGAAGCTATGAACATGCACAAGGAGTCAAGGACAATCCTCCTGAGCACATAGAGTCTTCACATAGAATCTTGTTGCTGAGGTACCTGCAAGAGCAATAGATTTTGAAAGAAAATAATGTCTTTCAGGATCGGAGGTCTCTTTCGTTTTTTTTCTTTTTTGTTTTTTTTTTTTTTTTAGCTTTCCTTAACAGTAGGTGGTCTGCAAAAAATCTACAACAAGCTTCAGCAACAAAATGGCTGCTTGACTCTGAGCTAAGGGAGACTTCTTGAAAAAAAGAGCAAGGCAATGCTTCATGGAGCCTGTGCTCTGCAGACTGCAGCTCTGGTCTGCCTTGGCAGCTTTTTGTTGTGATTTGTTGTGATGTAAGAGCATTTTTCTTTTCATCTGACAGAATAGCGTCTCCAGTACCATGTTGGAAGATGAAAAGTTTTTTGGCTCCCATGCGGTATCTTACAATACAGGCAAAAGCTGTGCAGGTTTTTTAAATTATGTTTGGCCTTCATAACGTCAAGATTTCATAGTGTTTCATAGAGATTTTGTAATGTTTCTGTGGTTATTACAAGCAGTCAATTTCTATGGAAATTATAGACTGTGCTTGAATGTTTGGAGTGAGAAATTATAGATAATTTCTGGTATGTTGGTCCAGTTTCTGTGGTAATCTGAATAAGTGTGAATTAATTGCCTGTTGTTGCCATGGTTCTTTATGGTAATTCCAGACTCTTAATGTTTGAAATATACCAGCTTACATTTTATGCATGTCTTTAGTACTTGTTAACATACCTCTTAGGACTTCCCAAAGATTACTGTCATCTCATTTCCCCTGTTTTTGACTATCTGAGGATGTTAACATGAAGAGTTGGAAGATAATCTTCTTTAAGAAAATCCCTCTAGCCACATTAGCTTTTACTTTGCAGTCCAAGAAGAAGTCTATTAAGGCCAATTTCTCATTACTACCTTAGGCTCTGGTTGGGGCCTGTAATCTTTCTTGTGCAGCAGTGATTGGCAGGCCATTATTTTTGACTTACCTTTCTCTCCTGCTGTTGTTAACAGATGGAACTGCTGCCAGCTTCAAAAATGTCTTGGGCAAAGTAATGACCAAGTCAGCACAAAAGCAACATTCAGATCCTTCTAAACAGGGATTTGGGGGAAAAAAAAAAAAAAAAAAAAGAAAAAGAAGAAGAAAATGCTGAAAAAATGAGAACACTGAAAAATAAAAGCGTTCACACCAAAAGAAAATTATTCTCCCACTAATGTTAACCTCACGTCTGGTGGATCCACACTGGTGGATGATGACAAAGAATCACTGCACCCTGAACGGGGTGGTCTTTCTTAGGGGGCAATCACTGTGTTCAAGATAAGAATTCATGGGGAGTGTAAGGTATCATCAAGGGGTGAAACCTACACTCCTTTTTGTGTTTGGCAATGTGGTGGATAGGTATGTGCTATTGTGTAAATTACAAGAACATGTGGACTGCTATCTAACATGTTATTAACTCCAAGCCCTGTGAGCTTCCAAACAGACTCAGGCTCTGCTTGATTTGTTATTCAGATGAAATTATATGAAAAACTTGGCTGTCCAAGTGTCTGTCTTTCCCACCATGATAGGTAGATGATTATGGGTCTGTCATATTAGTCATCATTAGTTACACACAACCCCTAAATTAATTAATGCTATTCAGATTGCAAAGTCAAGTGTTCAGGAAATGCCAGTTGAGTTTATAAATGACAGAATTAAGGTATTTGCCTGTGCAGGCTTAACTCAATCCCCTTGTGCATGGGCTTTGTGATCCAGCCTTTGATTACATGATCACATACTGTTTTTCCCACATTCAGTGCCAGGATGGCCAGCGCTGTCTTTATAAGCCAGCTAATTGATATTTTGCACTCATACTTTCTTAGTGGGTGGTGCCAGGATTATTTATGATATTCCAGTCAGACACTGTAGATGTGTTAAATTCCCTATTATCTACAAAAAGAGTGAGGACACTGATCACCAGACCATTTTCAGAAAAATGACATTTAAGGGAGAAAGAGGAAATTTGGGAAAGTTGACAAATTCCCTATAGTGATCCTTCCACATTCCCATTGTTTTGAAAAATGCAGAGCAAGGGGAAATTTAAAAATGTAAAAAAAAGAAAAAACATTTCAGCATTCTGGAAATACTAAACTGGATTCGTTCAAAATTTGAACACAAGCCTGTGAATCTTTTTTGTTTGAGAGCAGCGTATCTTTAGACACTGTCTTAAAAACAAACAAGAAACCCCAGAAAAACATTGAAATGGTTAAATAACACAAAAAATTGCACCAGGTAGTTGTCTTAGATTGAACAAAATGGTTTGGGTTTACCTTAAGTAAAATGTGTTGATGCTTGTGACTGTTTGGAAAATATCTGTTTTGACTGGATCTGAAACAGTTTTTTGTTGTATTCCTTGTTTTAGCTGGTGTGTTAAAAAATCAATTATTTTTGCAGTAAAAAGCGAGAGTAACTGATAGCAGTAGTAGCTTCTCCTTTAATCAAAATGAAATTGCGAAGTGATCTTATCACTGGGTGTTAGGTACTTATTGATGGGAAATAGCTCATCTCAGGGTAAGAGGGCATTACAACTTTGCTAACAAAGGTGTAAAAAGATCCAAAGATGAAATTAGATAAGTTTTATCTTGAAGTAAAAGGCAATTGCTTAGCAGTGAGCCTTAGAAATTATTATAAAAGCTGCCATGAGAAGTGGTGGATTCACTATTCTTTGTGACTTTTCAAAGTGAAGCTGTGGTTTGGTTTTTTTTGTTAGTTTTTTTTGGTTGGAGTTTTTTGGTGGGTTTTTTTTTGTGTTGCTTTTTTTAAACATGAATTAAAGTCATTTCTGAGGAAAAAAATATAATTGTCAAGCTAGTCCACATATTTGGGAAGAGTGCTGGAGCGGCTGGATGCGGAGGTTCTGGCTGGTTTAGCAGTTTGCAGATGTCCCGTATTTATCCTTTTCTTCTTGGGTCTTGAGAACAATGTGTTGCCTGCATTATCTTCAACATAATCCTAATATTTGCAGCTCTCCTGCAGCTCTCTTTCTCTGAGACTAAGTTTATGTTTCAGGATAGCAGCTGTTTGCTTGCATTGGTCAGGAAGGATTTCTGTTTTCTCAGTGTACAGCCAGCCAACTCTATCCTACTTTTTTCCTTTCCTCCTGAATCAGTTGGAAGATTGGATGGGTTGACACAGAGCATGCTTTTCCTAAGCTATCTGGTTGGTGTGTCTTGCTCGGCTACTTGGGGTCATATTGATCGCTGTGTTTTGAGCAAGACATAATTTCTCTGTGTCAGATGGGCTGAGAACTTGGGAGTTTTAATCTTTCACCCACACGCTTAGTCGGACAGGGTCATCTTGTAGAAGTCTCAAGGACAAGTAGCACTTTGACTTCACCTGTGCTTTCACAGTAACACTCTGTGGACTGAAAAACATCCTTCTAGCTAAAATATTTAGCTTTGGTACAGATGCTGCTTCAATACAGGAGAGAACGTAGTGGTCCTCTCTTCCCTTGAGCTCTGTGAAACTCTGCTTTGAATAGCACTAGACTAAGATGGGGAAAATACCCTTTGCCAGAGGGTTTTGGAGATGTTTGCTAATAAACTCAGGGCTCAATAAACTTGCTCTTGGGTGGGGGCATGAATGCTTTGGTGAACACAGACTCTTTCATCTCTTCTTTTTCTGTCTTCTTGCTCCTTCTCCTCAAATCTGCCTCAAAGGGGGGCCAATGAATGCTTGATACAATATGGCGAATCAAGCAACTGCGCCCTGGGAGTGATTTGTGAATTGAAGTTGAGAGACAGTCTCCAGGCATCCTGTGAGAAAACTTTGGGGTCTGGAGAAGGGCTTTCTGGATCCTCAGATCATAAAGACATGGAGGCCACTGCAGCCTGATTTGTTTCCTTGTGTGACCAGAGTTACAAGGCCTCTCTTGTGTCACTGTACTTCCTTGGCTCTTTCTGATGCTTCGTTCAAAAAGATAACAAGAATTTAACATTATTGTAATCTGAGGAATTTGCCCAAACAGTAGAGAGAGATGCTTGCAGCCAGCATCACACACTTCAAGTTCTGTTGTGTTTCTACACACTTTCTTAGCTTTGGGTGTTTTAATGTGGASAGATGCATTAAACACTCTGTGGTAAAAGAATGTTCTTATTTCTTCTTTGTTTCTTGATTCCTAGATGTCTGCTCTAAACTTTCCTCCATCAACCATCTTAAAAGATTACATAAATGAATAGACCTTTTGAGATTATAATGTCCTATCACGTGACATTTTTAAATTATTATTTTCAATTTATTATGACAGCTTACAACATGTCATGTCATTATGTATCATTTCTACTGACGTAACAGAATAAAGTGTAATGAAGACAGACAAATAGAAATTTGGCTGTTTGTATAGACAAAAGTAACACAGTATTTTGAAATTCTTTAAGAGAAGAAAGAAAAGGAGGGCTCCAGAAGGTACTGGTGAGGCTAAGAGGAAAAGGCCAGAAGGAGATGGCTCACCCAGTTTCACCTGGTGTTTTTATTCCCAAAGATGAATGCAATCAACAGTTTCCAAACTGCCACTGAAGCTCTTATCTTCTATGTGGTGGAAGTCCGATTGCTACCCTGTAAACAGACAGATGGCTGGGAGGCATCTTCTGTGCTAGGTGAATTCAGAAGGGCTGTAAATCTGTTAAGGAAAGATCATGAAAGGGAGGTATGTAAAAGGCCACAGCCACCTCTGGGATTTCCTCCTGCTGTGTGCTCCTGATCTCCATGTATCATCTGGGAGCACCTATGAGGCCACCAAGTACCAACCACATCTGCCAGATGGGGTGAGACTCTGCAGAAAGTTGTTACTACACCCACCTCTCCTCTGCAAAAGAATTGTCCTGGCCCTGGCTGCTCCTTTTGATGCTCTTTGAAGATAACTAACATGCGTAGTCCTAACAGTCCTCCAGTCCTCCTAACTTTGTGAGAAAAATAAAATGGTTATTTACCATCACTATAAAAAGAAAACCAACAACAAATCTGTACCTAATTTCTTGTTTAAATTTGTCTTCAGCTGCTGGTCAGTATTCTACCTTTCTCTTCTCTTTTAAGGGATTGCCAATATTTTCTGTTTAGGATGCCTCTTTCTCACCATCGCAATTACTTCTGTATTTGTTGTTAAAGGCATTGCACTCATTGCCTTTCTCCCTGTAAAGCTCTCAGATTTTTTTAATAGGTTTTATTTTTCGCACCCATTTTTCAACATCCTTCAGGAAAACTGGCCAAAAGAACTGCATATATTTGTCTGGGATTAGTATAAAGTGCATGAAATACAGAGGCAATGTCACCTCCTTTTCCTCCTAATGGCTCTATTCTTTATGGATCAAGGCATCTTATCAACTGCTTTTATTACAGCATGGGAGTCTGAATGGAATTGTTTGTTCGCTGTGGCCATGAGATTTTTTTTCCCCCAGTCCTTCAACTGTGTAAGGCATAGGTTGTTCTGACAGGAGGGCATAACACTGTACTTTATTTTATTGTGCCACTTACCAAATTTTATATGCAGTGACTATTTAATATTTATTTCTGAATAATTGATAAAAGTATTTGTAAGAAGAGATTGTTGTTAAGAGGACACTCAGACCACAAATACTGTAAATGTGATCTTCTCTGCAGGGGGGGAAAGGCCTGCTCTCCCTTGAGTCTGCAACTCAAAAGGTGTGCACGCTTGGGAGTTCTTTAGTCTGGGGCTGTAAACTACCTATAAAACATTGCAAATTTGTTTCAAATTTGGATTGTAAACAATTACCATATTACTATATGCCATTGCTCTGTCTTTTAAAAAAGAGAAAATACATCTAGCTTTGATGATTTATATTTTATATTTCATATTTAATATTTAGGGGAAACTGAGTCAAATTAATATAGAGTGACTTGAAAATATTCTTAAGGTGACACAGTGCCAAAGCCATGAGAACTGCAGGCCCTTTGATTCCTAATCTCAGGATCCGTTGCCTTATCTTCCTTGTCTCTATTTTCTACTTCAGGCATAATTCAGCCAGAAATTTCTACTTCTCCTTTCATCATCTGTCATCAAAGACAGGATTTTCTGTGATCTGCTGCCTGTGAATTTTGTCATGGTCTGGCTGAGCCTCCCTAGTGGATGGTGACCAGATTGTGTTATTTGGCCCTACTGTTTAAATTCTGTAGTAGGGCTGTCTTCTTCAAGCTGAATTCACTCCTCTCTTCATGACGTGGAGCTCCTCAAATGCTCTTTCAGGGGCACATCTTTGTTTCTAGTCCCTTTCCTGCATCTCAAAGACAGTGTTGATACAAGTATATACATCCTGGCTTACAATTTAACCCCTTTGGGGAACTTCATGGCAGTTGACATGAAGAACACAGGATTTGCAAAGGAACTTCCTAAGCACAGATACATGACTTTAAACAGTGCAGGAGAACTACAAGTCCATAGAATCAATACTTATCTGGATGCAGCACTCTCTTCATCCTCCTGAAACAATTTCTCCTGACATTCAATGGATTAAGTCAGCGTCTTTCAGTTCTTTGTCTGAGAGTTCACTTTCTTTAATGTTTACTTAACAGTTAGTGCTACCTTTCCTTTTTCTTAGCATTTGCTGGATATTTTTTATGCCTCCAATCACTGTGGGATTACTATGTCAAAAAGTCATTAGAATTCAATGATTTTGTTACAACAGCTGGCTGTCTGGTAGGATAATAGTGTTCCAGTCAGATAACCCCAAAAGGACCCCATTCAGCTTTCTAGACAGGGTTTATTCTTGTTTTTAAGCTGAAAGTCTAAGTGATACTGAAGGTTGAAATGAGAAATTGACTGTATTTACTTGAATAAGAACTATATTCCAAGAACGTACATACTCATGGACTATTAGCAAGTGGTGCACTTACCACAGTTATAAATAGCTAATTTAAAAAAAAAATCCTGAAAGAAAACATCCTGGTTATTATTTATGTACTTTATTCAATGCATTAAAGTAATAAACATAATCTGATGTATATTCTGCAATCTGTCACAGGTGTTTTTCCGAGACAGATGCTATAGCTCAAACAGATGTTAGGTACTGAACTGAGAAATGATATCTTCCTCCTTTTCCATAGCCTGGCAGTCACAATGGCTCAGTGGAATCTTCTGACTCTTGTGATCTTGCAGTGTCACTTAGAAAATATGTATCTGTGGTGACTTAGCTCAGACTTATCAGAGAGTTATATTTTTGACTGTAGAAGAACAGCAAAAAATACTGGAAAAACACTCCATTCTTATCAAAAGACAAATGAGTGAAATAAATCTGCACTCCCAACAAACTAAACAAAATTGCAGTGTAAAGCCACCAGAACCTCCCCAGGCTGGTAGAGAGCTTGTGAGCCATGGACTGCAGTCACTTCGCAGCAGACCTTGCACTGATGCTAATGGAATCACATGTCTGGCAGGAGGACAGACATGTCGTCCTGAAAAACAGCTTCTTGGAGAGACACCATTCTGGCAGCATCTTTGTGTTGCTGTGCAATGTTGTGTCATGGTTTGGGGGGATGGAAAAGAGCATCAAAGAGGTTGTATAGAGGTGGAAGATGAGAAACAAGGAAAAAGGTCACGATGAAGGTAAAAACGAGAGAATGTTTTAATAACTTTTGTCAGGAGAGAAAAGAAATGCTCTGTAGTGTTTGACTCACCATCTGTGTAGCCCTGAAAAATAGTGGTGGTGTTTTGGAATCAGAAATGAGGATGCCCACAGGTGAAAACTCCGCACTTCTCTTCTGAGGGTGACCAAAAGCTGAAAGAATTTTTGGATGAAGTGAACAGACTCTAAAAGTGCACGGAGGCAGGACCTCATTGAAGACCTGAATGACCCTCTGCAGTACCAGCCCTGATGGGTGCTATCACTGCATCCGGGCGTAGCTCTGCATTGCCCATTCTCAGGATTCCCTTTATAACTTTGGATGTTCATGGTGCGGGTTCATGGCTCAAAAGTGGGAGGGGCTGGGAGCATAAGGATGAGTAAGAGAGAAGAGAGCCCATTAGTGTCCACCATCCCTGAGCAGGGGATCTGCTCAGAAGCTAACCCAGCTAATTCAGGGGTTTCCAGAAAGGTAAATATTCTCAGCACGGGGTTGGCATACTGGGACCTGCTGACAAGAGAAATGCAGGGGATCAAGCTGCATGTGGTAGTGTGGAAGTACGAGTATAACAGATCACTGAGGGAGAACATAGGGTAAGCAGAAAAATCTATTTTTTCTTTTCCTGCTGGGAAAATGTGAAGGAAACGATGACCAACTTCACTTGACTGTGGCCTCTCTCCATGTGCTTTACGTAGGAGGTGTTGGAGAAACAAAATGCTAAACAATTCAGCATTGTTTTACTCTATCTTCCAATATTTTATACGGTGATCTATACACTATGTAAAGCACTGTATGCAATAAATAATGTGTTGAATATGATTATAGGTATTGTGGCATGGCAGATACATGAGAAATGCCATGTCATGTAAACACTGATAGAGGGAGATGTAAAATGGGAGAATTTATTATAGCAAAGTTAGGTATTGGTCCCCAGGAAGGAATGAAAGCACAATAACTAACTGTTGTTCCTCCCATAAAAATCGATTTTCCTGTCTTTCTGTTTTGGGTGTTCTTATGTGGTATTAGATTTTAAAATATCATCCAAGGAGTAAAAGAAGAATTGGGATGTGAGCACTTCACGTTTAATCCAAAATTCTTGATATAGAGGCAGTGGCTCACCTTTGATTTTCTGAGATTTGTGCTTTCTTTGGACTGCCTTTTTTTTTTTTTTTCAATGAGATTACCTCAAAAACATGTATTAGAAGTATCTGGTGTTGAGGTAAGAATGGTGGTTACAGCATAAAGACTAATGACAGACTGGATTACTGGAAACCTTGCTGATGCTGAAAAATGCTAAATGAAAGACAGGATGGGAAACAATAGATAGACCATAATTTTATTTRAGTAAATAATTTTTCCTAGCGTTATTTTTGCATTTAGTCTCTGGGTACTGTGGATGAGAATTGTTGCTGAGAATTTTCTACTGCTGTGAGAAGATGAGTAACAGGTCTCTGGCGTTCATGCTTCTCTGGGAGAAAGCTGGCTGAGCTCTAGAGAAACCAGTGGAGAGTCACTGGCCCCAATTAACTGGCTGAAGGAAGTGGTACAAGGTGGACTGCTCTGAAAAGAAGCTGGGTCTGCTGGGACTGCGTACGTTCCCAGTGCCTGTGCTGTTACTAGTAATTCCACTTCAGGCATTTTATCATTCTGTGATGCCAAGTTATTAGGGCTTTTCCCCTTCCCAATGCTCTTTCAAGCTGATCGATGAAATGAAAATGTTTCTTTTAGGGTACTAAAGTCCAGCAAAGACGAGCCTGAGAGGCCAGCAATAGCTTCTTCCATCCTTCTCTGGATGGCATTCGTGGGTAGTTAGAAGGGAGACCTTCCAGTTCATCTAATCGTTTCACAGAGATTTTACCTCTTAGGCAGCTGCGAAGAGGCAGCTTCATATATTTATCTACCTGTTCCCAGGCTCTCAAAGGTGATTTGCCATTTTCCATTAAGGGAGGGAGTGGGTACATCCAGACCTCTGTTATTTCTCTGTAAGAACAAGGCAACTGAATTGAAGAGAAATCTCTCTTGTAACATTGTACTATTGCAGAACTAATGGGCACAGCACAGCCATCCCAGGAATATAAAGCCACTTTGAAGCAGGTGATAACTTTTTTTATAACTTTCTTGTCCTCCAACACAATTTTAACCCCTGCTAAACTTGTTCAATGTTTTGGCTGTTCGCTCCAGCCACTCTTTAATCTCAGAGAGCCCTGGCTGTGGCTTCCTTGCAGAAGGAAAAAAAAAAAAAAGAATTGTTTCATTGTTACCTATTTTTATTTTACCAACTGCATTTTTATTTATAATATTTTATATTTACAATATTTTATATTCTGCATTGAAGTCACTGGAGACTCATTTTCTGTGAGCACACGAACATCTCTGGGATAAAAGCATCCATAATCTCTGATAAATTAGAGAGTAGCTAAATGGCATGAAATGATTTTAAAAAGATAGTATTAAAGATGCAAAGCCAAGTACCCAGAAACAAAGAAATGCTGGAATTCATGCTCAGCTGAAGCCTTAAGTTGGTTCCTTTCCATGCAATATGCCTTTTGTTTGCTATTTGGTCATGGTTTTTCCACAGGCCTCCTGTCTCACCCAGCACACAGGACACTTGGTGCTCATTCACCAAGTATCTTTTAAAGTCTTTTTTCCACTCTTCCTTGATATGGGACTGTATACTCTCCCATAAACATGGACTTCTTCATTTCGTCTCAGGCTTTTCTAAGGTGCTTGTGCTGGAATAACCTAGCTTTCAAATACTAAAGAGTTCACAACATCTCTTAAGTAGAGGGGATAATATCATCCACTTTTTACTGACTGCAGACTGAGACCTGAAGATCAAAGCCAATAGCATCAAAAGGAAATCCAGCAGCAGAGATAGAGGTTGGATACTGTTCCTCAGGTTGACTTTCAGTTTCTTTCACTGTGAAATCTTTTTACTCCTCCTCCAGTTTCCTGCCTCCTTWCTGTTAAGTCTTCCTATGTTGGTAACAGATGACCTTGGGTCTTACAGACAAATGCTCCTTCCACCACAAAAACCCAGTTCATCCCCAGAACAGGTTTATTCTCTAAAATTAAAAGAAAAAAGTGAATTGGGAAGGTTACATCCAAGGAAGATTCCAACTAGCGACTACTGCGTGTGGAAACCTTGTGGGATGTGGGAGACTGCAGACATTTCAGGAAACACAGCAATTAGCATGTTTGAGAGGAGTGTTGTGTACTGCCCTTGCATGAGCTGGTGGCTGTAGAATGAAGAAAGTCAATGAAGACAAGATAAAATCTGCAGGAGTTAGATGATTAAATGGAATAGTGAGAGCTTTGAAACTGCAGAAAATACAGGAAAAAGAACTGAAAACTAGATGGCTAGTACAAGGCTGAGGGGGGAGATTCAAGAAGGACTGCTAAAAGGTCTTAGCTRTGCATCAGGAATGGACCCAGAAAAGGTGCCTACAGTATACACCCATATAAAAGCAATGAAAAGCAAAGGAAATCTGAATTATGTATCAGTGAAAACTGATGTGGAACAGAGAAGCTGTGAAATGAGTACAGACAGAAAGCAGATGCTTTGCTTCCTTCTGAAGCTGGAAACAGAATTAGGCAATTGCACAGGAAGATGAGGAATGCCTCTGCAAGACTTCTGTAACCCCTTTGTGTAGGCCTGCATTATTTAAGACCTATCTGATGTGCTGGTACATTTATAGGAGATTGGGTGTAGCACAGCATGCTGAAACACACTGTAAGTTCCCAAAACTTTGAAATCTACCTGTGACAGGAGAATTAAAATAGGCTTAATGAACTTGCAAGTCTCTGCAGTCATTTGAGGGATGCAGATTTCTCCATGAATGTGGTAGGACTACAGATGCTGAAGGTGGAAACAAGAGTTTTCCTTATTAAGGGACGGAGAATGGCAGTGCACTTTCATAATGATGTCTCATCTCCATGTTACAATGATGCTGATATAGACTAAAAAGGTGCAGCTGCTAGATTCTCAGGTGATTTGCACAACTGAAAGCAAATTGCAGCAMTTTCACAGACATATGCATGATTTTTCCCTCCCTCTGTTTGGCTACCATGCAACAGGGTGAGCTCTTACAGCCTTTCTGATGTGAAGTTTAGCTCATCAGAGCTCCTTTCCTAGACCTTGTTGAAGAAAACTTTTTAAAATATAGGCTTTATTCTGAAACCTATTCATTACTGTCATATACACACACACACATACACACGCATATCTATCCTACAAGTATATATATAACTTTGGATGTGGCTTTGGCTTGCTAGTCTTGAAGAATATTCAGAACGCATTAATAGCTTTTGCAGTCGGTTACTATGTTTTTGTGGGTCATCTTGTAATGAAATGGTATAGAACCGTTTTATTTATTTCCCTATCGTTGGATTGCAGAATCACAATTCAGCTGTTTCTTTACCATTATGAGGACAACATGTAAGACTGGCCAAAACCATACATAGATACGTGTAACGCTCTGAAACGCTGCCATCTTTTGGTCTCTGGAAAATGTGTTGTATGATACTTGTTTTGGATTCCTCATAGGTGTCTGGGAGGAGAGAGAGGTATTTATACGCCCCAATGATTTTATCCTATGCAGCAATACATTACATCGAGGAGCCTGGAGAATCACATCTCCATATTTTGGTGGGAACTTCAGTGCTTGGAAAGTGCTGCATTATTTGCCTTCCTGCCACTGTCCAGGAAATGCACACACAGCTCTCTCCTTAGGCAAAAGGAGGAATGAACTACACGTAGCAGAGTTGTTTGATGCTCTGCTGAAAAATGCTTACGCAGTCCATTAATGATGGCTTTATGAGACCCTGTACTGAGATCCTTTAGGATATGAAGGATAGGAGGTTGATAAGCATGATCTGAACATCATACTTGACATTGTACATTTTTGGGAAATATACATCTAATTCCCTCTTTGAAGTTACCCATATCCTCCAATTCCTAAGATTTCCATCCTGTTTCTATTTATTGTACATTTATGAAGAGTTTTGAGGCCTGCCTAGCTTTCTGCCCAAAATGTTTGTCAGCATTGCTAGGGATCTTTGGCTTTAGACTGGGCAATTTAGGAACGAGACCTGGAAATAGGGAGAATGGAGGAAGAAACTGCAGATGTTCTCCAGGGGCAAGTCCCTGGCACGCTGAGACCAGACACAGGATTCACAGGCCGTTCTCTCCAAGCTGAAGGTGAATACAATCAAGGAAACTCTGACAGTGTCCTGAATCTTTCACAAGGGCTCTGTTGTGTCTTTACCTGATTGCCTTACCTGATAACTGTAGTGTTTTGGGAGATGATTAAGGTGATTATAAAGTAGGACTGTAATCAGGAAGAAAAGGGTAAGGTGTTGAAGTTATACTGACTAGGCTTGACTTTCTTTTCCCCTATGCAGCTTTTTATGTGGAGTTAACTCTATTACTGAAGATTTACATCAGTGCTAGGAAAAGCAGAATTAGGCTCTCTGATGCAGATGCCACATGCTTTGATAGCACCTCTCTAGCAGCAGACTGAAATATGTGAAAGAAGAATTAGATGCCCAGACTTACTAATAGATGCTTACTGATGTGTGATTGTACAAGAATACAAGTTGGTACAATTTTTCTTGGCAGAGCGCCAGAAGAAATTGTCACATTAAATTAGGAGGATCTATTTTAATTTTCTCCTTCCGACATCCTTCTATTGATTTGGTCCAAGTGCCTTTATTCAGTAATTCTACTAAATGAATACCAAGCAGTCTAGTTGCTTAAATAGAATTATTTATCAATACAATTTTTAATACACAGATTTTCAGTCTGTCAGGACACAGCTTATTTATGAAAGTGTGTAATTAAAAAAAAAAAAAACCAAAAAACAACACAAAAGTGTATTTTAGCACGTAACCTGGCTGGGAATTAGCTGTAGCATGGAAACACTCTGTTCTCAGGAGCAGCCAGACTGCAGCTTTTCAGCAATAGTGCTGTCAGATACGTCTTTCAGACAGGATCTAGCTCCTTGATTATTTAGTGTAATAGAAATAGAGTAAGTAGATGTTATATGGCAGGAGGGGACTGTTACCCTATGACAACATTCTAGTTTGATGAGATTATCACTTAACCACAGAAATAATTGGAAATGAAGAGGTCATTTGTGAAGTTGTTTGGAGGCACCATGTCAAAAAAAAAAGAGTGATGTGAATATTTTCTGAGTGGGGTGACATCATATCTAAAGGTTTATGTGCTATCTCCTCATGAGGATTGATTACAATATCAGCAGAGCTTTAGTATGTCTACTTCATTGCGCTATATACGTTTGGAAAATGTAGGTCATGATTGTAATATCTTCTATGGAGGAGAAGCAAAACTGAAGTCTTGGTAATTTGTGCCGCTGAATTTGTGGGGAAAGTAAGAATGGGAAGTTGGTTCTCCTCCCAACCCGGTCAATTCTATTTTGTGAAATAACGTTGGGTCTACTTTAACACCTCCAGCAGAACCAGCTGGCAATGGCACTTTTGTTCACCTCCTTGTCTTAACAGCTATGTTTTGTTACTTCTCTCTGCTCCTACAATTTCTAAAAGCAGTGACAGCATTTCAGGGGTTGTTGTGTCTGTGTTTGCATGTGTATGTGAACATAACTATTAATAATATTATAGGGTGTTGCAGAATTAATAAGAAATTCATTCAGGTGCTCACTGTGTATCACTTTTGCTGGCTGAGTTTCTCTACCGCTGTAGAGAAGAACTGGTGTGAATATGCACGGCTCATGTGTGAATGTGTAATAATTACTGTCAGGCCCCAAATTTGTGGAACCTCGTCTAGTCAATGAACGATTATAGTAGTTCAGTATTGATAATATCCGGAAAGCTGGCCATTAAATATTAATCGGTAGGCTGCCTAGTATACAGAACTGTGTGTGAGGAAGGGAATATTTGGGTGAAGACATGGAACAATAAAAAGAAACTTTAGCAGAGTTCAAAGAAATGTGGTCTCTCTTGTGTAATTCGCCCACTTTCTCACATTATTGTGCCCAACGAACTTCGGAAGGAAACCTCTAGCTCAGCCTGCTAGACACCAGAAGACACTATATGAAGAACTTAACTACAAAGTTTAAGACTAATTAGCTCTTCTGTTACCTTAGTAGTGCTAATTCATTTAAATGGATTTGATGGAGTACAGTTTGATCAAACAAGGATCAGAGAGAGGCAGTCATTGACAGCGGCTGATGGGAGCAACAGACTTCAGAAGATTTGTTCTTTTCTTCCCCCATCCCGTTGGCTCTCTGAGAATTACTGTTTGCAATGATAGCAGGCTTCAGAAGAGGCTTGCTGCAGTAGCTAACTTATGATCCTGATTAATTTTCTATAACTTAGTAAACTGTAAATAAATGGATTAAAGAGCCATTTGATCTTCAAGAAGAGGTTTAAAGTGGCTTTGATGACTAAGTACCTGGGGGAATACAATGGATTATCATGGATAATTGATTAAAGAAGAGAGGACATTAAATTGATGTATATGTGAATACATATAATCTACAGTTCATGCATGTGAGTTCTGTGTGTCTGTGTGCGTGTGCGTAAATGCAGACACATATATGAAAGAGCAGAGTGGGTGTATAGAAGTATACATGTTATTATTTATTTACTTTGTCTTCTTTTTAGTTAGGAAATGAGAGATGAGACATTACTCCGTTAAACCGTTAATTGCATTTGGAGATACAGCAGCACGCTACTGAACTCCGAGTGAAGTTCAGGCACCAGGCAAATTTCTATCAGACATGCTATCCATTAGTAAAACTGTCTGAATGTGAAGGGCAGCACCATAACTATAAGCTTGTGTGAGCTGAAGCATTCAGTGATGATTGAGAAGGTAGATGGGTGGTGTAAACACTAAAATACATTAGAAATCATCTCCACATAAATAAGAGCACAAGAAAGCATGCTTGCTCTTGCTGTCTTCCCCAGTGTGTCTTAGCTTGGATACCAACACCTCTTTCTACTGTGGGTATGTGCTCAAAAAGAGGACTCCAAGGAAAGCTTAAAAACATGTAAGACAAATAGTAAGAGGATGAAAAGATCAAGGAGTTGCCCCCTCCAGCTTTCTTAATGCAAGAACGTAAAGACTTGTCTCAGCTTTTAAAAGACTGAATTTTAAACTCCCGCGTGGCCAGAAATGAAAATAATGTAAGGTAACCCTGAGACTAGTTTTGTGACCTCTTCAGATTAAACAGTTGGCTCTCCTGCTTTATAAACTGGATTTCAGTCTGCAGTATATTAAGTCAGCAGAGCTGTATAAACCTGCTAAAAATAAGAAGTGAAATGGAAACAAGTCAGTCTTGACCTTAGTACTGTGAAGGCTAGCTTACAGGAACTGAAGCAAATATATATATTGTTTGCTCTCAATTTCTTTCTTTCTCTTGGATGAAATATGCTTAATTTTACAGATTCATTTTTCTTTCCTTTCATTTTAGTAAAGACTTTGTGGAATAGGGAAGGGTGAATATAGCTTGGGGAGGGGAAGAGGGAGGTGATGTTTGTACCTTGTGGCAGTTACTCTCTTGCACCCGTGATAGTACTTTTAGTTTTGTCAGTTTTGTAGTTTAAATGATAACTTTACAGATAATACAAAAGCAAAATGATATAAAACAATTCATTCCTTGCTTTTGCTCCTCTCCCACGTATATTCCCTCCCCAGCCGTCGTTGCTCTTTAAAATTAAGTGGAGAGAGAAGGATTTATTTTGCACCAGGGCTTTGGGAAATCTAGAAAGCAGCTGTTCACTTCCACTAGAGCAACAGAGACGGCACAGACTGTCCTCTGGGAACTGACATCGAGTATAGTACTGCATTATAAATACCATTTCCTAAATACAGACTAGGCTCCCTGTGGCTGATGAATAGACCCATGCTGTCTTAGTACAGGGAGTTAAAGAACAACATTTTCCTCACTTTCAGAGCAGGGGGAGGCGTCTCACAGCATTTCTTTTACTCCACCGATTGTGTGGTTGGATAGACCTTTAACAATCATTTACAGACTGACCTTCCCGCTGGCTCTGGCATCATCATCTCCCACTGAGGTGAGCTGCGATTAGGGGTGCAGATCCTTCCCAGCAGAGTGAGAAGAAAGATGTGAGTTTGGACCCTTCTGCGCTTCTGGGCTCAGGCACTGGTTTGACGCGTAGCCCTTGATAAATGGCTTCACAGCATCTTTGCATCGCATTGCTAGTTTGTGAACTGGAGCCTAAACTTCCTCATAGTACTGTGGGGATATAATAAGCCACACTAAATGACTGTCGGCTTCACTGAGTGCCCCTCTTTTCTTACTCATCTGAAATAACTTTCCAGTCTCATTTGGAGAGTTAAACTCCTCTTGCATGGTAGGAAGGAATTAACTTTGTACAGCCAATGCAAACTAAAAGAGACAGTAAGTAACTGGGTAAGCTCCCACTGAATAACTGCTGGAAATGCTCCTCATTAGCGAATGCTCATCTCTTTGGGTGCTTTCTTCCCCTTTTGTGTTCCCTTTTCTGCAGGAAGATATGACTCTTCCTATATTTCATATTCTCACACACCTGTTCGCCACGAGGTATTGTCTGAGGAGGTAAGAAAGTGAAGCAGAAGGCACTTTACATCTCCCTGCATCAGTTGTGAAAAGCCTCTTGTGACTTACAGTTGAACAGACACTTCCTTAGAGAAAGCAGCGTAAGGCAAGACCGTGCTGTTAAGAAACAAACAAGCTGCAGGGGGGGTTGATTTTTTTGGTGAGTTTACTGCTCTGAGGGCTTCTTAATTAATCACCAAAATGCAAATGATTGTCAGCATTCAATATGCTCAGCTGCATGATCATTTTKTTTCTGAAGATTTGAAATTGCTGTAGCTGGTAATATCTTCATCCTCATTAGAGCTAAATTGCAATTGAAACATAGGACCCTCATGTCAAGGTCACTTCCACGCTGCAATGCCAGCCCAAGAGCCAGAGTTTGCCACACGCAGCAGCGATACAAGTAGTAATGCAAGAAATAAGAAAGAATCCTGATTTTGCCCTCTGCACGAGGAAAAAATGAAGCTGGAATAGGTAAATACAATTTTTCACAGGGTGGACCAGGATTGAGTTATAACTTCAAGGAAAACATTGTTTTGGGAATGGAAGAAGACTTTTATGTTCTTTTGATACACCCCCTTGGTTAAAGCTTAACAAGTGAATTTCCAAAGTTCATTCTTTCCATCTTATTTTTCAGTGAGTTGCCTGGTTATTGGAAAGACAGCACCTACCAGCTGCTATTGAAGTCAATAAAAGCAACCATAATGTTTGCCTTTTATTAATTGCTTCTGTGCTCCCCTGTGAATCTGTCCCTTCGTTTTTGATTAGAAAAACAGATATTTAGAGCAGTGCTATTTGCACATACTGTAAGAACCAATCAACCAAATTAAACTTGTGTTTAAAAACTGATTCCCAACGTTGAAGAAACTGTAGTGTAGATGAAACATTAGGAGGAACCAGCTGGAAAATGGGTGAGGTTTTTCTCATGAAGAATTTAAATAATTTTTAATAATTTGTCAAAATGTTCAGCAGATGATCTCGGTTTTTCATTGAAAAAGCAAATAGTTCATTTTTTCCTATCAAGACAGAGCAGTATTCAAGGAAAGARTACACTTTATGTAATGATGTTATTGCAATAATAATAATAAGGCAACAGGTTTGAGTTGATGGAAAGGATGCTGGAACAGGATGAGTGGGATGGAAAGGAGGCTGGAACAGGAGTCAAGGCAAAACTGATGGGTAGCTCTGTGCGCTGAGTTTCCCAGGACCTGTGTCACCAAATAGCATTGCCACAGCAATTAAAATTAAAAAAGGAAAATTAAAAAGAATCACAGAACTCTTCCCATTTGTCTTTCATTTGCCGATGTTGCCCTTTCTTGCTGTGGCATCTTATGCTTTCTGATTAGCAAAGAAGTTATTTTAGGATAGATTTAGTTATTTCTATTTTATATTTATATTTAGTTATTTTAGATAGGTACCCTCTTTTCCTTTTGACTGCAGCCAGCTGAGCTAATGGGACACAGAACTGACTGCATCAGTACATCCAGTAAGGTCACTTTAACTGTTACTGAACATGAATTTTTCAGGTTACTGTACTATCCATGTTCCCTGTCTGAGTGTGCTGTTTAATGCATCGTAGCCATTTCCCTTGGAAATAAAACCAGAAATGATGATTCAAGTCATGTTTAAAAAACGCTGATCTTGTGTTTGCGGCTTTSCTACTTCCCTTGAGTGTAGGCAGAGCAGAGCTCTTAACCAGCGTGTGGAGGTACAGCCCGTAACACACAGCAGAAACGGTGCCTTGCCCCAAGGCAAATTCAGGACAAGGAAGCCTGAGTGCTGCCTCTCCTTTCTTATGTGTGTCCTGTCTCTTTGGAGCAAAAGCATTTCTGGTGTAACAATGACACTAAATGAAAGTAAACAGGGCTGATGGGCAACTTGCAAGGAGTTTAGCTCAGCTAAGCATTCCGGTGTTATTTCTTATTAATTATTGAGAGCAGCTGTGTGCTGGAAATGGTGGAATACATGGAGGATAACAGGAACTAGAGAACACACAGTGTAACTGAGTCACTATATTGCTCTTCCAGCAAATGCAGTTTACTGGGGAAGGGCAAGAAGGGGAAACAGTTTTAGAGTCATCATGCCTGTGGGTCAGGCACGTGTAGACTCGGTGACTTTCTGGAGCATCCAGATCACACGCTTAGGATGAATTCTTACATAAGAAAGCCTGTGCTTTCTTGCCCTTGCTAATACCTGGCTGTCAGGTGGCATGGAGAAGCACAGGCTCACCCTGACCCCTTCTGTGCCTGGTCCTCCTGGTGTTGGTAGTGATGGTGTCAGTCTGCTTAAGGAAAAACTTTTTCTGAGTTCTATTTTTTCCAGTCTATTCCAGCACATAGCCCTGACTGTGAGAAATTCATTCAGGACTGAGCCATGCTATCCTCTCAAGCTGAATGGGATTCAAGCTGATGACTTAAAAGGGAAAAACGTATAGGTTATTGGCAGTGTCATGTACCTTCAAGCTCTCTACGCACCCGTGAGAATAAGTCTTCTAAATTTTTCTCCTTGGAAAAGTAGTGGATGAAGTTAATAATTCTTTCATAGTAGAGTCAAAAGATCTTTTCACAGGACTGTTTCATCTGGACTAAAAATTGCTGTAGGACAAAATCAGGGCAGATAGAACTGTTATAATTAAAGTGATGCAGTCAGAGAGTGCATGATGTGAAGCAGCAAGCGAATGTGCTCTGAGTAAATTGCATTTGAAAAGAGGTTTAAAAGATGGGGAATGGGACCCAGTTTTCGAAACTGAGGTGTCATAGTGCCCTTTCAGATGCCCTCCATCTCCTACACTCCAGCTGCTTCTCCAGAAGGTTGTGGATTTGCAGTCTCATGTCACATGTGTCAGCCCCACGTGGATGTCTCACATACTTAAGGGCACCTAAAATGGCACTTCATGCCTATGTTCAGACAGCCAAAACTCCACTGAATGACTATTCCAGAAAGTGCTTGGGTGGAGCTGTGGGGCCTGATCCTGATTTTTGCTCTGCGTTGTAAATCCTATTGACATTTGGTTGTTCTGCATCACTGTTGAGACTGCAAATGAAGTAAAAGCAGCCTTTATCACAGGGTATTGCTCATTTATTTCTGCCTCGCTGCAGGGCAGAGGTAGAAGCAGTAACCTCTCCTAACTGCGGTTTGGAAAGTGAATAACTCTTCTTGCCACATTAGGAGTGGGTGTTTTAAATCTCTGCTTGAAACACAGATTAGAACCTTTGACCGAGTCAAAGGGTAACATCATTTATTTTGCTAAATTAGGTTTCAAAAAGATCCCAAAAGTGAATGTKCCAGATCATATAAAACTGAACATAGTATTTTCAGTCATTAAAATCTTTTCCAGACAGTTAAAAGAAGAGCTGTATTAACCAGCTGTGTACTAATCAGTGGCTACTTAGGACAGTGATTAACATTACCATAAATACTTGATAGTTCTTGGACTTGAATTTGAATACTGAAACATTTATGTGCCGTATTTGTATGGTCTCATTCTCTCTTTTTCTCTTTCTCTCTTTTTCTCTTCCTAACAAGACAATAAATTCAGTTCTTCGACAACTGTTCTGATTCTTTTCTTCCCAAACTGTTCAGGCTCCTGTCTGTGAATAATAATTGCTTTTTAAAGCAGTTGTGTGTGCAGTGGAGGGCAATGCGTTTGTGTTTAGACACTCCAAAGTTTTCAAATAATTAGACTGAGAGAGTGTTCTTGTCTTTTTTGTATGTCCATAAAGCACTGTTATTCTATTCTGTACAGGGCCATACGTCATTCTAGCATCYGAGTTCCTTCTGGCACTGCAGTAAGCAGTGTGATTAGTGTTTTGCGGTCCCTGAATTCCTCTAGACCAAAAGCAGAGCCAGAGATTGCATTTCCTTTGTTTTTCCAGCTACACTAGGGAGCAGTGAGTACACTTTGTATTTGATACTTCTACCTGACCTTGGAAACACCAGAGTTATAAAACCTTCTTTACATTGGCTTTACAGTACTGTGTGTTTCCTTGGAGCTCAGACAATCCCAGTTTTGCAAATGATTTGGACATCCTCTGAGATTTTAATGCAATTTAGCTTTCCCTGGAACAAAATAATGATACCTTTGGGTGTTTTAAGGACTGCTACTTCCAGCTAGATGAGTTCATCTGATAATAACTATGTGCCTAGGGTTTGTTGGTGATCCAAAATTTGCAGGTTTACATACAGAACTATTTTTTGCTGAGGAAGCTGTGTATAATAAGCTCTGAGAGCTGCCAGCTAGTGTCTGCAGCTTTCACTTGTGTAGCTAAAAAAGAAATTCCTCCTGTAAATTGTGAACTGCTCCATGGGAATCTTTCTAATATGTGTAAAGTAGGGTATGCATAGCAATAGCAAATGCACTGATACCACAGTGCAAACACTTTGGAGCAGGAAAACAATGTTTTTTACACTGTTTTATTTGTTTCACCTAACTCATGTGCAGCATCAAAAATTATATCCAAAACTAACTTTGAATTTTTGAAAAGTCCCTGTACTGTGTTAAACTTCAGCAGTGGGATGATGAAGCGGCGTGAGAACAAAAGAAACATGGTCCTGTGCATTACACTTTGCTGTGCTTTGTGTAAGGTAGGCCTTTGAGACTTGTCATGGGTTATTGACTATTTGGGGAGAACAAAGAGGTTCTGCAATGATTGCTGGCACCAGTAAGTTGTCATACTGATGTTCTTATCAGGGCACATTGCCAAGGCGGGAAGGCACTTCAGAGACTGCTAACTAACAAGTTACTGTGCTTGGGTAGCAAATTACCCAGTTTTACTGTGCTTCCTTGTGAAAAAGCTTCAATGAAGCAGCTCTCGCATTTTGACTGCAGTTCATCGGCCAGCCAGCTGCAGCACGATGTACCTGCTGGTGGGATGCTAGCTGCCTCTCCTGTGTCAGTGCTTGCAGGACACTGCACGTCGTGGAGAAAGCTATAGGTCAGAACTGCCGAGACTGGAACATGATGCTTCCCAAAAACGCTTCACTGCAAATGTATCTTTGATATCAAACATTGAGATAGATTTGGAATCTTTCTTTTCCAGTTAAGCTTTAGGCAAYGATGACTTTTTAAAGCTTTTAGTTGCTGAGGTTGTACAAAAGCCCAGCTTTTCAATGACTGCCATGTTGCCTCTTGGCACTTGTGGACTCTATGCCTTCTTTATTTTGTTTACTTTATTGCTTCTGCTGTTTTCTCATAGAATTTGGTAGGCATGCACTGTACTGGCTGAATAATTTTTATGTATGTGATGTATCTTCTACAATATCCTAGTTCTTCAAAAACATCCTGKTAGACTTTCAGCAGTTTCCCTTCAGGTGTTCTTGCACTGTGAGCAGCCTTAGATAGATGCTTTTCAATATTCTTAGTTTCTTATTCCAGTTACCTGCAGGACATGATTGCCTTCTGGTATGCTGATCAGTCGTTGAGCAGAAAAAGAAGGAAAGAGAAGACAGTGTAACATCCAGGCTTTTCACTCTTTCTGCCCATGTATTATTCTCCGTTACTAAGTGAAGCAGAACTCTCTTAGTTTGTAGACACAGCATTCCCTCTACACAAGAGCTCTTTTTCTCATCTGGATTGTGTTAATTTTTCACCATTCTCTAAACATAAACTATGAAAATTGTCCCTTTTCTTCCTCCCTACCTTGTGAATCCCAGTTATAAATTGTGGGAGGGTCACGATCAAGATGTACACAATACAAGATGTTGCATTATAAAGGTTTTACTGACACTCATTTGGGATGACCTACATAAGTCACTGGTCATGTTAATGCTTTAGAAAATTAGAAGGAATTAATTTATAAATTAAATTAATGGAAAAAATGACCATGAATTTTAATAGAAGTGTAATATTAACAGGAATGGAACTCATTAAACTTTGAAATATGAGGCAGCCTCTTCATCCACTAGATTCCACAGCTGTGATTATAACTGATGGGGATTCAGAGGTATTAAATTGGCTGCATGAAGGCTTTCTAACTGGCCCATGAATAGCATAAGAGTAAGGGGAAAGGAGGGAGATAGTTGAAAATCAAGAGTGAGGGCAAAAAATATTGAGCTTATACGATGCCTGTTCTCCAGTCCATGGCAAGTTACAGCGTTCATCATCTGCACTACCTGGGGGTTTGGTTTACCCAGTAAGAAAGCTGGAAGAGTTTTTCTCACCTCTTGCATCCTTGCTCGTGTGTGTTCCCCAGTTAGAAGTATTTTTCTGCTCTGAGCATGCATGCTTTTTCTCTCTCCTGCCCCATAAGTAGCAGCCTCTGTGCAACCTGATGCTCCCCTCTGACTACAAATGTCTCACACCACTGAGAGCAGATACAGAAGCAGCACCTTTTTCAGTTTGGCTGGCTTCAGACTGAACCACAGCTCTGTACCTTATCTCTTGACTTCTCGTGGTTTCTCTCCTGCCAGGCAATGCTAAGGTGCCCTATGAATACCTGATTGTAAATTTTCAGAAATGTTTTCCTAGGTAAAAAGCATTCCTCTGTAGGCTGATGCTACCTGACACATGCAACTGAAATGTATGTGCGTGCGTTGTCTGTCTGCCCATCTGGCTGCTAATAATTATCTTTTTTTTTTTTTAAAATTAAAGTTCATCTATGTTTTGCCAATTTCTTCAACTTGATATTTGAAGTTAGTTTCTTTTCTGCTTGTGCTTTTCTTGTATGTCTGATTGGTGCTTAGTTCTGGTTCACTTAACACGCATTTATACACCTTACTTTTCAATTGAACTTTTACCCGTCACGGGCTGAGAGGCAAGTTATATTGCCAGGCCTCAGTTAATTACCAGTGCTATTATTTTTTTATTTGCGGTGCCTGAGCAAGCAGGAGGACAGCAGGTTAAGTCATATTTGCAAAGAGATCATGACTCAATTAGTGCTTATGAGTAAAAAAGAAAAAAAGGAATAATTAAAGGTGTGGCAGTAACAGCATTATATGCCTGCCTAAGTGCTAAGGAACCTGCTCAAAATAGAAAGCCAATAAATGAACGAAGGATTAGAAAGGATGCGTATAAAGCCCGAATGCAACAGGGAATTTGTGTGAGAGACTCTTTACACAGAGGGAATTAGAGGAGCTTGTTAAAGCAGGGCACAAAATCTTGGCTCTGGTTTTGCAAAATCAATGGACCCAAATGCCTTGGTTTTGGAGGGTTTGCTGCATGGTTAGTTTAATTTTGGTTGTGAAAGCAAAAATAAAAAGCACCAGATATTCAAGATCATCCCTGTCCACTACAATCAGAAAGGCCCAAAAGTGTCAAAGTTTTGCTTATAAGATCTGCTGTCTCTCACTACGAAAACTGGTTTTCCCTTTAGGTTCAGCTATGTTTCTGCTACCTCCAGCAATTTATAGTTATACTAATTCACATTATTGTTAAGTACTTGCCTCAAAAAGTGCCAAACTGCAAACTCAAGAACTGGATGGATTGCTGCATGGGATTGTCTGTAATTTTGTTCTTCACTGGATGCACTTAGAACCTGGTGGTGCTGACAGTCTGGACTCTGATGTAAAGCTAGCTATGGGCAAAGAGGTGCAGCTCCCCTCGAAGTAGGAGAGCTACAGCAGTTGGAGCCAGCTGAAGAGCTAGCTTTTTGGGTTACAGGTCCTTTCCTGAAAACTAACTTGAGGAACATCACATACGCGCTATTTGTTAGCTTGGTGAAATCTTTGTGAATGAAATGGCAGTTAAAGGATTTTTAAAGCAATTCTGGGGAAGAAATTGTTGTACACAGTAGCAGGGATATACCATGAAAGGTTCTCTAGCTTTTAAAATTTAAGGTCCAAGCGTGTGCCCTTGAAAGCAGTGTGCTGATTTCAGTGAAAGCAGGTGCTCTCACCATCACCACGTCACCAGATCCAGCCAGTGCCTGGAGCTGCAGAGGTGGAGCCACAGGCTCATGCCCTAAAAAATTCTCCAGGGATCCCCCCAAACCACAAAACATGTAAGACCACAGTGTACAAAAAACGAGAAATAACCCCCAAAAAACTGTAGACCTCCTTTTCCACTGAAGAGGCTGCTCTGGCTTGTCCTCTGCTTCCAGGCTGAGAGGAAACAGCCCCTTGGCTGTGGTCTGCTCCTCCTCACACTGCATATTTGTCTTCCAAGTTTGTCAGCTTGCTCACTCATTGGGGCAATCTGTCTGCTTGTGCAATATACAGCTGCTTGCCTTTCCTACAGGCTGCTGGCTGGGAAGATAAGACATCCTGCATGAAGCGAATCCACACACTCTTAAACCTGGGTGCCTTTGGCTCACTTCTTTGTGGCACTGTTTTACCCTTCCTTCTTATTTTTTTAAAAACTTCTGTACAGCCCCTGTGATGTCAGTCTGAGTAATCGGACTGGCAGCAATACACAGTTAGATAGGGAAGCTGAGCTGCACATCTAGTGCAGTAAAATCTAATACTGGCACCACCCCAGTCTGCGGCAATGACTAGATCGTGATTTCTTTTAAGCATGGATACATTACAGTGACAGAGGTTGGTTTTGGTGGTTTTTTTTTTCCCCCTCTGTGTATGTGTGTACAGATCATCACAAAAGGCAGATGATGGTGAATGTGATTTTTTTTGCTGAGTGACAGATCCATCCAATGATAAGACCCTAGAGGAAGTTGATTCTGCAGTAGAGAATGGCCATTCYGCTGTTGCCATTTGAATATACAAGTGCCAAGATGTTTACACCCCACAATGCCATGTAGCATACATAGGGAGTATGCTTCTCCTACTGGCAGAAGTACAGTTTAGTATTGTGGTCTTCTGCCCTAGCACTGCTGTGAAGCTGGGGTTACTATTTTGAGAAAAATGAACTTTTTGTGCAGTCAGATTGCAGCTAATTAGCATGTGAACTTTTTCTATGGGATGGGAGTATCCAGTAACCCATGGGGCCTCTGAAAGCTCGTGCAAGGGAAGGATTGTCAAATAATTTTTTTTTTATTTTGKGGGGGGKGTGTGTGTGTTTAAAATTGCATGTGTGTCTTTGCAAATGTTTGCAAATATTTTCTGAATCTGGAAAACTGATAAGGAAGCACGTTCCTTCACAGAGCCTGCGACCCTTCGGCAGGTGAGCTCAGCGTAACCTTAACCAGCTGAGGGCTGCAGTGGCTGCACTTAGTGCAGACATTTCATGTGGATCTAAACAGGCCTGAGGGTTTGATTACACTTGCTTTTCTTATAGAAACATTGGCACCAATCTCTTCCCTTGATGGATAAAACAGAAGTGGACTAACCATACACAGAATTAGCCATTGCTCAATGTAGGACTTGGAGCAGAGGGTAAATTATTTTCTAAAAGAACATGGTCCTGAGTCAGTGGGTGCTGAGTGTGATCTTTCCTCTGATACGTATTTTAGTAGATGAGGATAAAGAGTTTTGCTTACTGTGTGTGGGAAATGGAGTAGAGAGTTGTCTAGCAAGAGTGCCGAGAAGTGCATTTCCTCACTGTCTGTTTCTTTAAATGAGCAGCAGGGTGCTCTTATGCCTCCTAGCTGGCCTTGGGTAGAGGCGAAGTATTCATACTGAAGAGTGAAGGAGTAATATCAGTGTCCCAGGGTCAYGGTACGCATGATAGAGAGCCCTGTCAGAAATGTTTGCTAGTGGAAATCCAGGTAATGAGATGGGAGATGCTGCGTTTCCCACTGCTCCAGAAGAGCAGGAGCCTGTTGACCTTCAGGGGCAGGCTGCCAGGTTAGTTATGCTCCTTTGCCCTTGAGCTGCAGATTAAGAGCTGGAGATTAACGGCTTCGAGGGACTGGGTAGGTCAGCGGGCTTTTGTTACTTGAGTGAGGGGTTGTGCTAAGGGTATGTTCATGACCAGAGAATTAGGGGTTAATAGGGCACTGGAAAATGTTTTAATATATGGTTAATTAGTTATCATGCAGGCTGATTGATTGCCTATCTATTAAATCTTCTGTTGATGGACTTATAAAATGTATTACTCATCTGTAAAATGGTTATAACAGCTATAAATCATTTACGAAACCTTATAATTAATTTATGAACCTATTCTTTAGAGTAAAGCGGGAGTGATCTTCATCTTCATGCCCTGTATTTTTAAATTACACATATGATGACAGAACCTCATGAGAGCATGTCTGTCATACTGGGCAATTGAAAAGAAAGGATCCCATGTGTTTCATAGTGACTGCTTATTTTTCCCTCCAAGTTTTGGTCCTTGTCTTTGTGAAAGTTATCACACTGCCTTTAAAGATGCTCTACAGGGTCTGTTGCAAAACCCTGTGTAGCTATTGGAGCTGACTGGAACACAGCCATTTGCTCAGTCTGTGGGAAGTACTGCATTTTGGGCCGTTACACCACCGTGAGAACTGAAGCGTGTCTGCCAARTGCCAGGTGGTCCTTTCCAGCGGAAGCTGGTGGGGTTCTCAGTGGCTTACGAGGAATAACATAAGCTCTGGGCCAGCATTGTTTTGGTTTGATCCAGTCATGGTTAGCCTGGTTTAACCTGGTGGTCCTTCAGAGCATTTCTGGGATTGTGCTCACCTRTGCCTATTTGTGGCGCTGAGGAATGATTCCAGGGACTGTGGAAACCTGGGAGTGAAACATGTTCCCAAACCCTCTTTTTCGCAGTAAAACACTCTCTGTCTGAAAGGGCGAGGGCTATGCCAGCTTTGGGCCGTGCTGTCATTTCCCTGCTTTTGGAGAGACCCTGTGGAGGACTTGCAGACCCTTTTGCCTGACTTGGAAGCTGTGTGGCTAGGCTGACAGTATAATTCTGGTTATTTTTATGGCCACAGTTTCTGGCATGATTTAGTTCTTTGTTCCTGCACTGGGACTTGCAATCACTAAAAGAGATGTCACCCGCTGAAGGCGGCGGGTGCCGCCGCTGGGTGCCAGCATGTCTCGGTGGGACCCGCCGGGCAGCCGGCCCACTGGCGTGGCCCGCTGGAGCCGGTGCAGAGGGCTCTGCGGCGGGAGCACTGGGGAAACTTACCGAGGACTTTTGTGTCTTTTTTTCTTTTTTTTCCCCGATTCATCTATAAATGTGTCATCCAGCCCCACCGCTGCTGCTGGGAAGAGACTGCCAGGGCATTTTTTTAAATGAAATTTTCAAATGCTTCCCTCCCACCCCTTTAATTTTTATATTAGCCTCTTGGAAATCGGAAATTGAAATCTGTTTCCTCCCTCAGGTTTTCTTTTTCATTTTCTTTTTTTTTTTTCTTTTCTCCCTTATATTGCTTGAGCATTTGATGGCTGCTTTTTAAAGGCAGCCTGTAAGTTCATGGAAACAAACAAGCCAAGAAACAAACTGTACTATATTGAGATGGGGAGGATGTTAATGCGTTTTGCAGAAAGGCTTTGCAGACTTCAGACACAGACAGGAAAGCAAGGACACTATAGGTAATATTAGCATGGGCTGCATCCCATAAATACCTCTGTGCCGCTCTAGCACAGATGTGGGTTGCCAATAAGCAGCTGGTGCCAGACAATGAAGTCTATAGACCCTATGTTACTCCATGCAAGTCTCTGTGCTGTGTGACAAAGATGTTTATAGCTGCTGGAGTACCTCATGTCTGATACGTCTTTCAGAAGGTTATTCACATAGGTCTGTCCTACGTCCTGGAGACCTTGCTCACTTGCAGAACAATTAAGAGTCCCAAATGAAATGTGTCTCATTATGGCATATACTACATTATGCCTCAGGACATATTGTCATGGAGGCTGGACATCAGAACATTGGTCCAACAAACGATGCCAATTTCTCTCCGTGTGCTGTTAGTGCAGCGGGGTGTGATATCATGCAGGCGTCTGGAGGTGATGCTGACTCAGCCTGGGCTTCCTGGCACTATGCCCCTGAAACCCATTGCCCCTCAGGATGCGTCAGCACCACAAAGCAGKTAATGAGCCTGTGCTTGTCTTATTTCTCTTTCCATGTGCCCTTCCCTCCTGTCAAGGGATTAACTTCAGGTATGAGATACTAAGAAAATCAGTCCCTTCTTTTATAATAAAAACCTGACTCCAGGAGTCCTGGTCCATGTTGCTGGCTTTGGGGATTTCATCACGAAATTCAAGCAATTTGTGTGTTTTCATTAAAAAAGCAGCCTCCTAAAAAAGCAGCTCAGCTTTTCAATTATTTAKGCAAGGTTTTCATGACTGGGAGCTCTGGGATGTGAGCTCCAAAGTTGCCAGTGTTAGTGGCAAATTGTTAAAAACAAAATGYAATTTTTTCTTAAAAGAAAAACATATTACGATGAAGCAAAGAAAGTTTAATAATTTGGGGATAGCTGACTTGTGTTTTTTCGAATGCTTGTAACTGATATAACTGTTCCCCCCTACAAAAGCAACCACAGGGGTACAGCAGGATTAACTGTCTTCCACGTGTCCTTCTAATTCCAGTATGATTCATCTGGATACTTGGTATTGATGACACTAAAAATATAAATCAGTGATTTTTTTTTTGTTGTTATTGTGCAACTTTTAGCTTCATTATTGAACACTTACCAGAGAAGGACTTCTGGAAATGTTCAAATCAGCAAGCACAGGTATAAGGATTGGGGACCCTTTTTCTCTCGGCCCATGGCTTTGCATGACTGTGTAACCGCCTCACCTGCATCAGAAATTCCAGCATGAAGTAGCTGGTGCAGCCATTGCCTTCTGTTSATCCTCAGATCTTTGTTCAGGCATTTCTAACATGGTCCTTACTTCACTGCCCCTTTTCCTCTTTAGCTAAAAGGATGTGAAGTGGGATCAATACTTTCCTATTATTGTTGTCCTGTCCTCATGTTCTGAATGTGCTCTTTGCAGGGATAAACTGAACACCCTCACAGCCGAATACCTCCAGCTTCTCTCCTCTGTCTGATTCCCAGCCCTTTTAAGTAGTGCTTTCTGTCTGATGTGCCCCAAATCTCACGATCACACAGCAGCTTCTCCTGCTTCCTGCTGCTCTTGGATTTGCACACTCCCCAGCCCTGAGACGCTACGTCCTCCCTTTTCATGTGAGCTGCGCTGCCCCTTAATACGAGTCCACTCGCACATCTCAGCCGTGCRCCCATTGCGTGGGTCCCACGGGCCTGCATGAAGCAACAGGGACAGGCTGGTTGCACCCGATGACAGTTCAGGGTATGGGCAGCCTCCATAGGGTCTCAGTTTGCGATCAGCTGCATTTTGACCCCCTCTGATGTTGGCATTTCTAAATGGAGCCCATCCAATCCAGCRCAAGCCTCAGGAATTGATTACCCTATGCCAGGGCTATCATGAATTCAGAGTAGTTATTATTCACTGTGAACTCTGTCTTGCCCATCCCCTACACAACATGACCCCCTTATCAGGCATGCTTGAAGCAGCTCAGCGTTGAGGGAAATCCTGAGCACAGTTAAAACAAACAGATGAGCCCTGAAGGCAAGGAGCTTCCAGTTATAAACTCAGCTCATCCAAACACCTTAGAAATGTCACCAGGCTCCACAAACACTGCTGCAGTGTGTCAACCCCGATTGTTGCAGGGAAAGCAAAGCTTTTCTTGTTTTCAGAGTGATGCCGTTGGAGCTGTTGTAGGGTTGGGGTGGGCTTCATTAGCTACGGGGAGCACCAGGGAAGTCAAAAGGAATGAGGGGAGGCAGGAGGCCAGCAGGTGCAATGGTGCAGTTGGCTCTCAAGAAGTTGCATTAGAGCCCGACCATACTGTGGCTCCTGATCCCTTGCCTCATTATCAGCAAAGGGAGACACTCCAGCTTTTATGATGTATTGATTAGCAGGGAAAATAACGTGCGTGGCGATGCTGTCTGTAGGCTCTCTCTGCGAAACTTTCCAGCCAAAACTAGGTCAGGTTTAAAAGCCTAACGTGTGCACTGAAGTGCAAAGACAGCGAGAGAGATGACTTGTTCCCAGTAATGATATTTTAAACAAAAGGAAAGAGCTGGCATTCTGTTTGTTTAATGGCTGCAAGCTGATCGGATATTTCACTACAGCTGTGTTTTGCTTTTAGATGCTGTCACAGTATTTACTTGCAGAGACAGGACAATGAGTTGGAGGCAGAGGCTGGCAGGGAGGATGCTACAGCAAAAGTAGCTAAATAGCGTAATTTTTCTTGTTATCTTCTGATACATTGCAGTAGCCATTATCCACACACGAAATGAGAGATGCTCCCCTGGCCTTACAGGCAGAGTAGGTGGAGGAGACCATTATCTCTGTTTTGTGGACAGGGATCTGATACTAATAGAATAAATGACTTGCTACGGGTCTAAAGAAAGTCTTTGCCACAACTATGTAGGAAACCAGTGCCATGTTCTTGCATCTTGTCTTCAGTACAAATGTCTTTTATTTAAAAGAGAGGTTGGCCAACTTGTTTTTGCCACATGTCAGTTTGAGCAGCAGAGGTGGTGGTAATTGGTGCTGACAGCAGGTATATCCACCTGCAGTGGCAGGTCTCACTCACCTCCTTTCTGGGCTGTACACCCCTGTGAAGCAGTGTGTGCAGCACTACAGGTACCCAACCCGGCAATTTGGGTTCCTCTGAGATTTTACTCTTCACTAGTGTTTCTTGCACTAATGTCTCAGTGAAACCTCCCTTCATCCTTGTTGGAGATGTGTTGTCAGAAGTCAGGATGCCCTCAGCAGTCCCCTGGGCACCTCTAGACCAYGTGAACACCTCCTGTGTGGCCAGCAGCCAATGGCCTGGGGAGAGAGAAACAGTCTTCCAGGGGCCAACTCTTCCACTCCTGAGAAGGGTGTCTAAGGTAATATGGCTTTCTTGCTGGGGAATCCGCCTCTGTCTCTATTGTCTATAGAAAGAGCTTAGACATTCAATTTTTAGATCTGTTCTACATTTTTYTGGAAAAATGAGATCTGCTGTATTATTGGTCTCAAATCCTGCTGGGCTGCACCAAGACACTCAGCTGATTTTCTTTAGCAATAGTATTAACATGTAATACTCTCCAAGGGCTACTGATAACAGTCGCCATACACATCAAGGATGCTGTGCTGCTTCAGTAATTCGTATTTGCTGTGTCCTTTGATGTTTTTGGAGAGAAGGTCTGACAAAGAAGCAAAATATTGTGACTACAGCTGATAAAGTGAGACAAAGGGAATGGATTAGGATCTGGCTTGCTACAGCATTTTGCTTAAGTCTATTCCAGGTAGGCTTTAAGGGAGCCTGCATCACGACAATCTCTGAGTGCCTTCCAGTAGTGCATTAAGAGATGCTACCGACATCTGCTACTTGTGAGTCATCCTTATTTTCCTCATTTCCCAGAGCTAGAAGAGTATGTGCTTTTTGAAAAGAAATATGCAGCTTTATATCCTATCTAGCATGTGCCTGGGGCCCTAAAATGCTTAGCAGTCTGCTTAAATAAATACTAAAACTCTTCACATTGTTATGCTACTTTAGAGTGGGTAGCAAAGATGGTTATCCCTGTGGTATGCTGGGTGGAAAGCCACAGCACAGAGAGACCTTGAAAATTCGTCATACTTGCATGTAGCATCAACATCAGAGTCAAAACCAGACCCCAGGTCTCATAGTGCCTTGGTGTTGCTTGTTAGGGATGAGCTGGGAAAGCACATTTGGCAATATGTGGCTTATACAGGGTTATGGCTGTTCACCAAAGTGGTGGTGGGAGATGCCTTGCTTTCTGTGAGCCCAGATATAAAGATACGATACTGGGATCATCGGGGAAGGTTTCCAGCCTTGCCTTCTCCTTCACCAGACACGTTATTGGGGTGGCTGCTGCACTGGTTTATACAGTCTAACTCTATCTGTGGGATGGAGCCATTTTCCTTACTGACATTAGTTTCTCTTGTGCCAACCTGCAAATGAAGTCAGGGCTGGCAAGGCACTGAGCCTAGCCCCCATCAGAAAATGCTGACAGAAAATGCTTGTTTTATTTGGTCTTGTTTTAAGTAAAGCCAACAGTTTACCACATCTTTGAATGTGCTGTTCATTTATCAAGCAAATCCATGAGATGGCTGAAATTTTTCAGGGAGGATGAAAGAGGCTCAGTATCTTATAAATCGGTCAGTTTGGAGCTCTCACTGTGAGTGATGTTTCTAAAATGCTAATATCATCTCTTATTTCTCAAAATTACACATAATTTATGTTGTGGTTGTTCACTACTCTAACAGTTTAGGAAAACACTTTACAATTAACTCTGGATGATAAGATTTAATAAGAGCTTTCACACATTTTTATCCTACTCATCTGTTTTGAGTTGTAAATGCAACATTGACTTTTGATTTCTTTAGTGGTTGGACAGCTGGCTGAATAGTAGTTGAGAGTTTCAAATATACAGGAATCATGAAAAGAAGTTTCCTTGGATTAGTAGCAGAGATAATTTTCTGTTGTAGGACTATATTTCTCATTTAACCCATAGACATTTTTATATTATCAGTAAAAGATAACTTTGCACCTGAGCTGTAGCTCAAAATTCCATTGCCCACCTGCCACCTATKCCGTAGGCATAATTTATGAAGTCGTAAGAGGAGGTCTACTTAGATCAACAGACTGTTGGGACAGGTTATAATTTCTACAATGATTTCCTCTGAAATCTTCATAATACTTTTTAACTTCTCTGTGCTTCCATTTATTTGTCTATAAAAAAACCCCTATGACTATTCTGTACCAGATATGAGGGCCTTACTTAACTGAGGTTTGCAAAACACTGCAATCTCAGGACAAGAGCATACAGTCTAAAGGCAGAATAYGCACGTTTTTCCTTACTTCTAGTGGACATCTTAAATGCAAGACCGTGAACAGTAGGCACAAGATTGAGGCTATTGAAAGTACATAACTCAACTAGTTAGTTTTCTTTTTGAGAACCTGGCTCCTAGCTGAAAGTAAACAAGAGTTTTCCAAACCAAAAGGATGCCCCAAGGTTGGAAGAGGTCATATGCAGGCTGGGGCTCTGTTTCTGTTGCCATTAAAAAGTCACTTGATTGCTTTGTACCTCTTTTTTTTTCTACCTTTCCCATCCATGTTACCTATGACCTTACAGAATAGTTGTTGAGGTCCTTCAAAAAGAAGTGGCCATGCTGGGCAGGTTGTTTCCCTTTGACTGCTCCAAAAAGAATCCACACAAAAAGAAAAACAAATAAGCCCGAACAACTCATCTTGTGTAAGCACTACTGCTTGGGAGAAGAGCAGCTTTTCTCCTCTGAGCTTGGAAACACTTTTCCTGTAAGTTCATGGTGACAGATGTTATATCACAGGTAGGGAACATGGAGGTTATGAAGCTGTGAAAATTCTCCTATTCTGAACTACATCTCGGGCTACCCAGGGGCAAATACTTCCRCACCTGAAGGAGAAAGGGGATTCTTGTGTTCCCTGATTTCTCCCTCATACCTGATTTGAATGAGGACCAGATTAAGACAATCTGGGGCACTTAGAGACCCAGAGCAGTGGCTCTGATGCTCTGCAGCAACCATGGCAGTGAACCCTCTTCCGATTGTAAAGGGGAAACAAGAGGTGCAGGGAGGTTTCGCTGTACCCGTAACAGTGGCAGCAAGGAGAGTGGGAGCAAAAGGGAGGACAGGTTCCCTTGCCATGGGCTATCTTCACTACTGGTTTCAAGAGGATCCCTCTTTGCCTTTCTTCGTCCTTCCTACCTGGGAGGGGTGGCCCTTGTGCTGAAGGACTGGTGTCAGCRGAGTGCAAGAGCATTAAGCTGTGCTGGGAGGAACAGGGCACTGCACACTGCTCCAGGCTCTCTGCGTGCTCCAAACAGCATCCAAATGAGATTTTGCAGATTTTTCTTTTTCTAGACTTGGTAGAAAAGGCAAATCTCTTATTCTACACTCATCATGGTACTCTGATGCTGAGGAGGATCGCATTGTATTCTGACTTACCTGTGTTTGCTTGGCAGGATGAATGTCTGGAAATAATAAGCCTTTAACTAGGGGGTCAGCTTCCCAAGTCCCATGATGAGTCTGGGAACTTTCACCCTTCCCACAAAACAGGACCCCCCACTGTTGTGAGAGACTTTGTCATTATTATTATTTTTTGTAATATGGCATGACAAGCACTTCTGCCTCTAGTATTAAATGTTGTAGCTCATGCACCTTTCAGAAAAAATTATAGGATCAGTCATCGTGGGACTGGCCTTATAGATATTAAGATGCTAGCTTGAAAATTCATATTCCCCAAGAGGCCCATTCCTTAATAGTGGGCTTAATAACAAATGAGGTCTGGAAATGGTATTCAGACAGTGTACTGTCTTCTACATCAGCTCTTAAAAAAAATCACGTGATTTTTTAAAGTAATTGTAAAGTGACTCTTTTCCACCTCCTCTACCATATTACTCTAATATCTCTTGGGAAATACAGTATCAGCATTCCACTGCTGCTTCTCCTCAGAGCCAGTGATGCAGGTGGCCTGGTTTGCCACCTCTGAGGCCAACAGTAACGTACCTTGCACGTCTGCGGGGGCAGGATCTTTAGAAGGTTGACATAGGAAAGCAAAAGTGAAAATTTGTCCCTAAAGCTTTGGTTTGGCAGTGAGACTCCCCAGCCCTTATTGCTTTCCTTGGATTGTAGTTCTGACTCCACCTCAGGTTTACTGCTGTCCCTGCTAATTTTCCTCTGTCTGTTTAAAGAGGATGCAGTGATACAGATTATTACTGCATTACAGTCCAAATGAGAGGCAAATCACTGACCTCTATGCATGAGAACGAATCCCTTAGGTGATACAGCTGTTTTGTAGCAGCTATCTTGGAGCACTCTGATGGCATATGCATTGCCCTGAGAGTGACAGGGCACTACTGAGCGAAAGCCAGCTTCTCCTCTTCTGAGTGCTGCAGATCTCAGCAGGCACAAATTAGGATGTCTTGGACAGACCCACTCCCTGTTTACACCAGCCGCATGTGAAGAGAATACAGTAAGGGCTATTTCTTGAGCAGGATTATGGTGGTGCATTTCCCCCCTTCCCCTAGGCCTCTCTATGAGCTCAGAAACTCCTGTTAGACCTTAGCCATTGTGTAACGAGTTGGGCAGCTAAGCGTCCCTTGACCGTACCAGGCACTCTTGCATGGCTGAGGCGGGGAGTGGCACTGATCGTACCAGGAACACTGGCTACCTGATCAAAGTAGGGAATGAAAGCAGGAGACAGTTCATCATTCCTGACAGCCCTGAAGCATTCCCCCGTGGATTGCAGATCGAGTGGAACGAAACACCGGTTGCCACAAAATGATACTATTGTAACTGCAAAACAATACCATAATTAATCTCTCTGACCACCTCAGATAGTGGCCAGGACGGAAAGTTACTGATGACTAAAGCCAATCATCTTGCAAACCTATAAAAAGCGGTCCCCAAGCGAGACCCTTTGAGCTCTCCTGGACTGCAGCGGGCTGCGCCCAGAGTCTCCCTCTGAGTGGGACGCCTCTCAGAGTTCACAAACCCTCGAGTTTGTGAAATTTGGAGGACCGTTGGGACCTGGCCTGAAACACTCTTCGGCCGAGATACTACTTGAGGCTCAACTCTTCGCCCGTTGAGAAATGCCAAAACATTGAGCGTGAGTATTTCACGACATTYGAGGGGAATTTTTAACAGGTACCTTTATCTAGCTTAAGGCCTTTATAACCTAGCTTCAGGCCTGTAAATTTATATAGCTTTGGGCCCTTATGTGTGTGTGKGGGGKGTGTGTGTGTGTGTGTATTGATTTAGACAATCATTAATAAGCATAATCTGTAATCAAGTCACTTTAGTAATTGTGGTAAACTTGATTAACTCACTTAGTAACTGCTACAGTAGTTAATGATTAAGTGCTGTTAAAATCTTATGATTTACCTTAAAACTGTGAATGAACTTTAGGTTGCTACTAAACACCTATAATCCCTTAGGCATAAACCGTTGACCAGGTCTGAGACTAGGGGCAGATCCAGCTGCACCTAGACTCCTCTTTGAGAAGGAGTTTAGAAAGCAAGGGGGTCTACTCTGAACCTCGTGACTCAACGGGAGGGTCTCCTATACCCCTTTTTCCTCAATCTCTATAAAAATCATTCCAATCCAAATTCTGACATGATTTTCCCTGTGTATGTTTAATCCATGTAATAAGTAATAGAGTGAACCTTGCCATCAAATTCTGTTAAGTCGTGCTTTTATAAATCTCTATTAAAATCACCTTTTCCTGATACCTTTGCCGGTGATTCTTTAAGTGGCCTCAAAACCACTCATTTGCGACAAGGATGCAATGGGCTGCCTCACATCCTGACAGACAGGAGGAGGGAGAGCAGCAACATATTTAGCTTGCAACAGTATGGATTTCCTCACATGACATCCTCACTTGTTATTGAACCCACCTTCTCTCCTGGGGAGCAGCAGCCTCTCCTGGGTTTGGTCTAACTGATAGCTAAGCTAGCATAAACCACAGTGATCACATCTGACAGCACCTTAGTAATAAGACCCTGGCAGCACAAAGGCAAAAGCAACTGAATCTACTCAACTTTGAATTTGTCYAGGTCAGAACTTTTCTGTACTCTGTCAGGCATCATTTGTGCCTCTTTTAGATGCCTCATTTCTCTTACTCATGGCCAGGACAGGTAAGATGTGGTGCATATGCAGGGCAGACCTCTGGGGCCCATCTGTCCTTCCAGTTTGATGGTTCCYGGGAGCTGTGGTCAGGCAGCAGGCAATGAAGCAGGTTCTAGTTTGTGCTATATGACAGTTGCACCAAGCAAAACCCAGGCACAGGCTAGTAAATCATATTTCAAGGTGACCAAAATATAACTCGTGGGTCCCCCAAGGATCTGTGTCACTATTGGCTTTAATGAATGGTCTAAAAGGGGATCGTAGACAGCAAATGTGATGGTGGCATAAAATGATTAAGAGCAATAAAAGCTGGAGGAGAATTGACAAAATCAAGAGGGACCTAATAAAGCTGGATAAATGGGCAATGCAGCAGCAAATGAAATGCAGCGTTGCAAGAAAATTTACACCAGAAAGAATGATGTTAACTCTTTTTATGCATTCTTGAGTTCTGCATTTTGCTCTGAAGAGATCTGGGCTCTTGACAGACAGCTTAAAGAGAGCTGCTACTCAGAGCCTAGATGTGACGACCAATGCAGTATAAGAGATAGCAGGTCATGCAATCTACCTAGACAAGACAGAGATGGGTGGTAGGAAGGGAAAAAGAAAACATCAGAGACTGTAGTGTTTGCCCATGGTCACTGATAAATCCAAACATAGAGCAGAGGGCTTGAGAATGTCATGCCTAGGGCCAGGCTCTGAACCGCATGGATAAATCCCCAGAGGTCAGGCCATTAACTGAGAGAGAAGCACCTCCAGAGGGCCATAGCATCATACAGATGGCCAAGACGGGGGGAATGAATCACTCTCTGTCTAGCTCTGTTACTTAGAGAGCGAGCTTAGATGGGTTGCTTAGGCTATATGCTCAATTTTTAAGTGGCTGGAATTCATAAAATGACTTACACCCTCTGTTATTTTTTCCTCTGAACCATTTATTTTCAGCCACAGCTGAGACTAGGGGGTTGTTCCTGGATGGTAAGTCACTTTGTTTTTTCCTGAGAACCGGCAGCTGTGGAAAAAAAATGTCGTCAGAGGAACCAAATGAAATGAATAGTGATAAAAGCTCTATGCGCTCAGACTGGCCTTGGAGCACAGGGGGAGGGGGGACACTGGTGAGGGCATATGGGATCTCGTCCTGGCCCTCTGACATTTCTGCCCTTACACCAGGGCAGTGGGTAGAGCGTGGGTCCCACACAGGACTGGGGCTGTCACCTGGAGGTGTCTGCTGGTGTGGTGAAGCCCAGTCCCTCCACCATGGCAGGCCGAGCTCCCTGGCTGTAAACCACTAGCAGGTTTTATGTAGTCCTGCAAATGTTCATGCACACTGCCAGGCCTGGCCTTGAGGAGCCCCAGGGCAGGAGACTGAGGACCTGTGTGATTGGCATGCTTGTTTCACTGCCAGCCTGTAGCACCATACATTTCCTTTGGGCTTAGAGTCTTCTCCCCACTTCTACTTTGGGCCAGCCCTGATGTGCCTGTAAATGGATGCTTCTGTAAAAACAGAGTGTTCTTCAGTTTTGTTTGTAGGAGGGTGATAGATACAAGTGTTGGCTGTTTGCATAGAGATTTCACACACTGCAAAAACGCTGTCACCTGTTCCGTAAAATGGAAAAAAAAAGCCAGGCTGCCAAGTGCCTACTAAACACCAGCTGGTAAGTGTCACAGCATCAAGCTGTCCAACTATTGACTGGGCTCACAAGCGGAGGCAAACCTGAGGATAATCAGATAGCCTAATGGTGACATACGGCTTAGGAAGGTGGGTTCAGAGCCTGCTCTCCCTGCAGGCTCCCCTGAGGTGCGAGGGCAAGCACCTAACACAAGTGCCGTTGGTCCTTCCCCACCAGGTGATACACAACCCTGGAAGCTGGTCCTAGCTGCTGCATAGCCTGCCTTGCAGAGGCTGCTGCTGGGGGCTTCTGTCGAGTAAAACCAGACCTTGGAGCAGCTTGTCCTGGGAAAACCCTCAGTAAATGCAGTAGGTATCTTCAAGTTGAAGGCAGTATGATGCTGGACTGCATTTCTACCCCACTTCCTCCCACTCTGCCTACAATGGGAGAAGTAAACCATTGTGGTATCAGGACCTGAAGAACTTTTTGTTACTGTAGACTGTGACTAAAGGGAGAGACAGTAATGGTCTGAAAATACCAAACCGTAGCTCTACAGAGGGACAAAGTCATCTATGTGCGTTGCAGGCTTGTATGGCAGCAAGGGATACATGCCTTATACTTCCAAGAGAAGGCTTTCAACACTGAATATATTGATGCAGTGGAAGATTGCCTAGAAAAGTTACAAAGCCTTAACAGTTGGGGGTTTTAAGAATAAACAGGCATCTGCTTAAAATATATAAAACTGATGATTAATTCAGACAGGGAAGTGGTGGAATAGATGTCCTCTCTATCTTCATTCCTGCCCTATGTTCTGTGATTCCTGTCTCATCAGGAGGTGAGGAAGCTCTCAGAAGTCTCAACATCAGTTTTGTGTGCTGTACACCGCTTCCTTGATCATGGTGGTTGCAGTTCTTTGTCTAGTGTCATAAAATCAATATGATATGTGAGGGTAAGTGCTACGGGATGAGTAAAAGAATCATTATCACATAATTTTCACTGCTCTTTCTGCAATGGTGTAAGGCAGGTTCAGGTGATAAGCAGAACCCATGGCATACTATGTTTGTGAAGGCACAGATGAGCAAATGTTTGAGAAGTCACTAAAACTTTTTTTCCTTGCTGGCTGCCTGGGTCTCCAGGGGTGCATGACTTTGTATGAGTCTGTGGAAACAAGGCTCCTGTCTTAAATTGGTACAGCCTAAGATTGGGCAAAGTAGAGACAGCAGTGTTTTGTGCACATCTGCAACAGAAACTGAGCACAGAATGCACATGGTAAAAGTGTGGTAACTGGGTGGTTATGTCTGCACATCTGTTTTCTGGGCAATTTCAGATGGAGAGAGTCCTTAGCTAGAAAGAAACCTGCAAATGTCATTGCAGACTGTTCTGCTTTCAGAAGCCTTTTGCTACCTTCCATGAAACTTGTGTTAGTGTAATTTCCTTGGCCCTTCCCATTTACACATGCAAACAAGATAAGATCCAGGCTCAAAACTTTGATTGCAGAGTAAGAATGACCATAAATGGATATTGCATGTTACAGTCTGTCATGTCTCTGAAGGCAAGAGATTCTGTCAAGGCTGTGTAACTGGTTTCCAAGCTTCTCAATGCCCCAGCCATAACGTTTCAAAAAAATCAGCCAAGACTTTCTTTTGACTTCAGCATGATTGGAATAGAAAAGTAACTACTCTGGTGGGCTGCACTTGGGCTGATTCACTGCTAAGGACAATGTCCAAGTGAACACCAATAAAAGAAGCAGACAATCTGCTCGAACTTGCAAACTGAAGGCTTGTCTCCTTGACACGACGCTGATGAACCATTTTTTCTTGATGCTCAAGGCATGTAAAGCCACAGATAAGCACTAACTGCTGTGTGCAAAGTAGTCAATAAATTGCCAGCAGACTTTCCCTTCTGTTTAACTTTTATTAAAAGAGGTGCTAAGGTACTGTACTGTATGCAGTACATCATATTTATTACCAAAATTAACAAATATACAAAACTTATACATGTAATTTTCTTACATCCATTTATTGGTCTATAATACTGCATTTGTTCAAGTAGGTTATCTACAGTATGTAAACATCCCTTGGATTGACCTCACACAGATTAGGAAAGCCCATCTAACCCATGTAGTTACCAAATATAGCTTTTTCTTTTTTTAAAATTTATTTGGCTTTCATTGGTAGAATCTAATCTTCACATTTGGCACATGGAAGAGACATCTACAGTGCAAAAGAGGCAGATTTTCTGGTTTTGTTCTGAGCAGTTTAGCGGAGTCATGGTTTTAAAGAGCTGAGAATAAATTTACACAAACTTAATAGGAGATGGATTAGTGTTAACGCTCATAGATCAGCCATTAAACTAGAGCAGAAATTCAAAGCCTCTTCCCCAGCCCACTCGGCCAGGTGGAAAAAAAAAACTCAGCCTTGTTTCTAAAGGATTAAAAAAGGACTCTGTTAGCAACAGAGAGAGGAGGTTTAGTTTATAAAGAGCCCTCTGAGATTCCAGTTTCAATTTTCTGCTTTGTGGGATTTTTTTTTTTCCTCTTGTTAGCAAGCAATTTTTTTTCCTTTTTAATGGGGGAAAAATAACCAGTGGGGAACCACTTTTCTATGCTGGCAATTTCTCAGTGAGTCGGAGATTATAGCTGGAGTTTACAGATCTTTGAACCCAGACATATAGAGCTCAGTAAGCTGCCGTGTACAAGGGAGAGAGAGAGAAAGAGGGAGGGAGAGAGAGAGTAATGTCATTATACTCCAGTCGTGGAGCTTTCCAATTTTGCTGTAAAAAAACAGGAAAAAACTTTCTTCCTTCTGCTTCTCACTGTTTCAAAAACGTGACTTAATTTAACTGAGTAAAGCTGATCCAGAGAGACCTTCATTCGCACCCTTCTTCCCATTCTCATCCAAGCACCGTATTGCTATTTTTTAGGAGGCCTCACCCATGTCCATGGAAGCATCTGATGAGAATGGACATAACCGGACACTGTTTCACATGGAAACCCCTCTGCCATTCCTTGTCCGTTACCACAGAGCCCCGCTGCTGTCCGTGGCACCGTACATCTCGGCCAGCTTTTTGAAGCGCGGCCCCCAGTCCGTCAGGTAGTCGTAGCTCTGGTCTGAGTCTGTCGTCACCGACTGTAGGGAACTGAGCGACTCCGCCACCGAGCCGTTCCCTTCAAACATGTACGTCTGGAGGGAGTCGAAGGGAGGTGCCCAAAGGTCCATGTCAGCTTCATACAGCTTGGCGAGCACATAGTTGTGGACGTTGTTGTCCGTGACACACGCCTGAGGCACGTATCGGGAGAGGCTCTCTATTTCAGGGAGCATGTCCTGTCGGTTTTTCACCACCAGCTGGGCCTCCCGTGGGTTCCACATGGCGGCGATATCGAAGGCCTCTGTGTCCTCCTCCCCGCCGCCCTCGTCGTCATACCTGACAATGTTCTCGTGGATGTTCTCCTCCTCGTCGATGATGTACGGCTGCTTCCGCTGGCGCCGCATGGAGAGGATGAGGAGCACCAGCACTGCAGGAGGCAACCGAGACACGGGGCCATCAGCGAGGGGGCAGATCTTGCAAGGGCTTCAGATTTTCTGCCGCCCTGTTTTCCCCTCAGTGAGCCCAGCCAGCCCCTTGGATTTAAACAGCTGTGGTCTTTGCAGGTGGAGGGGTGCAGAAATCCCCTCCCCCAGTCAAAATTAGTAGCTTGAGGTCCTGCTAATCTGTCCCTTTTCTCACCTTAATTCTTAAGTCTCGGTGACACTTAGGACATGTCTATCCAGCGGCGTGTGCCAAGGCACTGTAGCGACACTTGAGCTACTTTTAAGCTAGCCAGATCAGGTATCAGTAATGGTTTATCTGCAGCAGCACACAGCTCCATAGAGATAATTTTCTCCTGCTGTGTAGCTGTGTTTTGCAGCCTGCTTTGGGGATGCCTCTTGGGCTCGGCGCTGCACGTGACATAGATGGATGGTGCCGAGGCACTGTGGTGATACGTCCGCCTACACGGCAAAATGCAGAGCTAGCCCCTTAGTCTGCTCCAAAGCATTTTTGTGTTTATCTGCAAGGCACTGCCTTGGACTGGATAGAACTACTGTCAGTTGCTCTGCGCTGATGAGATTCAGATGCTTCTTAGCATGGGGAAAAGTGGTCATACAGGCACCAGAGGCCCTTACTATTGAAAATGTGCCAGCACCTGGTGACAGTATTTCCAGGGCTAGAACTCAGCAAAGGATTTGAATGCTGAAATTTTGGACTGAGGTATCTAGGCTCCTTTGCAGGGCCAGAATTGAGGCACTTTCAAAGAATTTTTCCTGTATTCTACTCCACTGCTTCTCAAACTGGTTCCTCTGAAATTTCAGGGAATGTGTGTTTTGAACTAATATCTCATGACTCGAGAGTGAATGAGGGAACTGAAGTTCTTTTGACACCAACAGCTAACAGGGGACATAGGTGGCCTGGGCAAGGAAAGGATGAAATTTATTTGTGGAGGCATAACACATGCAAGATGCTCAGCCCCTTTATAGCAGCACAGGCACCATTTAAATGTAGTGTCTCAAGGAAAAAGGATGGAGATGGGGATATTTCCTGCCAAAAGACAAGAGGTGGAACTGGACTTACCGCTCCTGTATCCTGTGAGAGCATGTGATCAGAAACTGCTGAGGATGAGAAAGTAACTTGTCCCCAGCCACAGCTCTCAGTACTTCCTCCTGGCATACCCCTTCCAGGAAAGCAGGTCCATACCAGACACCCTAGCACCTTGGGGATCAGGCAGAAATGTTTGCAGGCCATATTTTTCCCCCATTCCTACACCCCAGGGTCTGAAGCCATATGCAGCTGACTACACCATTTGGTCCTTATTTGGCCCTTTAAGTATGTGTGTGTCTACATATAATATATACATATACATAGATGTGTGTGTGTCTGTTTGTGTCCTTCACCTTCAGCGGATCAGCAACCCGCTGGCCAGAACCGAAGAGTTTGTCCCCGCCCAAGAAGAAGCCAAGGATTTACCTAGCAGGACAAAGATGCAGGCGAGGATCGCAATGAGTGCCCCTCTGCTCAGGCTGACAGGGAGGATGTAGGCCTCCGCGTTGCAGGACATCACCATGCCATCATCATCGCAGCTGCACACGTGCACGGTCAGCGTACCCGTGCTGCTCAGCACGGGGCGGCCGTTGTCGCTAATCAGGATGGGGAGGTAAAAGGTGTTCTGCTCATGTTGTCTGAAGCCAGAGCGCCTTGTCAAAATCCACGCTGTATTGTCTAGGGGTAGAAAATAAATGGAGAGAAGAGCTTATATGCAGAGCAAATATATACAGCAGAGAAGGAAGGTTAAAAAATTCAGCCCTAGACCCACATCGATTTGTCTTCTCTCTTTTTTTCTTTGGTTTTTATCAGTTTGTCATTAATCAGCATTTTGCCTCTGCCTCCCCTATTCCAGTATCTTCTCAGGCCATAGCTCCAAACCTGCAAGGCATACACACCTTATGAGTTGCTTTTACTCCTTATGACATAAAGTGCCCCAAGCAAACTCACAGCCTTCAGATTTAGCTAAAAGAGCTTTCAGAAGGCAAGACAGAAAGAAACAGTTGAAGGCAACTTGTAGTCCCTGTTTGTTCGTGCTCAGCAGCTTTTCAGGACCTCACTCTTAAGCACTGCTACCATTTTGGAGATGCTAGTGTATAAGCCTTGTGGACATGTTAAGGTTCTCTTTATGTTTTTTGATACATGGCATGGCCATCTGCTTGAGGCAACAAGGAGACAAAGGAAAAAACCAGCTTGCTATCCTAGAGCAGCTGCGAGCTGAAAATTTGCAACTAAACATTTTTCAGTGAAATACATGCAATTTCATTGGCACTTTTGCCATTGAAAAAAGTCAGAATGCTTCATGTCATCATTGTCAGAATTATTCTGCTTTGATTTGACCATTCTGCTTCATTTAGTGTGACCGCCTGTTTTTTATAAGAACTTGAATCAAAATGAATCAAAATGATGCTGCTGAAAGAAAATAGTAAGAGAGTAACCTAACAGCCAGTTGCTGTTGGTCATTTCAAGGGAAATTCCTACCTTTGGGGCTTTTTCCTCCATATTCAGCATGTTTTTTAAAATGTCAGAATTCCCCAGTGGCATTTGAATTCCTGTCTACCCCCTCCCTCAAATTCCTCAGACTGTGCACCAAGTTTCCTAATCAGAAAAAAATTGGATTCAGGAATTTGTTCTTCTCAATTCTCATCTCAGGAGTGCCAAAGCAAAATCTTTGGAGATCAGTGATGATTTTGTCAGTGCTGACTTTCAAGCTTTTTGACCTCAGAGGCTTCTGGAAAGTGCAAGACTGAGTGTCTCCAATATGATCTGGGCCACCAGGGAGTCTAAAGGAACCTGCAGGAAAATTGGCCCTTCTTACAAACATGTCTGCAAATCTTGGGCCAGCTAAGATAAATGGGGAACACAGGTACTTTTTCTCTTTGGCAGACCTACGTGCAGTGATGCTGTGGGATTTTTGGGAGCTGAGCTTCATGCAGTTTCTTTTACTACTTAGTTTTGTTTCCTGTTCCTTTGGTTCAAAAGAGGTCACATCTGCATCTCCAGGTTGTTACCGATGTACATTTGCTATGCTTGGAAACGCAGGATGCCAATCAGCTGTTCCCAGGTGGATTGGCACAATGGAGCTGCTGCCTGGAAATGGCAAGAAACCTTCTGATCACAAGTAGACTGTGAAAAAAACCAAAATATCAACAAGGGATTGTTCCATTTCCTTATTATTTCCCTGTCAATTCACTGCTAAAATTTAAATCTTGGGTAATTTTCTTCAGTGCGGAGACTCAGGTTGCATGCAGGTAAATCAGCTGTATTATCTCTTGTAGTCTGAACATCAGAAATGATTTGATGGCTTTTAGGAGTGAAATCAGGAGTGTTGTTATACAGCCAGCTATGGAATATATCCAAACTCAAGCTAGACTTGCTAGACTTGCCTGCTAGACTTAAATTATGCTCCAAGTTCCATACTTTGTGCTGCAAATCTTATGGCATCAGACAGTACTGGCGCACGTAAGTATTGCAACGTCGGGCTCCACAGTTCATGAGATTAGTTTGGATTTGTGACATGTTTTTAAAAGGAATCTCAGGGTTTTTTATTTCTTGCATGTCAATGACATTTCAAGCTTTTACTCTGAGAGCGTAAAATTCTGAAGTGTGTGTGCATGTCTGTATGTGAATATATAGCGAAATTGTAGTGTCTTGTTAAATCATGTGATCCCAAGAGCTGGAGCTTTGAGGAAAAACCACCAGGTGCAAGACGAAATCCCCAAAGTTGCTTAAAACTGATTATGTGTCAGTGTTTACTGATTTCACCACCCTTTGATATGCCATGCAGCTCTGAGTATGTGCAGCAGGTGTGGACAGACATAGATGATTTTCAGGAATGTGTCCCAAAAACCCAGCAGAGAGCAGCACCCTGCGGCTACCATGGCTCCTGGGCAAGGGGTGTGCTGTGGATGGGAGCCCTCGCCTCCTGCAAACCTCCCCCTCCTCTCTCCTGGGGCACAGGCAAGTGCTTTCTCTCCCTCGGGCTGTTTATGTGCCCTCTGGTATGTGCTCCCCAGCTATTAATACCACATCTTTTCATCACTTGGCCTGTTTTAGCATGAGAAAAAGCAGCCCAAAGGGCAGAAAATGGCAAAGTGCCTGGATTTATGCTGTGTCAATGGAAATGTCTGAGTCATCTTAACAGTGTAGTAATTTGTTTGCATTTCTCTTTCCTGGGTGAAAGACTCACGCTCTTTAAACTGACTTACAATATAACTCACAAATTCTATTCAGGTGACAGCAAACCTTCATTTTATGTAAAATTGCTCTTTGTGAGGGAAAAAGACTTCATTATTCTGAGCTGGTCATACTTTGCCTGTAAAAGAAGTCACAGGCAGTGAACCTGACTGAAGCTGTGCAAAGTCAGCTAGTGAGACATCTCAAGTGTTTTTAACCATAATTCTTTTTTCAGGCCAAAACCAAGTTTCTATAAGTAAATATTGAAAGATATGTATGTGTATATATATATTTTTGCTGTGATGTGCTGACCATATCACTCAAGTCTTAAATGTTCTTCATGATAAAATTCTCTTGGTGACTCTTGACATTACATTTCGGCCCTTTTGTTTTGTTTTGCTTTGTACTAGGCAGGCATCCAAATCATCCCTAAAGAATTGCTCTACCTGTTACTCTGCAACTGCAATATATTGGTGCCAAAGCTTGTTGTGTGACTCATCAAAAGCCAATGCGATTTGACGTGCTACTGCAATGCGAAGGACATGCTGGAATGTGATGCAGCATGGCAGAAACTGGAATGCACAATTTTCTTCCAAATTTGATACCTGCTAAGCCCCAGCCATCAAGAGAAAAGGGCTTGTGAGGACATGAAAGCCCCATTATATTAAAAAAAAAAAGCAAGCATGATAAGAATGCACAATATTTTTGCATCACAGCTTCCAACACAGTGTCTTTGGCTCGCAGAGGGCTGGATGGTAGCACTTAGCTACAGCGCTGAGCAGAGATACTGAAGACTGCAGCATGGCGGGTCCYGCGCCTGTGTGATCAGCAGGAGGTGAAAGCTGTACTTCCCACAGGCATGCAGGGTGGTGTCTTCATGTGGTTGAGAGAGCAAGCCATGGAGCATCTCCTTCCTGCAGCTTTCTGCCCACTGGAAGTGATGTACCTCCCTGGAGAGGTCAGGGGAATTAACCACTGTGTAGGTCCAAACTCTGAGATCAGAGTTAACCACCGCTCTTCTCACAAGAAAGGCTTGGTTTCTTTCTGCATGCATCTGTACAAGAACTGGGGATGATTAGCCCAGAACTTCTGTTAGTTTTTAAAAACTAATTGTAATAATTATGAATAGTTAGGAATAACGTAAAGAAATATCTCACTAGGAGTGGGAGAAAGAGCACAAGGAAGCAGGCATTACAGACACCACTTGCTTGAGGAAGGGGTCACATTTTCTCCTGGGGATTTTCAGCTCACTGCTTTTGTGCTCTGCCAAAGCGTGAGGTAGATCACAGTTCTAGGGAAGGAAGAAATAGCTAAAAATTTTCCTAGGACAAATTTAAATGCAATGGGGAGGACTGCCAGAGGCTTCCAATGACAGGCCTGGCCGTGGTATGATACTGATGCCTGCACCCATTAAAATGGCTGCTGTCTTCATCAGTTCCTGGTACCCAAAGACGGAGGGCAGCAGTTAAAGGTCAACAGAAGATCAGCTCAGAGTTTAATCTGAAAATGCAGTAAGCTTATTTTGTTGTTCATCCCATTCTTACAGCAAGCCTCTTCTGCCAACTTTTTCCCAGCATAATCTCACCTGGATTTAGAAGCGGGGGGAAGATGGATTGCCAATGCCCTACATCAGTAACCAAAGAGATGGGAGACCCCAGCTCTATTCCCTGCTTCATCACATATATCCTATATGGCCTTGGGAAGTCATTTAGGCCCAGATCTTTGCAGATACTTACATGTCTATCTCCCACTGATTTTACTGCACTCAAAGGGAACCAGGAGTGTAAAAGTAGCTTAATTTCTCCTTGCCCTGGATCCCCATCTATAAAGTAGAGAACAATAGGATTTCTCTGTCTGCCAGAGATATGTAAAGAATGAATAGACTGAAGAAGTTCTCAGAGACTAAAATGACAAGGGCCAAAGAAATATGTAAAACAGCTCATCAGAATGCAAACTGTGATCTATCTGTTGCTTGGTATAAATCAAGGTTTTAACTGTTGCCAGGAAGGCTGCATGTCTTGCAGTTTCTCTTACTGCTATATTGGACAACCAAGTAATCAGCACAATTGCTAACCTTAACAGCGCCTTCCCACAGCCTTCCAACACAGTTGCTGTCTCGTGTTTACGTGCACAGGCTGTGACTAGCAAGGTGGGTTCTGTTTCTTGTCTTGCCACCCTGTGACATACAGTATAGCTACCTCCTCTATGACTAAGTCATATAATTTATATAGTCCTTAGTGGTCCCTAGATGAAAATATAAATATAAATTATTGTTACTGAAATGACTACTGCACTCCAAATTGCTGAGGCACTAAATTAATCCTTAATGTGTATATTTCAAATAGTCAGTGGTTTGATACTTAACATTTTTATTTCAAATTTGTAACCAATAGTACCCTAAGCTTCTTGTGACATATATCTCTGGAAAACTGGTATTTTACAGAGCATGGGAGGCACAGCTATTCAGTCATTGCTGTCACTATAAATTATAGCAAGTATGGCCTTAGACAGAAAAAGTGCATCTGATGCTGGGAATTTTGTGAGTTTCTTATTTTAGAACAATGCCTTGAGGATGAAATGAACCTAGTTTGCCAAATGTTTTAATAATAGTTGTGTTTCATTTGTTCACTTATTTTGGCAATATATATTGAAAAATAAAAAAGAGGGAGACAGTGGGAGAGAGAAGGGGGTAAAAATGCAAGAAATTATGTGGGGAGGCTTCAGGGACACTATAGAAAATGCTTTTGGCATGAAAAAGCATTAGCATGCTGTGGAGGAGGGCTCCGGACTCTGCAGCTAGCAAGTTTTAAGACATGTTTGGTTAGTGAAGGCAGGGGTTTCTTTATTAGCCTCTATGTTGCTCTTTCATATGCCTGCAGAGGCACAGATAGGGGCTTATGGAAGTAAGTGTGACAAGTAGGCATGTGTGGGAGCAGGGGCAGGCACTCTGCTTGGAGACTGGCCACAGATGCTGCAGGTGGCCAGTCTTTCTCCCCATTTATTCCGGAATTGCTTGCTGATTTGTGGTACTTTATACACTAAACTCCTGTTGAAATCCAGCCCCTTCATATTAACTTTCAAAGCTCTGCACTGGGTCACTCAATGTCGTCCCTCTTTCCCAATGAAGGCTGGTGTGGACCTGACCTCAGCACCGTTGTCTGCCCATGGAGATCCTCTATCAGCAGCAGTAATGCAAAGGCCTGCCACAGAAGGGCTTTCCTGCAGGCTCCAAAACCACCAAAGCTTCCCCAAAAGAGGCAAATTCCACTAGTTAGGATACTCAAATGCCAGCGCCTTGCCGTGAGTCTTCCCACTGGTGTTTCAGTTTCTACTTAGTGTCTTACACAGACTTTTAGCTGTATGCCAAGTTACGCCCCTAAGGCTCTGCATCTCCTCCCTGCCTCCCTCCCTCTCCTAGGGAAATGAGGATGAGCAAAGAGGAAGAAAAAAAGTGCTTGGGGGAAAAGACTGGAACAGTACAAGAACCTTCCCTTTCTGTGCCTGGGAGAAAACATAAAGAGTACAGAAAAAGAGCAATGTAATTCCCTTCAGATTTGTCTCCTAGTTCCAGTTGCTATCCTACCTTTAAGCATCTCCTTTTGAACGAAAGCAATTTCCACTCCGGTAATCCGAGATGCCTGCAGCCTGACCACAAGACCTGAATTTGCACAAAACACTGGCACATTTCTTCGAAGAAGAAAAAGGGGCCTATTGCTAGAGAATATTTATAGAGAAGAAAATACCATATAACCTTCAAGTGTATTAAGTAATATGTCATTTTATCACTGCCTTTAAGGAGCAGGTGTCACTTGGTATTATTTGAAATGGCAGTCTTATCACACACGGTAAGTCACAGCCTCTCAAGTCCAACTCAGGCATTAGAAATGAGAGTAGCTAACTGTCTGTGTCCACTCTGATTACCTTGATTGTCCCTTAGAGTAAAGTTGGGGTTGTTGGCTGCCTCTGGAGCCAGGCTGTAGAAGAAGTGCTGACCCTCCTGTGGGTCATCCCTGTCGATGGCGCTCACTGTCTGGATCAGCTACAGAATACGAGAACAAAGCAGAAACAGGTGAGAAGCAAAATATATATAGTATAAATAAACAAACAGATAACATACATATATTTTATATATGTAAATATAAGCAACTGGAGCATTTGAATAGAACTGTCTTGCAGAGGTATAATAGATAAATCAAGAAGAGACTCAAAACCTTGCAGGCTTCATTTATTTTGCTATGATCATGCAAATCACTTTTAAACAAAGGAGGAGATAGTCAGTTTGCCTCAAATAATAGACACTTTTCTCTCATGCGTCCCTATCTTCTGTTGCATGTTTCTTTTTTCTTTTGAGGGCCCAGGGTGTTCAGAAGATTCATTGTGCATTAGAGAGCTTGTAAGAAAGCCCATACTTATTTTCAGCTTCATTTTGCAGGTAGAAAAGGACTTCAGGTTGATTATTTGATCACTCTTTTAATTTTAAATAAATTAATTTCTTCCCAAGATGTCAGTGGAAAAGAAAGAGAGAAAAGGCAACCATGCAGACACTCCGCATATGCAATAAATAACACCATGGAAAGAAACTAAGACAATGCTAAATCCAGAAAGAGATTTGTCACCTCACCTATAGAGGCTTAGGAAAGTAGGTCTAACAGCTTGAAGCAGTGAGCTATAGCTCTGTCTGAATAAACATTCTGACGTCTTTTTAGACAAGGAATAAATCTTCACGTGGATTTTTGCATTCAAAAGTTATTTTTGGATTCAAAGGCAAATGACAGACCCATAAAGTCTTATTCACCACCTTAAAACTGATTTCAGAACTTTTAAAAATATGGCAACAGAATTTGGCTTTCTCCACTGAAGGAAGCAGTCCAAATTAGCTTGCATTTCTCGGAAAGCTTATTATTTAGGACACTCACCCTTCAAAACCAGGAAAAAGGCTAAGCAATGATTTCTATTCCCTATATTATTAAGGACCTCTGTAAATTAGTGAGATGAAATTATCCTGTATATGATAGTTGCGAGGACAGTTGTCCCAGCAATGAGTAGCTATTTCATTCTGCTTCACAGCAAGATGGGAGAAGCTTCAGCAAACACACAGTGATATTACTAGCATAATTTTTCCTTCACAAATGATGAGTGGTGTGTCTATGTGTTTAAACTATGTTAGTCAGCTTTGCATTAGGAGACACAAGTCCCCACTGTGGACCCTGGGTGGTGAAGCACCAGGTTGCGTCCCCACAAGCGATCAGCAGTAGAGCTTGCACCAGCTCCAGCGAGGGAGAGCTCATGTCCATCTGTGACACAGGCAGACCTTGTTCAAGGGCTTTGATGGGGTTTTGGAAGAGAGAGGAGCAGAGAGGCCTCACTGCTTGCTTGGAGATGCTTGGTTACAGTGTGCGGAGCAGGAAGTCCTGTTGTTGTCTATGTCTCTCTGTCATCTCCAGTTCACAGCAGAACAGATTCAGTCTGGCACCCCTTTGAAGCTGATGTATTATGTTATGTTCAGCTCCCGTAAGTCCAGGGGTGCTTAAGGCTCTTATAAATAGGGTCTTTTAACAGTAAGCCTTGTCTGTCACACGTGGGCCAGGCTGACTCCATGGCACTTCTAACACTTCTCCTCTCTTTGTTGCTGCTACAGGACACAGCGGGTGTTTGCCTGCTGGCACCTGCCCAAGGGAAGGCTTTATTTCAGCCATGAAGTGTATTGCACAGTGAGCCTGGAAACTACTGTGCTATATACGATGCTAATCCCAGTGTGATGTGCTTGCCTTTGGAAAGCAGCACAGACAGCTGCTGATGAGAGTTCAGATGAAACGTGTGGTTAGCTGAGCCACCTTTCCAACGCTCGCCCTTTCTGGCATGCTGTCTCCGTGTAGGACAGCATCCCCTCCCCAATCCCTGGCATTGCTAGCATTTCTCACCTGCCCCGCTTTGGCGTTTTCACAAACAAAAGCTTCATAAAACCTTGCAAACTCTGGCGCGTTGTCGTTCACGTCCAGGACTTTCACCGTCACGGAGACGCTGCCCACCTGTGAGGGGTTGTCTGGAAGGAGGAGGCACAATGTAAAGAAAGGCAATATATGGGAAGGGGAAGGGGCTGCTTCTCACTCTGCTCAGGAGGTAAAGCAGTTTTTTTGCTACTGAGTCGCATTAAATGATATTTTCCCATCGGGAACTGTGGTTGCTTACGGGTTGTGTGACTCGGAGTGAAGTTGCAAATGCTGCTCTCTGTCTATCCTGGCTTCCCATCTAATCACATCTTTTTCAAACAGATTCCATGTAAAGACTTCAACCTGGTTCAGTCCAATGGGACTATTTCTATAACAAAAGTTTTAGACAATGCCCCGTGTTTTTTTTTATTGCCCTTTGACTAGGCAATACTGTTTGTTGAACCTCGGTACTGGTGGCACAAATTAGGAAGGGACTCTTTTAAGGATAGGCTTATTATTTAGAGCTTGTTGAAGGTGGTAATTCTGCAGTTCAGCTATGTTTTTCCTCAGAATTTATGTTCCTTGAACTCAAAAATAGTGTCAAGTCTTTGATACTTTGTACAGGGGAGTTTAAAATGTAATAACACATGAAATTGTACAGAAAAGCTTTCACTGAAGCTTAAAATTGCAATGAAAACTTTACATTCTGCATGACATCATTTGTGATGTTTCTGTCCCACTGGTTCATTAGGAGCTCCTGGACACACTCAAACACAAAAAGGAAGCCTACAGAGGGTGGAAGCAAGGACAGGTAGGCTGGGAGGAATACAGAGAAATTGTCCGAGCAGCCAAAGATCAGGTTAGGAAAGCTAAAGCCCTGATAGAATTAAATCTGGCCAGGGATGTCAAGGGCAACAAGAAAAGATTCTATAGGTACATCGGGGATAAAAGGAAGACAAGGGAAAATGTGGGCCCTCTGCAGAACGAAGTGGGAGACCTGGTTACCTGGGATACGGAGAAGGCTGAGGTGCTCAATGACTTTTTTGCCTTGGTCTTCACCAGCAAGTGCTCGAGCCTCACCGCCCAAGCCGCAGAAGGCAAAGGTGGGGACTGGGAGAATGAAGAGCCGCCCACTGGAAGAGAAGATCAGGTTCGAGACCATCGAAGGAACCTGAAGGTGCACAAGTCCATAGGACCCGATGAGATCCATCTGCAGGTCCTGAAGGAAATGGCAGATGAAGTTGCTAAGCCACTATCCATCGTATTTGAGAAGTTGTGGCAGTCTGGTGAAGTTCCCACTGACTGGAAAAGGGGAAACATAACCCCCATTTTTAAAAAGGGRAAAAAGGAASRYCCRGGGAACTACAGGCCAGTCAGTCTCCCCTCTGTGCCTGGGAAGATCATGGAGCAGATCCTCCTGGAAGCTATGCTAAGGCACATGGAGGACAGGGAGGTGATTCGAGACAGCCAGCATGGCTTCAGCAAGGGCAAGTCCTGCCTGACCAAYCTCGTGGCCTTCTATGATGGAGTGACTACAYCAGTGGACATGGGAAGGGCTACAGGTGTCATCTATCTGGACTTCTGTAAGGCCTTTGACATGGTCCCCCACCACATCCTTCTCTCTAAACTGGAGAGRTATGGATTTGATGGGTGGACTGTCCAGTGGGTGAGGAATTGGTTGGCTGGTCACATCCAGAGGGTAGTGGTCAACAGCTCAATATCCAGGTGGAGGTCGGCGATGAGTGGCGTCCTGCAGGGGTCCATATGGGGACCGGTACTGTTTAATATCTTCATCAATGACATAGACGGTGGGATAGAGTGCACCCTCAGCAAGTTTGCAGATGACACCAAGCTGAGTGGTGAGGTCGACACGCCTGAGGGACGGGATGCCGTCCAGAGGGACCAGGACAAGCTTGAGAAGTGGGCCCGTGTGAACCTCATGAGGTTCAACAAGAGCAAGTGGAGGGTCCTGCACCTGGGTCGGGGTAACCCCCGGTATCAATACAGGCTGGGGGATGAAGGGATTGAGAGCAGCCCTGCTGAGAAGGACTTGGGGGTACTGGTGGATGACAAGCTAGACATGAGCCGGCAATGTGTGCTCACAGCCCAGAAGGCCAACTACTGTATCCTGGGCTGCATCAAAAGAAGCATGGCCAGCAGGTTGAGGGAGGTGATTCTGCCCCTCTACTCTGCTCCGGTGAGACCCCACCTGGAGTACTGCATCCAGCTCTGAGCCCTCAGCACAAGAAAGACATGGACCTGTTGGAGCGGGTCCAGAGGAGGGCCACAAAAACGATCAGGGGGATGGAACACCTCTCCTATGAAGAAAGGCTGAGAGAGTTGGGGTTGTTCAGCCTGGAGAAGAGAAGGCTTCGGGGAGACCTTATTGCAGCCTTTCAGTACTTAAAGGGGGCTTATAAGAAAGATGGGGACAAACTTTTTAGCAGGGTCTGTTGTGACATGACAAGGGGTAATGGCTTTAAACTCGAAGAGGGTAGATTCAGACTAGATATAAGGAAGAACTTTTTTACGCTGAGGGTGGTGAAACACTGACACATGTTGTCCAGAGAAGTGGTAGATGCCCCATCCCTGGCAACATTCAAGGTCAGGTTGGACGGGGCTCTGAGCAACCTGATCTAGTTGAAGATGTCCCTGCCCACGGCAGTGGAGTTGGACTAGGTGACCTTTAAAGGTCCCTTCCAACCCAAACTATTCTATGATTCTATGATTAGCGTTCTTTGCCAGTAAATCCAGACATCATTTCACATATCTTCACAATTTCCAAACTAAGTGGCCACAGAATAATTTTTTTTCTTACTGTGTTTTTCTGCCCCAAAACATCTTTTTTCCCTTATTTAATGATAAAATGAAACTCTAAGCAGAAAGAAAAAAAAAAAGAAATTCATTATTAAGAGGTCACAAAAGGTGCAAAAATCCAGAAAATTCTTAAACATTAGTATTCTCATCTTCTTTTTAGCCATATCACTTTACCACTTTGTGCATTTATCTCCAAATATATCTCCCTTTATAGGAAGAAATGATATGTTCGTATAAACAATAGAGAATTTTCTTACACTCTGGCATTTTCTTAAATGTTCAAGGTACTGTATCCATAACATGTGTCACATTGTATCATTGAGATAATACTCTTAAACTATATTGTTTCTCCCTAATTTATAATTTAATCCTTCAGCTTCCCACATATCCATACATATCTTGCTAACACACCTGTCATTGTGGCAGATGAATGTCTGCATTTACACTCTTAGTAATATTGATCTAACTTTTAAAACTAGGAGCTTTATTCAGGAGTGCACAACTACGACATTTTTGAAACTGTTCACTAAATTAAAATATTGTGCTGCACATGTACAGAGCAAAACTGACAGGGTTGACGGAGGATGAGTCAAAGGAAGACATGCCTTCATATTGCTCTCACCCTCGAGTGCTGCTACAGGGGCAGCTTTTACAGACTCATGTGTGTATGTGGATTTACGTGGAATTGCAATGGCCATTGGGGGCTGAAAATAAAACTAGCATCAAAATAGATGGGGTGAGATCCTATCATGTCACCAACCCCTCTCACTACTTAAAAGGGGGACAGGAAGGCATCGTGTGCTGGAACAGCCTACAGATTTGTGGCAGAGTCACCCCAACTCTTGTGAAATATTCCTTCTGCTAACTTCAAGTTGGCCGATTTGGTTTTGGGCAAGCTTCTCAAAACTTTTTTCCTCTTAAACTGCCCCATATCTCTGGTACAGCCTGGATGTGCGGGAAGCTCTCTCAGACATGAGGAATGGCTCAGCTATTGGCAGCAAGCTTCTGAAAAGCTTCTGCTGCCCCTCAGCAGATGAACTGAGATCCTCAGTAAAAGCTATGTGGACCAAAGAGATTTCAGGTGAAGATTCGGTGAACCTTTTATTTTATTTGCTTATATATCCCGAACTTCTTTATGAAGCTCACATCTGTTAGTACTTCAAATTCAGCTAAATTTTTCGTGCTGACACTATGCAATGATCAGCATCTCCTTGTTCTCATAGCCTTGGTAAATACCTGGCACGGATGAATCCTGAGCTGAGTTTTAGCTCATTGGAAAACCCAAAAGCATAACGAGTTCAGCATACTAGAAGAACCCAAAGCACTCTGGCCCAAATTATTTATGCAGCAAGCAGATGGTGATGACATTTACTTGCTGCTGAACCGGACCAGATTTCAACCAGTGACCTAGCAGTGTAAGATCATTGCTGCCTACCAGTCCCTGCACCAGGCAATCCTCCGAGGTAGGACTGGCAGCTCTGGCAGCTGTGCAGCCTTTGCAGCGTCTGCTTTAGCTGCCTAGCCCTTCTGGAGAGATAGAGCTCATGCAGAAACACATCAGGAAGAGTTTTAAATAAATCCGTGGAATACTAATGAATTGAAAAAGCAGCACTCTGCATTTAATTGCCAGCCTCTACTCCTCCCACCACCTTGTGAAAAGGAGCATAAAAAACAAATAAAATGCAGTATTTGCTTGTTGATGTCAGAAGAGTAATTCAGTTAATATGGCTTCCCACTCAGTGCATAAGAACATGTGAATTGCTGAATTCAGGTCTCTCAGCCTGCTTTGTCTATTTTATCTCTTTAATCTATGTACAGTCTGCATTCTCCTTACTCAGCTCCACGGCCAGCACGGTGATGTTGTGCCAAGAAACGTCCTCCCGGTCAAGAGGTCTTGCAGTCATCAGTGCTCCTGATGTAATGTCGACGTAAAAGAACCGCCCCGGATCACTGCTYCTGTCAATCGAGTATCTGCAAGAGTACATATTAAAAATATTATGCACCCCTGGTGAAAACTGTGTGTTATAGCCAACAAAGTGCCCCAGCAATGGCAATACTGTCATACACAGCAGATCCACATTCTTCCACAACCTAGTTATGTGCTCCATTAACTTATATAGGTACAGAGTGAGATGCTCGAAAAACTAGGAGTTCATGTGGCCAACGACATTTAACGGTGAGTACTACTTGGATGGAGCTGGAAGACAGGAAGATTTAAAGGAAGAAGCCTCAAAGCAAGGCACAGCTCAGCACAGGAACATCTGCTTTACAGAGAAAATCTGTCAGTGAGGAGTATGATTTCTTTTTCTAAGCAAAATAATTATGCCCTTTCCTTGGGCACAATTCAGACAGGATGAAAATGACTTTACATCAGCTCATTCTCTGGGCACTTAGGATGACGAGGAGGAACCGTTCCTTTCCTTGTGCTTTTGTATTCTCTCCTCCTTCAGGCTAATAAACTCCACCTGCACCCTGGACCATCCTACTGATTGAGCTATGTCGACGCAAGGGGGATGAGGACTGGCTTTCTCATATTACCCAGCCAGAAAAACAGCTCCCTCTGTGAGGTTGATTCATCATAATTACTGAACCTGCCTGGCCAATATGTCAGTTTAATGCTGGGAACAAGCTTCTCATACCCGTGAGCAGCGGAGTGTGGTGATATCTGCAGACCAGAAAACTCGGGCAGGGAGGCAGCTGATATTGACAGCTGTCACTGCTGTACTCGGTCAGAGGGACCGTTTTGCAGGGTGTGTAAAATACTCAATACCCTTCGTATGCATCACCTTGCTCTTAACAGCAGTTTGTACGAGTTGCCTTCCCAGCTAGCTATGTTAGCATGGTAAGAGATCCTTTGGCAAAAGCCACACATGTGCCTAGAACAGAGCCCAGACTATTCTCATTTTTGTTGGTTCTTTCTTCAAAGTTGATGGGAATTGAAAGCATTAGTTGTAACGTATGCTGAATGGGGCTCATTCTTCTGCATTTTCTCCTTTCAGCACAAATGCATTCACTGGAACAAACATGCCAGCCTGATCTTTATATAGGCACTTATTAAACTGGGATATAAAATACTGTTGAGCTATGTTGTTGGTAAATTCTTTTACACTTTTTTTCAGAAAAATCAAAGAGGGTGGGATGGCAGGTTTGCTTCCCTTTCCTTCCCAGTCCTTCCCATCTCTTCTTAAATAAAGAGATTTCTGAGGCATTTGATTTATTTAGGAAATAAGTATGAGTGTTGCTATATTTTGCTATAATAATTATTCTTGTATGAGGGCTATAAAAAGAATTTCTGACAGTTTAAGGCCAATGAGTATCTGAAATTGAATGTGGCCTTGTGATTAGTGGTGTGGTATTAATCACCGATGTCAAGAGGCACAGGTGGAGTCTTTGTCTGGATTCTCCACGTAAGTTCTCCTGTTAATAATACCTGCTCCTTCACACTTGTTTCCACTGTACTCTCTAGGTAATCTTCCTGAATTGCTTAACAACAATCACGGCGTATTTCCAGCAATCAGAATTTCACAGTGTGGGAGTCCAGATACTGGATGCTGGGAAAATGAGGATTTGAGAGTTCCCCCATGTTTAGTGTGTCCCGGCTTTTCCACGCTTGAAAAAATGGCAAAAGGAGGGGTCAGATCACAGTTTTAATTTCAGTTGGATTTCATCTTGTGTAACAAAATATGCATCTGGGATTTTGTTTTTCTTATCTTGCCTTGCCCTGTGCAAAGTGCATTGCCAGACTGATACAGCACAGAGCTGGCATGGATGGAGRAGACCACGTAAGAGGCAAGGAGAACCAATTCTTAACATTTGCATTTTAGATAGCATTGCAAATGGTATTTATTCTTTTTTTCCTGTTTCGTCTACCCCAATCATTTACGTTTGTATGTACAAGGTGTTGGGGAGGAAGGAGGGAAGGAGGGGGGAAAGAGAGGAAAGTGGGAAGGGAGGAAGATGAGAAGAAAAAGAGGAAGAAAGTTGGGAAGGACAGAGTTACAAAGGAGTCTGCGCATATTTGCAACTGTTTTTTTTTTTTTTTTAATGTATCTTTGGTGATGCATTCTGTGCTTTATAGAGTTCTGTTTCATCAGGGGTAGTCACTGGGAAGCTCTGAAGAAAACTAAGAAAAACCTCATTAAAAATAACAGTGAACACTTCTACCCTCTGATAGTCCACAGAATTATTCTTATACTATTTTAAGCAGATTAGCACAAAGCTGTTTGCACTGTGGTGTTTGGATAATGCTAGACAGTAATCAGCAAAATAGGATGTGAGTGGAAAAAAGTTTAGGGTAATGAAATTGTGATGCAGACAGTATAATACTTAGTTTTATTGAAGAATTTGAGACAATGTCATGAGAAGTATGATAACCTTATAATGTAGGTAGAAAAGATAGGTATATTAAGGTAGCAGAGATGAAAAAAATAATTAGAGCAGCAACACAGAAAGCAATATCATTAAGAAGAATAGGCTTTGTGTCTGCTCAGATCTCCTAGCTGAAGCCCACAGAGCTGCTCATATAGATTTCACTTTCTTCAAAAACTCCCAATACTCGATGTTTCAACTCCCTCCTGTATTTCCCAGGACTGGTCGTGAACACAGACAATTCGGAAGCTGGACTGACACAAGGTTAGGCAAACAGCAGCTCAACACCCAAAGCGTTTCTCAGATGAGAGAAGCAGCCGACCTGCTGGGATTATTAACCTGCAGTCACCCGGAGCTTCTGCAGGTTGTGAAAATTAGTATGTGGGCTGGCCTCAGAGAAAAACAGTCTTCTCTGATAAACTGGGCTGACTTGGCAGCCACTATGGAAAAAGAGCACTGTGATCACACAAATCTGCCCCTTTAGCTCCTTGCTGAGTTGCAGCTACGAAGCTCCCATGGCTGTAAATACACCTTTACCTTTCTTATCTCCTTATGGGAATATCTAGCTCTGCAGCTTTGACCAGACACTATATAATTTAGTGGTTCATGAATATTTATTAGTATGCATTCAATCTACTCTAAAAGTATTTGAGCTGTTGACAAAGGCAGGCTTTGAAACAGAATGGGGAGAAAGGAGAAGTGAGTTGATTACCTTCCCCTCGGTATGGCAGCAGATTCTCAGTAATGCTGTCAGGTTTTGTGCCAGCAAAAGCACGAGAGTCTGGGGTTTGTTTTTAATGTATGTTATCAGGACATGCCTGACCAGTTCATTGCAATGCTAGATGCAGACGTTCTCCATACCACAGAAAAGGCAAGGGTGAGCTCCTGCGTTGCTTTGACAGTTGTAGCAGAGCCCCTCAGTGTGTGAGATCTAGTTTGACTGAACCCACTGACAACTACTACTGGCTAAAAAGAGATAGTGCTGTTTCAGCCCTGTCACCGCCCCACCAACCAGACGTACCGGGGAGCACTCCTGCGGGAACATGCAAAGAGAGGACAGACCTGATGGAGTTGTTGGTCACATCCGGGTCCTTGGCAGAAATGATCTGTATGGTGGTTCCAATCTCCACGTCCTCGGGCACTTCCACAAAGTAGAAGCTGGGCTCAAACACAGGAGGTTCATCCACATCCTCCACGCTGATGTGGACGGTGGTGGTGTCTCGGAAGGGACCCAGGTTCAGGAACCGCATTTCCAGGTGGGGGTTGGCACCCTCTACTTTCAAGGTGTAGCTTTTCTTRCTCTCAAAACTTAAAGGCTGAGGAGAAAAATTATATCTAGCATTAGGCACAGTGAGCCATATGATTTAGGCTATAGAATTCTAATTTGCAGAAGTAAAAGATGCCCTCTAATATAAATTGATGCTTCTTTTTTTTAAAATAAATCTTTACTATGATTTTTAATCATGAGTAACAAAGATAAATATTTGCAGATGGAGACAAAGCATCAAGTGACAGTATTATTAGGAATGACACTGTCTACRTCTTTTTTTTTCATTTTTTATTTGACAGTTGAACTGAAAAAGCTAGGACAGATATTTGAGGATCACTTCAGAATACATATTCTTTCATTCTTCTTGCTGAAATGAAAATAAAAGCAGCCACATCACCATTGTGTTGTAATTCGCACAGTGTGTTTCATTCCACTCTGGGGAAAAAAAAGGCAGAAACAGACAGTATGGGAGCACCTGAAAATAAGGTAAAGATACAAAGAGTCAGTTCCTCAAAAATGGGTCCTGGTGGCAGTGACGAGGATGCTTACACATGAGGTAGAGGTCCCAGTTAGGATCCTCTTTTCTCCCTGGTGAGATCAGACTCTTGTCTCCAGAGCACCTGTCTGCCAAGCTGCTGAAGGGCTCCAGTGGGAGCAGGGGACACAGTCAGCCTCTCCTGTGGGATCCTGCTCCAGTTTGTATCAGTAATCCGTCCTTTCTAGAAGTGGGGTTTTTCACCTCCTCAGTAAGTGTCCTAAACACAGGTTCACAGGCCAGGTGTGCGGAGTGCTAGGATTTGAATCTCCTCCTTGCCTAGAGAATGGTTTAATTTCAAAGCACTATGAGCTACCCCTGACCTCTTCCTGCGGGAGCCCTTCCACTTTGTATTAAATACTCAAGTATTATTTGAAAGAGGGAGTGGGAATGGCTCTTTTTTTTCCTTTTCTTTCCTGGGATAATGGATAAAGGGYGGGCAGCTTCCTCTCTTAGTAGTTTCATGAATTTGATTTCCYTTCTATATAAAACTACTTATTTGGTGAACATGGTTATAGAAATAATTGATGTTGGTGCTGAACTTTTCAATAAATAATTTTTTCATCTGCCTTCCCCCTTCTTTTCACAGATTGCTGAAGAAACTAGGGCCTCTCCAAAACCTGCTTAGACCTAAATGGAAAATTCCGTATTTAACATGCCATTCACCAGTCTTGATAAGAGATGACTAAAAGCATTCGACAATGACAGTATGGAAGGATCATTCCAAAACATATAAAAAAATTTCACCAGATGAAGTACACCTTACAGAGGACACAGTCATACTTCCCAAGTTGCAGTTAGAAGTCACAAGCAATCCCGCTGTGGTTAAATGGTCACAACCCTTTACTTGTATCATCTGGGGAGTTTTAATGCCGAAAACCAGCACAACTGGATCCCCTTAGCTGGCACAGATCCTGAGCAAGACAAACCAGGAAAGAAATGTCTCTCAATTCTGAGGGTCACCCAGTGGGACATAGTCCTTTTCGTTACATGAATGGCTTTCAAAACCTGTGGCTTTATTCGTGCATAGGGATTTGAGCATTGTGTGTGGAAATACCACGCACAGCCTCAGTTGATTCAGACTCCAGTAAGATCACTGCTGTTCCCATCCAACACCTTTGTTTTTCCTATTCAGCTCTTTCTTTTTGAAGGCCTAGCACCAGACTGGGGCACGGAGATGGGCGGGAACACAGAGGAGGAGGAGGATGCCAAAGCAACCGGAAGACCAAGGTAGAAAGATCATTACTGTAGCCGTGAAGTCCTTCTTGGCCAGTCATAACCCATCTCTTTTCTCCCCTGCTCAATAGTGCAGCCGGGAAATTATGCAGCCATGAGATGTGTATTAGTTTAAGCAATATCAGCAGAAGTTTCACATGCTCAGGCATGGCAGGAGTATATATTACAGGCCTCAAAACACCCCCTGAATTCAGTGGAAGCTTCAKTACTTGTCTACTGCCACAACAGTTTCTTTCTTCAGAAGTGGAAACGTTGCAGTGACATACAAAAGTTCATGCTTTCACAGCAAAATTACCAGTATGGAGGTCCTGCATAGGAATGCCTGATGAAAGACTGGAGTTCTTGAAATTATAAAAACTAGAACTCACTCAGCATTTAGTACATGGGGTTAAGGAATGAAGACTGGAATGGGAACTGGTTTTTTTGTGCTGTGGGAGATGATGGCCCAGTATTACTGGAGATGCTGTCCAGCAATACAGCAAGAACTGTGCAACCTGTAGCAGCAGGTACAGATGATCTGAAACTTGCTCCTGCTGCCCTTAGTTCCACCTGGTAAATCAGTGACTACTGCAGGCATAGTGCTTGTCAGCAAGGATTTACTTAGGTCTACAAACATATTACCCATTACTGCAGKCATTATGGTCTACCAGTTGCATATTTATGCATTGTAAAAATAGCAATAAAATATATTCACATGACCAAGCAACACTTATTGTCCATCTGGCAAGGAATGTGCAAGGTAAAGCTGCCTAAATATATACTAAGAAAGAAGCCATTATATTTCATGGTTTCTCATGTGAAGAAAACTGCATGAGAAATGTTGCATGTACACTAAAAAGCTAAGTTATAAAAAGAGCAGTTAAATCACAGAAACACTTAATAGCTATAAACCCCAGCTACATTAGGAAAAGACATAATCACCTAGAATGATCAAGTTAGAAAAATGAGAAAAATCAAACAAGTGTGCTAGGCCATCACATTTTTTATGCTCCTGGGTTCAGGCCCCCTTACTTTGCCTTGGACTCCTTCATCGTCAACTGTGGCTTTCCCTCCTGATGCAGGCTTTCCAATGCCTCAACACTGCTGCCCCCCTCATCAGCTTTGTCTTCCATGGGTGCATTCAAACCTCTTTCCAACACTGGTCACATGGGGAGGGCAAGCAGGTTGCCTTCTCCTGTGAACCGAGCATGCTGCAAAACACAGCCGAGAGGGGTGCTGAGACAGGCACTGAGAGGTGTGCCACACAGGTGGGATTTAGCAGGAGCCGCTGTGAGAAAGTGATTGACCAGGTGTCCTGGTTTTGGCTAGGATAGAGTTAATTTTCCTCCTAGTAGTTGGTATAGTGCTATRTTTTGGATTTAGTATGAGAATAATGTTGATAACACACTGATGTTTTACTTGTTGCTAAGTTTCCAGCTTCCTGTGCTCTGCCAGGTGCACAAGAAGCTGGGAGGGAGCATAGCCAGGACAGCTAGCCCAACTGGCCAATGGGGTATTCCATACCATAGGATATCATGCTCAGTATATAAATAGGAGGCGTGGTCCAGGAAGTAGCGATCGCTGTTTGCATATCGGTCGGCAGGTGGTGAGCAATTGCATTGTGCATCACTCATTTTGTATATTCTACCACCATCATCATCATCATCATCATCATCATCATCATCATTATTATTATTATTGTTCCCTTCCTTTTCTGTTTTATTAAACTGTCTTTATCTCAATCCACGAATTTTACTTTTTTTTTTCCTGATTCTCTCCCCCATCCCACTGTGGTGGGAGGGAGTGAGCGAGCGGCTGTGTGGTGTTTGGCTGCCTGCCGGGTTAAACCACAACACCAGGCAGTGGCTGGAGAGGAGGGCAGCGCGGGGCTCCTGGTGCTGGGCTCGGTGCTGGCTGGGTAACCCACCACCCAGCCTCCTACGGGCAGCGTGAAAGCGAAGGTGGGGAGAAGGGAGAGGCTGTCACTGGGGTGAGTATCAGCCTCACAGGCGGGGAGCTTGGAAGGAACTGTAACTCTTCAGGAGGCACTCAGTATTTTGTGGGACTAGTGGGCTGAGATAAGTGGCCACAAGACCGCAAGCAGTGGTCTTGTCCTGTAACTGTAAATTCTGACTTTTTGATGCCCATGATAGAAGTGCTAGTTATTTTRTTTGGGAAATCTGTCTAGAAAAATGAAAAGGAAAGTTTTGCTTTCTCTCTGGGTTTAGAAATTCTCTCTCTCTCTCCTTCCCCCCATTTTAATATCCTTTTCTATCAACACCAGTTGAGTTTTTTCCTTTTTTTTTGGTTGAGTGGATCCAAAGGACAACTTTCCTAATGTTTGATTATTGATAATCATAACATTACGAAAAGCTACAGGCATATATAGAATTTTACAAACATTTATGTACAGTAGATGCATTGAGCAGTATGTACCTGATGCCAGTACATATCTGGTATGATTGATGCCATAAATGTTTGTAACTCCAACTCCTGACATACATGAACATCTAGTAAAACTGTATTCATAATAACAAAGGTCAAGTTTATTGACACATTTACTCCAAAGAAACTATTTTCTTTCACCAGTGAGTGAAAAATTACATTAGAGTTTGCATTCAACATCTATTTCATTCCAGCAAAGCACTTAAGCACATGCTTAACTTCAGGGACTAGTGTGCATAAACAAGAGTTGGAGAAAGGTGACCATAAATACATGCTTAAATGCTTTGCTGTAGGGCATAGAGGCTTGCAGGGTCAAATGTCTCCCATGTGTTGTTCCATTTTAGTGCACAATTTACTCCCAGGCTATTTAAATGGAGACTATACTTCCTTATTAGTACACTCGGTATGCTCAGCCAGAAATACGGTTACAATTTCATAACCTAGAAACAGAGTTGAACTTCTAGCATTTATGTAAGATTGTAGAATAAATATCCTATAGCAGGGAATCTAAGCAAAACACTCTATTCCTTTCTGCATAGCCTGCGGTACAGAGTACTAGCACTTTCACAGCTGCCATTTTAGAGACAGCTTCTTCTAGCCTAATTAGCATTTATGGATCTTCAAGCAGCAATTAAAAAAAACCTGCCTGGGTTTTATTGGTTTATAAATAATTCTAAGGCATGCTTTACTATTGTTTGTGGGACACCGGAGTGAAAAATGTGTACAGTTCAAATGCAAATATTGATCTGATTTCTTGCATTGTAGGATAATTAAGCTACAGAGAATCTTTAAATAGATAAATAGTGAATCAGAACATTCCTTCGGTGGGAAAAGACATGTTTATGCTAATGCTGTCCCCACTTTTTAAAGGTTTCTCCTAGGAATGCAGTCTGCTTTCATTTTTTAGCAATGAATGTTAAAGAAACTGTGTTTTCTAGCAGGAAAGGGGCTACTGTCATGTAATGGGAACCAAGTTACTAGAGGCATAAGGGAATATTGCACACATAAAATGTAACCAGGGCAGTCAGCCATATAAATCAGTATAAAAAGGAAACTTTACTACCTTTCTCACAGTTATGATGCCAACTTGGTAATTAGGATCAGTGTTAATATCAAAGACATCCAGTCCATCTCCATCGACAAGGCTGTATTTCATCTCTGCATTAATGCCTTCGTCCAGGTCTTTAGCAACCACGCGGCCCACAGTGGAGCTGACAGGAGCGGACTCCAGCACACTCATCTGATAATGCTCTGGCACAAGCAGCAGAGAGAGGGAGAGAGGGGAGCAAAAAACAAGCTGTGAAAAGGAACCGAAAACTGCACAGCAATGCAAAGAGTAGGTCAGGGCAGGCCACAATGCTGCATAGCCTGCAGGGAATCCCTAGCACCCTTCCCAAAGCTGCAACAGCGGTGTGATTTCCTTTAAAAAGCCACAGCTAGACTGAATTGCCTGGGCAAGTTTTATTTAGGCGTCTGTCATATCAACAGGTTTGTTGGACAGGTTCTTTTCAAAACAGCAATATACYTGAAAATGGGAACTTCAACTAGAAGAATAGGACAATTAACACCAGTGCTGTTGCAGGCATGATATAAAGCAGGATATGAAACAGATTTAATAGGACAGGCATACTTTATTAGATCAGCTTGTAYAGCGGGAATAAACACACAAGTTTTGAGAACCACAAATCCTTTCTCAAGTCCGTATAAACTTCTTTTCCACCCTGAACAAGGTTTTGAGCACTCAGAAGCTTGCCTGTTTCTTCCAAATTTTCCAGTTACTCTATTAAAATATACTACCTCTCCCTACAAACGCTGTCTTGAGCACATTTGGTGCATCACTAATTTGCTTAGCAGCAAGCCTTGGGAAAGAGCGCGCTGCTATTTTAAAAGTGTGTTTTAAAAATATAAACGTTGTATCTAAAATACTTCTCTGCCCTCATGCTTTATRTTCAAACCTTCCTTGCTGCACTCTATCTGTTAACTCCACCAGTTGTTGAGCTTTACAAGGCAGAATAACACCAAGGGTGAGGTTTGATCTATTCTCATTTTTCTTGATCAAGAGCTTGATACCAAACAGTTACAATTCATGCCACTTTCAAAACAGGATTGGCAATGGTGCGTTCAACAAGTTGCTCTGACAGAAGAAGAAAATYGGAAGTCGATGCTTCTTGCTGCTCTTAGTGGAGTGCTTTGATTTAGCAGTACAACAAGCAGAAACAGATGGAGAAGAATAGCAACAAAAAGGAGGAGTTTTCATTCCTCAGCTAGATGAGAAAAATGGCAAAACAGAAGTGGCTTGAGACTGATCTACACAACCAAAAGAATCAGCTTTCTTTAAAAAAAAAAAAAGTAGATCCCTTGAAAGATTTAGTTCGATCAAACCTGAAAAGTTTCTTTCAAATTTTTGATAGTAATATAGAATTATGTAGGTAAATTTGCTCTAAAAGAATTTTAAAAAGAAAGAGCAAAATATTGCAAATCTTGCTTTGAGATTCACTTCTGTAAATACAAAGTAACGTTTCTGATAAGAGTGGAGTTGCCTATTTTTGCATTTCATTAACTGTGGCTGTTAGATATCTTAGGGTTTAACTGTACATTGCCAAGGTTTAGACGAACCTTTACTGGAGAGCAGCCTGTATGACAACGCACCTTACACTGGCAGCACAGCTACCAGACGCTCCCCTGCAGCGGCCTGGCTGGAGTGTTGAATGAATTATCTTTCAACTTCCAGCACTGCCACATGTCCCTGATTTGACAGACATCCTTTTGGAGAAAGGATGAAAAGAGAATCAGGGCAGCAATTAGCAGCCAAAGGCAATGGCCATGAGCAGTCTAGGAACACAGATGGTCTCCTTCTTTCCTTTTTCTGTAAATTAATTTCCCACCCCTTAAAAAAAGTGTTGGTTTTGATGATTTTGGAGTTCAGAAACCTCTTCTGAAAGAAAAGCTGGCAAATGCTCCATTTTGACATTTTCTGAAGGAAAGTTCCTTCTTCGATATGAGATTCTGCCCATTCTCATCGTCACTGTCCTGAGTTTGAAAATGGCTGTAATGAGAGCAAACAGCAGCCGGGTAACTCAGCCACCCCTTTTTGCCCGTCCTGATGCAGCGGGTACTCACTCTGAGGAAATCTGGGTGGATTGTCGTTGACATCAGARAGGGTGATGTTGACTGTGGTTGTTCCAGCTAATCCTCCCAGCTGTCCACCCATATCCTTGGCCTGGATAATCACTTCGTAATATTCTTTTGCTTCTCTGTCCATGTTCATGAGAGCTGTCCTAATTAAGCCTGAGATTGAAGGGGGAAAGGGGTTTCAGGAACAGAAGAAATGGCAGTTAAAGAGTACAGAAACAAGGTGGGGTGCTCTTGCTCCTGCATCRTACTCCCTATGTCAAGAATGAGACAAGACTCTCCATTCAGTATCACCTTTCCCGGCAGAGTAAAACTCACCCAGATTAAATCTAGGTTAACAGAAGGTGCGAATTTTAAAGAAGCCCAGTTAAAATGCATCAGCTGTGGGGCAGGCTGTCTGTTCAAAATTAAAACATTGCCTTCCAAGGGAGCTGGAAAAGCATTTCGGGAACAGAGTGTGCTACGCTGAGTTAAGGCCCTGCTCAGGCCAAATACGCCCGCACAAAAGGTGGAAGTGATGTGATTAGTTAAAAGATACATCAAAAAAAAGATATMTTAAAAAAAAGATAWATCAAGTTTTCCAGAGTGTCCCTAAACACGCAGTCCGGGAGGCAGCCTGACATAAGCCCGCGGGCTTTGGTCGGGTCCTTCCGGACCGACGCGGGGGGCTACGAGAGCAGAATTTGGGGAGATCCCGCTGGTTCGGGCAGGTTGCTCCTGCACCGGGGAGGGGCGGCGGGAGGCGGTCACCCTGGCTCCCCCCTCACCCCGCAGAGCCTCCCTTTCCTTCGGGGTAACACTACTGCGAGAGGACATGAGATGGCAGCAACACTTCTCTGATGGCGGCTGCGAGCAGCCGGCCCGGGCAGCGCTGCCGCTGCCGGCCGGGGAAGCGGCTCTTGCCGCCGGGGCTGCCGCGCCGCTGGGCGCTCCTGCCGGCTCCCGCTGCCCGCGCCCACAGCCCCCGGCCGCTGCCTGCGATACTGGCCTCGCCTCACCCCAGCTTGTCGGGTGTCCGCCTCAGGGTTTGGATGCTCCGCTCTCTTTTTCCTCGGGCGTCGGGTCTGTTGGCGAACGCACTCCTTTCCTTTTCACCCGGCTGCCCCCGCTGAATCCTCCCCTTCCCCATGTCTGTCTGCCAGGATAGAGGCGCATAGGCCTACGTTTCAGAGCTGTCAAACCTCCAGTCCTCCCAGTGCGACCCATTCCTCATGCCTTCAGCACCTCCTTGCCCACGGCGTGCTGGCAGCTTGCTCCTTTGGAACATGCCTGCCCAGCATGACTGCTCAACAGGCTGCTCGGCCGCACGAGGGTCCCTGAGCAGGAGAGAAGCGGTGGCTGGTGATGCAGCCCAGGGGATGTACTGCCAGGGGACACTTTCTAGGGCACTAACGGCCCTTGCTAGACATGTGACACATTTGGGGTGCCCTCCTGTGTGGGGGCAAATATGTGTCAGCCCCAGGCACCATCCCAGTGGCATGGCTCAACATGCAGTACTTGCACATCAGGACACTATTAACTTGAGTGATCTGCATTTAGTCTTTATTTTTAGCAGAAAGACAATGTATGGGTTTAATAAAAAAGCAGTAAAAAGATATTGCATTGGCAATTATCACTGTATGTAGAAGGGAAGAAATAGTGACCAGTACTGAACAATTCACAGTGCGCTATTTTAATCTTGCAACATGGAGTCCTTAAAAGCCTCATCCTGCAAAGTTGAGTGACTCCCATAAAGTGCTGTAGCTCCTCAACCCCCACGGATATAAATAAGATATGAAAATGCTTAGCATTTTGGGAAGTATTTTCTCCATATACTAATACTTTGTAGGGAATATCCACTCTTGGCTTGTCCTTAATACAGAACAGGCTAGATCTAAAAAAATACATCAGTGCCTAAAAGCCATGCCTATGTTTGGGGCCTCTAGTCCCTAGAGTAGGGCCAGTCCAGGACACCAGGACTCAGAGCCAGGTCAGGATTCATGGTCCTCCAAATGGGACCCAGAGGAGCAGCCATGCTGAGCAGGGAGCCTCCGATGCTGCTGCACACACCTGGTCAGCAAGGAGATGCTGAGGATGGTGATGAACCTTAAAACGTTCCTTAGGGCTATGGGAAAGGCTCAGATCCTCAGATCTTCCAAAATAAAGGTGCTGGTACCATTTCTTTCACCAAACTGAGTGAGGTTCGCTCTCTTAAAAAAAGTAGTAAAGAGCAGAGGTGATGTCCTTTCTTTTCTATAACAGCCAGATGGTTTCTTGGGAAGTGGGAGGCTCAGGGGCCTTTGCCTACTCCGCCTGAGGGGATTTAAATCCACATTTTTTATACTCCACTCCACTTCTAGGGGAGTATGATCATGGACAGGCTGTAAAAGTATTCTGGAAAAAGGGAGGAGGCGGCTCTCAGCTTTCCTTTGAAGTTGTGCCTTCACATATACGTTCATTTAACACCTGTGAGGCCAGTGACAGAACAGGAACAGGAGCACGCTTTTGGAACCAAGAGGTTGTGTCAGGAGGTGAAGGGTAAGGACCCCAAATGCTTCTAGCAGAGGAGTGTATTGAAATGGGTTGTCCACTACTGGGTGCTTTAATCACTACACATCAGTATAAAGGAGCTGGTGATTGTTTATGCTCTAGCTCTGTTTTAGAAGAACGTGAGAGTTGCAATTGCATTTTGTGGGTTACTGAACCCTACAGGTGGGTTTGCACTGGGGAAGCCGGTTAAAGTCCTGTGCCTGTGGTGGGGAAATGGTTTCTGGCTCACAACTGCACTTAGCCTAAACGGGTGCCCTGTTGCCCACTTGTGAAGGCTGAGACTGCTCTGGACATGCCCAGAGATGCAGGTCTGAGTGACGGGGAAATTAATACCTGGAGAAAAATACCTTTTCTGGGTTAAATACCAATCAAGTACTTGATTTTGAACTTAAGGACCTATCTTCTGTCGAAGTTGCATTCTAGCAGTTAAATCTGTACTGGATCTGATGCTGAATTGTTGCTTTGCTTTCTTAGAAATCATTCAGTACTTAGCAAATCTACGATTATRCCCTTATTTGTCCGTGGTTGATAACCTGATTACAAAATGAACATTACTGTTTTATATATTGTAAAGAGTTGAGGAAATAACATGCCACATACCAGATTGTCTTTGGCTAGAGCACCTACTCCATAAACTGCTAACTTTCAGAAGCAGATTATGCAGTGTTTTTTCTATTTTGTCGCCTAGGGCTCAGCAGTGACTATTGTCTCATGAGTTTCTGACCTTAGCACTACAGATGCCCTTTAGAAACTGTCAAAACCTGTCAGATTCCTCTTTTGGATATAAACCTTGGATATACACAGAAGAAGAGAGAGAGCAAGCAAGCAAAACAGAGACGGTGTCCTATAGATAAATTTAAGGTTATTAACAAGAATGCCCTTAGGTAAAACTACTCCAGATAACTGCATCCTTTAGCCTGCACTTTCCAGTCCTGATTGGCTCATAGATTGCTTTTTTTTCCACTAAGCCTTGTTACCAACTAGATCTGCTGAAGACATTGTTGCAATGATAGAAGCCAACAAGAATATTTACAGCACCAAACCCACACAGCTCCCGAGCTGCAGAATATGGTCATTCAAATGAATATATCACTGCAGAAAGCATGTCCTTCTTCTGGAGCTCATTACCACAGCCTTRCTTTAAGCCTCGCACAGTGCTGCTCTATCTTGGCTCCAAGCCATAGAAATATGTTTCTCTGAACACAGTCATGATGCACTGCCTTTTCTTTCTGCTTGAAACTTTTTCTTTCTGTTTTCACACTGCCTCATTCCCTGATGAAATAACATACCTGTCCGAGAGTCCACAGAGAAATATGGTTGTCCTTGGAGAATACTGTACACTACTCTTGCACTGTTCCCATAGGTTGGGTCATCAGCATCTGTCGCTGTCACCTGGATAACAGAGGTGCCTGACAAAAAAACCCATCAGGTAAGACCTTGTGGGATAAAGAGCTGGCATGAAAAGTACACAGTTCAAAATACATTGAAATGCCTAACAAGAGCTTTCCCACACTGAACTTCTTCATTTGATGCTCATAGTGCTTGTGCTTATTGCTCATACTTGTATCTCATTAGCACTAAAGGAATTAATAGGCATAAATTCATCATGCGTCTATAAGAAGATATGAAAGAGCAAGTACTCTATGGACCACAGTTACAGAATCGCTGATCTAACRGTGCTTTGTTATGGTTTGCAGAGAGCTGGTAGTTATATACTGCTTGCTTCTTTTCCCCTTTTCTTGATTTTAAATGTTATTTAAAGGCAGCTCAACCTTAAATTTATCTATAGCTATGCTGACATAAATCACGAACTGCTGCAGCGGGGCCATGGATGCTCTATGTTGACTAAGGGATGGAAATTGTACACAAATAGTGAACGTGAAGGGATGTATCGCTGAGATAATCTCTCTGTGGGATTGCAGTTTACATTGCATGGCCTAGAGATTATACCCTGCTGAAGTGCCTTTTGGAACCCGCACAGATGCATATGTATTTCCTTCCTTCAATTGGTTTTCAAGGTCTGCTTCCTCTGAAGCTAATAATGGCTTGTAGGTGATGTAATTTATCAAGAACAAGGAGAAGGTAAGGCATAACTGTTTGAAATATATGTGAGTCTTGACTCCTTAAAATGTCAGACAATGCCTTTATGAATGTATCTAGCCTTCTACATAATGTTTTGTGTTAGAAACAAATCCAGTGTTACTAGATACACACTGGAAAATAAATCTGAATTCAAGCTAGCTGTTACCATTAAGAAACATTATTTCTGAATGGAACTTTTGTATTTGATGCTTGTCTCTAGCTTTATGTCAACATAATATTGAAGAATGAGAAGTTGAAGTGTACCTGTAACCTCAGAACATGTGATTTATATGGTATTATGTCTGTAATGACATCACAGAGCCAAAAAGCAGTAAGCATCTCCAAAAGAAAGAAAAAAGTCCAGAAAAACTGTATTTTATGTGACTATGGGATTTGTTATATGGAAGTGGTTTCTCCTGACTTGTATAGGTAGGAAGGCTGCTGTTTGTCTTCTGGCTGCATTGCAATAACAGGACTGTCTTTGACATGATCCCACTCTCTAGAAGTGGAGASCAAACGGTACCAGAACTTTGGGATCCGCTGAAATGTGTTTAGTGCAGGCTGACACGGATTAGAAGGAGCAAAGCTGCTAATAATTGTTGTCATGTCTCCATGATTTCAAGGGCTCCTGGACAGTATTTCAGCTCTCAGTACAAACTAGAACAGGTTCCTAAAATTGTGTTATTTTCTGGATGGTAATGGATGCCTAATGGTCATTACTGTTGCTACCATCTGATGGCAGGGGAGAAGGGGCACTACGTTACTGCAAGTTGTCTGAAGATGGCATGTTGAAATTACACCTTTTTTCAGCTCTCCTGCTTCCCTTGGCATGTTTTCTTTCAGAGGCCCCAGCTGACGGTGGTGTAAAGCCTGCTATCCCTCTTCTGTGGCAGTCAGGCACCCCGGGGRAAGCTCTCCTGCCCTGCAGCTCCTGCGCAAGAGGCAAAAGCTGAGTCCAAGGAGTCAGGGAATTTATGTTTTAGTGACCATCTCCAATTTGCTTATAGGGGGAAGAGACTCCACAAAATCAGCCTTACCCACAGGTGACATTTCTGGAACAGAGGCTACGTAAGGTCCATCCAGGAACTTGGGTTCATTGTCATTGATGTCTTGGATTTTGATGATGAACTCTGACTCCGGTTCCATCGGCCGGCCCGTTCGCCTGTCCAGAGCCTGCGCCCTCAGGGTGTACTGCGACCTTTCTTCCCGGTCCAGTCGCTGAATGGCATGAATGTCCCCTGTGGTATCATCAATTGTAAACACAATGCCAGCTCCCTCTCCCGAAAGGATGTATTTGATTGAACCATCGCCCCTGTCCATGTCAGAGTGGAGCTGCGGAAAGGAACAGGATTCAATTAGACCACGAGCTGGGCAAGCAGCTGCTGAGAAACACTAAGCACGTGAGCATCCTGAATATTTTGGTCTCACTGCTGGAACTCACAAGCTGGTTTTAATGAACTTGTTTTGCTGAAAGTGGCAAACACTCAGTAAAGTCTGTRTCACAGATTTGCAATTAAAACCCCTCTCCTGTCTTCCCATTTCTGCACCCACAGCTGTGCCAGAAGAARAGGCAGAGACACCCAAACAGGAACAGGCTCTGTGCCTTTTTGAAATCTCACTCAACACAATAACTATCTTTTGCCTGGTTGCAATGGCCATTGAGAAGGTCTCACTGCCCGGCTTGAGATAAGGTGAGGTCAGCAAAGCTGCAGACTGTGCTTGCTCACATGGCTTAAGAGGAGTCAGATATTCCAGGGGTAGCATAATGTTGGGGCAGATAAGGCAAATCTGTTTGGGATCAAGGGCAAAGCAGGATGGGAGAGCTACTCAGTAACTGTCATGATTCAGAAATCTTTTAATTTTTTTTTCCATGAAAATTTTAGCAATAAAAATTAGGCTGGATCCTTACATCTTCAGGAAAGAATTATTGTCGAACAGTAGGTAAGGTAAGCAGTGAGGAACATTTGATTGTGTCCATGGCAGGCTATAGAGATGAGAGGCATCCCAGATTTTCTAGGGAATTAGCAAATGGATTTATTGCATGACTGCTAATTAGTTCTGAGCAGCCACAGATAGCTGTGAATGCAACAGAACAGAAGAAAAGTAAATGCAGTGCTAATTATCATCTAAAACAGAGAAACAAATCAACCTGGGGACTACCCTTCTGTTAAACACCTGGTTCCCATGAAATACTGGAATGACTATCAAAAGACAAACAAATCACTTAATTTCACTCACACTATGAAGATGCTTAACAGTATGCTCATACTTCCGTACTTTTGAGGAATAGAGCATAAAGACCAATGCCCAGAGATGGTATTGGTTCAGTCCCAAAAGACAGGAAGGCAATAGACTTGAGGTGCAATAATTAAAATGGGATTTTCAAGAATGGCTGAGGTGTGAATACCATTTTCCAGTGTGATTATCATTTTGAGAGATGAATAAAGAATAGATAAATAATTTTTAAAAAGTGGTCAAAATGGGCTGGATTCAGTTAAGCACATTTTAAAATGCATGTATGAGCTAATTATCTCAAGAAATATGGTCAGAATTAAGTGTGTGTTTAATGCTTTGGTGAGCTCAAAGGACATATGGGAATAATTGTGGAGGATGGGGCCAAAAATAGGTAAATATTTGTACTGGAGAGAAAAATCTTGGAATAATAAACTGAATATATGAACACAGAATTGGTAGGATTTGAAGAAAGAATCCAAATAGAAATGGATAATTTRTGTGGAAAAGAAGTCAAACTTGATGCATTTGATTACAGGCTATTCTCTCAAGAAAGAAAGGAGAAATCTCATCTCTGAGCTATTTAAAAACGCACTGAAAACTATACAATAACTTATCACATCATAGGAGAGTTTTATAGGGATGTGGACAAATTGGTTTATTTGACCTAAACATTTCTAATGCCAGCAGACCAGCTCTTCAGCTGTTTTAGGGCACATGGTCCCATTCACTTGGGAGCTGAAAGACCATTTCCTCCATTGAAGGATCTGGTTGGAAGATAGTCATTCTCTGGAGGTTGTTTTCCTTACTAACCTCTCAGAGTGCTGCACATGATTTACACAAAACTGGGGCCTACTCCTGTTTTTAGAGTAAGACTGATTTCAGCTGAGGTGGGATCTATATGGTTTTCTATGGCACATCCCACCCTGCAGACAGGTCTGTATGTAGGTGGCTCATCGACTCTTAATGACTGCTGGGACAATGAGTGTTAATGGCAGGTATCCATCTGCTGCAGCAGCACTGCAAAGTGGCTGCAAGAGCTAAAGGTGCAGATTGTGACAACTGCCGTGTCAGGTCATTGATATTTCATTTCATCGCTTTGCCACTGGTCTCTGCAGTGGCTACTGCATCTGAGAGACATCAGTCCTTTGGAGGAATGCTGGCAGCTCTCAGGTGATGCATCAGCTAAATGGAGGAAGAGCAAGCCCAGAAAAATTTGGCAGTGGCAAACAGTTAAATTTAGATGACTGCCATGTGTATTAATCCACATGCAGGCACCAGGACTGCAAACTGGCGTATCTTCAGGAAACACCATCTTGTGATTAATTTAAAAAAAGACAGTGGTTGTCATTATTTACCCTAAATACCCATAACTCAGAGATTATCACTGTAGGAGCTAGTAAACAGGATGCTTCCAGAAGGAGGACACTATTATAGCTTTTCGAATTGGTTCAGAACCACTAAGCTACATCTTGGGYATTTGTTTTAGTGCATCAGTGCGTCAGTGAGAGAATGCAGCTGCTGAGACAGATACAGATGTTAGACCTGATCGGGGAATTAGAACTGGGCCTGATGGAAGAAAATGTGTTTTGGAACATCAACAAGTCCTCGTTAAATAGGAAAAAGGAAAGAAAAAGCAAGAAGTCAAAGTCAAATTCAAAGTCAAAAAAAGGCAAAGGAAAAAAAAAATTAAAGAAAGAGGCAAAGACAAAGAAAATTGAAAAAGAAAAAGAAAAGGAAAAAGAAAAGGAAAAAGAAAAAGAAAAGGAAAAGGAAAAAGAAAAAGAAAAAGAAAAAGAAAAAGAAAAAGAAAAGAGAAAAAGAAAAAAGAGAAAAAGAAAAAGAAAAAGGGAAAAGGGAAAAAAGGAAAAAGAAAAAGAAAAAAAGAAAACAGAAACCATCTTTTAAAATAGCAGAAGGTGTTCTGGAAAGTTCAAAAGACTTAGAGGAAGATATTGAATCAAACTCATGGGTTAAATTACACCTTCTGTCCAAAGTCCTATTTGGAATGAATGCAGTTGTGTAGGGACCAAACAAGGAATGAGCATGGCACGCTAATAAGAATTTGGGAGTACAAGAGGATCTCTGTCTAACTGTGATTTGTTAAAAGCATTGGGTCTCAACCAAGGCTAGGCAGTAAGAAATGCTAGCAGCACTTTTGCYGCTTCTCGTATAACCTGCTCTTTCTAGACAAAGCAAAAAAGAGCATAGAAGACTTAATACTTCCAGAATGCAATAAATCTGAAAGAATTTGGYGTCTGAAGGGACTGAAGCTCACACGATTGCAATGACAAACCCAATACCAGGATGCTGCAGTTTGGGGTGTATGTAGAAGTCACTGTGTTGGAAAGGTGATCCAGATTTCAGTTGGCTGTGTTTTATGGGTGGTGCAATAAATTGTGCTGCCATGTGGCTGACACAGAAATAGAAGGAATTCATTTGTACTTTCTCCTCCATGTTAAAGAACGGACTATGGGAGGAATGAAGCTGATAAATCCTGAGAAATTGTTAACTGTGTCAACCTGGGTTGCTTCTTTTGATAAGGATAGTACAAAAGATTAAGGAGGCTRTATCTGCATCTGAACGACACGTTTCCAGCAAAGGGCACGTGGAAGAGAGTGGTGCTGCCAGGGGCATCTCAGGGAAGGACTTGCACAGCTCTGCTAACCGGGCTGTGACTCCATCCTYGACATGCTCTCCTTTCTCTACCTCCAGGGAGGTAGCACCTGCAGGGGATTTTTGTGAGGATGTGTGAGTGAGTTTGGTTGATCTGCAGTGATAGTCTGTAGAAAGGATGCATTTTATTCACTCATTCAGCTGCTGTGGTTCAAATGCCTCTTTCTTTCAAAACAGGGTTAGGGAGTCTCCGACATGGCAAAGYGGTGAAGTCTGTCCCCCTGTTCAATTACTGATGCAGTTTAGGCTGCTGGRTGAATGTCGAAAATACCTGCTGCAGCAAATGTGGGGGCTTTGGTTTCCCTAGTTCATCCTATTAGCCGATAATGGCTACCTGTAGGAAAGTTGAAGCYTTGTATTTATCTGTGACAGGACCAGGAACCCTCTGAAGCTAAAATACTTTACATTAGGATCATGAGCACTGGAGAAAAGCAAAAATTGTACTGACTTCACCTCAGGAAGTTTCTTTTCATTTCCCTGTCCAGAAGGGACATATTTTGCCCCTTGCCTTACAGTTACATAGGAAAGTACATTTTTCATAGCAGCCTTGAAAATCATATTAAGCAAGCCTGGACCCATGGTTCAAGTCAAGGTGCTTTTTGGGTTGCTCCAGTCATATATAGCTAGCCAGAAACAGCTGTACAAGAGCATCAGAAAAGCCCCTTCTTATGGGAAGCCTTTAGAGCATAAAGTAAATACAACTGGATCTATGCTGTGTGCTCTTTCTCCTTCTGACACGGGCTTGGAGAGAGGAGATGTATAAAAGCAAGGCCTGGTTAGCAGGATGTTTCAGGGTGTTGTGGGTGGTTTCAGTTAGAAGAGGCTCTGCCTGGCCAGGCATGGGACCCAGGGCTGTTTGGAGGGCTGGTGCTAGCAGCGAGCAGTGGGCTGGGAGTCCTTCTGCACCTCCGCCCCGCTCTGCACAAGCCCTTCCAGAGCTATTTCTGAGTCAGCCTGGGGTTACTCGGGCTGAAAAATTTCTGGCCTGCCAGAACAATTAATTCAGCCCACAGTCTATTCCCTGCTGACCCCTTTCGTAAGGATCCCTAAGACACAGGCAGCACAAACGCAGGCGGGGCGATGAATCGTGGTGGGCTGCAGCTTTTTCTGAGAGCCTGTGCCTTTGGCTGTATAAGACGAGTGCAAGCTTTTCCCTCATGACAGCCCCCGCTGCATTCATCCCACTGCTTGGCTGGCTGCTCTGCACCCAATTCAGGGATGGGAGAAGATGAAATGTTTGACCCCCAGAGGCCCATTTTGGCAGCAGAGTTCCCTCCGTCTACACGGAGCAGTGCAGAGCTAGGAGGCCTTCAAAGCGATCCAGCCACGTCAGCTCAGCAGTGYGTGGGGCTAATTGGCCCTGTTAACCGTGGGAGCTAATTAGCCCTTGCGCACCCCTGTGCTAGTGCAGCYGTGGTGTAGGCGGTCCCAGAGGGAGCTCATTCATGGCAGCTTGGGCCTTTGTGTGGTGGACACGGACCACGAAGAGTTGTCTCTGCTTTCCCCCGTTCAGTGGAGCTAAGCGGCAGCAAGCTCAAGAACACTGCCGACTGCGCCAAGTTTCTGTGCTCCTAATGACACAATCAACTCTAAACCAAAGATGAGTCGGTTTCTTCCAGTACTTGTTTTAGCTGAAATTCAGCTCACAGTGCAAGTCTGGAGTTGTTTCAGATGAAACSAAGTATGGGAAATAGTATGTCTGGCCCTTGTTCCAAAGCTGGGAATTGCATGAAACCAAATATTAATTTCTTTAATCAATAGAGATATCAAGAGCTGATAAGCTAGGTGCAGAGATGAATGAAGACGAATGAGGTCTCATCTGGCAGCAATCACTAGTAATGCCATTGCTGTGGGAGGAAGGAGAGCACATCTTGCTGTCAGTCACATAGCGATAAATCAGGAGGAGGTCTTTTGAAGCCCGTGGATTCATTTTGATTTATAATGGTGTGACTGAGGGCACAGTTTAGCTCTATGGGGTTGTAGAATGATAAATACAAGTCCAAAACAGGCCTCTGGATATATGATTCCTTTTTTTTTTCTTTCTGCAGATGGATAGCTTGGAAGGAAAGAAGGAGCCTTGGTCATGTAAAAATAAGCAATGAAATCTGAAGGAATTTTTTTCTGACATCCTTTCTTAGTTCTTAATTTTTCACATCTACCTATATGTAGTCTGCACTTATCGTAGCGGTATCTGATATTCTAGGCATGTAAAATCTTAATTGTATTGTTCAAACACTTAAGCACACTAACTGTCCCCCTCCCCGCTTTTTCCAGATTTGTCACCTTGGTGTAGACCAGAAGCAAACTTGGTGCTGACCATAACCCTTTGAATAACAGGGTCAATACTTTAAACAATTCAGAGTCTTTAAAAACAGTCAGAAAACAGAAAAAGGAGGATGGTTATAGTGAGGCAGATTGTGATGGCAGACATCACTGATCTGATTTCCATCAGCTCGTTCCTCAAGGAGCTACAGAAAAGTGAATGCAAAATACTACCAAGTAGATGGGGTGAGCTTAGGGATCCATTTTACACTTATCTGTACTCATGTGTAGGTTCTTGGGGTGTAAGGGATCCAAAAATAGGACCCTTCATGGCTGGATTTAATGGCTGTCCCTCTACCCTTCTAGATCTGGAGCAACTTCTCTGTAGTCCACAGAATTAACCTGCAGTCAAACTGTGGTAAGCAAGAAGATACTCTGACCCTAGAGATCCGCGGAAAACAAAAATTGAAATGTCAGTTTTCAAGAGAAATTGGCTATTTAATTTGATTGTGAATTTCAGCTTCCAGCTGACTTGATCACAGACAGAAACATGATCACAAACTCCTCCTTTCTTTCCTAATCCTCATATGTCAATATAACCTTGCTTTGCCTTGACATTGTAGGAGTCCCTGGAAAGATCACTGCAGATTTTCTAACGCTACCTCAATTACAGATGATGATTGGTGCAGCAGATCTCTTTGAAATAGGCAAATATATTGACAGTACCTTGAAACAAAAATTATTCCCAAACGAAAGTGACACTGGTCAAAAGCTTTTGGGAGCAGACGTGAAATTAATGTGGATAAATTCACTGCCAGAAAGAAGGTAAAGGCACTTAGGGAAACTTCCCGTGTTTCACCATGGTCCACAGATACACAGATGTATACACTCTGCCAGATATCCTCCTGGTGCAGGTCTTACCTTCCCGACATAGAGAGGGTCAGTTCCTGTGTACTCCTCCAGAACAAAGAACTGGTTCCACACCCAGCTCCGCTTCATACGCTGATGCAGCTTGTCCGACAGGTTGTCTTCTTGCCCTTCAGTGAGGGGCCTGGCACTTCCTGACAGCACAGTTGTAGTAAGGTCCATCAGTCCCCAAAAATACAAGGAGATGCCAAGTCCAAGCAAGTTCTTTGCATTGCTCATTCTACCTGAAGTCCACATCCGTATACTAGGGCTGACTTAAAAGTCAAAACACAGTATCTTAGGTCCCTTGAGAAGAAAGTAGGTCCTGTGTGTAGTCCTTTGAAATGTCCAAGAGAGATCCTGCTTCTGAGAATGGCAGTCTCCTGTAAAGTTAAAGGAAATTCATAGGAGGATGTTTTTCTCCCCAAGGTAAAAGAGTTTCCTCAATAGGCAAATATGCTATAAAATATTTAATCTTCTATATAAAAATATAATATCAGGATGCACACCTTCTGAAATTAGGAATACTATTACCATATAACCTGCAGAACTGGAGCCTTAGATACAAGAATCGTCAGGGTTTAGTCAATAAGAGTTCTCTACTTTGCTAACTTAGCTGTAGTGTTGCTTTATGGTATTGATTGGCATGAGTCAAGTGCATACTCTTTAGAAATATTTATGACCAGAAGTCCTTAGAGAATATTTAATAACAGTTCACCCTGGAAAATTATAATAGCTGGTGAACACTTTTTGGCAACTGTCTTTCTCTTTCTGTTTGGAAACTATGTCATTGTCATTACACACACGTGCACGCACACACATCTACATAAATACAGATATTATTGCTATATTGCAAACCTTGAATATAATTTCTAGCAGCTCCAAGTTATTTCTAATTTTAATTATTCTTTCAACCTCCCCATTGCTTGAATTCAGGTTTCACACTCTGCTGCCTCCTCTCTGAGGAGCTGATTGCTGCTACAAATGCAACATTTCTAGAATTTGAATGGTCAGTTAATCATTTTATAACCCACAAAAGGTTTCACAGTGCTGATGGTCACATGCTATTGTGTGATATGTCCAAGCAAGTCAAGCTAACACATTTTTTCCTCCACAAGCCTGAAAGACCCGTTTAGGCAGAGGAATGCTGACCTCTATCAGAGGACACTTTCTCATTAGTCTAGGATCTTTTGTTGTCATGAAGTCAGTTTAGTTGGTGACCTCACTCCAGGCTATGGATTGTAGCAAACCTTTCCTTCACCATTTTGCTGAGTTTAATGAGGTGGTGCTGCACTCAAGTTACTCTGTCAAAACACTCCATACATCCTCTATGGGCTTAGTATTTTTGCTGTTCTTTTTAAGAACTCTTTTTTCTCTTTTCAGGACAAACAGACTCATTAGGAAAGGTGTATGGGGCTCTGAGGCTTAAGCAAGTAGTTCACACTTCATTTTACTGCTGTTCTATACTTAAATCTTTAGGCTTAATCAATTGTTTTATCCTGTGGAAATAAAATGTAGCAGGAGATGTCTGTCAAATATTTCTAATTGAAATTCTTGAAAGACTTCAAAATCATAAAAAATATTTTAAAGAGTTGCATGATAACATTTTGAAGTGAAGACTGAGACAATGCAATGTTTTCAACAGAGAAGAACGGAGGGTTTGAAAATTCCCCAGCATCCAAGCTGGTACAACTGGAGGACTTAGGTACACTTAGAAATCTACTGAAACAGAAATTCAGAATTTAATCCAAAAGTTGGCTGAAATCTGAAAAAGGCAGCTTAAGTCTGGAATAGATGTCCACAGGGGAAGTAGAGACAAAATAACTACCTATATTAGACTAATTTCTACACAAAATAATGTTTCCAAGTATAAAGCCCAGGAGGAATATGACTACACAGTGCTGCTAGTCTATRCAGTTGTGAAGTATATCAAACAACTAATAGGTCCTTTATCTTGAAAAGTTTACAACCTAAGGCTCAATAGATACAACAAAGGACGGACAAAGTAAGCACAGAACATGGTAGATCTCTTCTAAGCAGAGCAATGTACAGAACTGCTGGTTGTTTAGATATTCGCTACGTAATGTGCTAGGGCTTATTGTCTGCAAAGTCAAAGAATGGGGATTTATCTAAGCAGTATAAGCCCAGAAGGACCACAGTAATCTCTGTGTCCGTCACTTCATGAAGAAGCTGGCAGCTGTTTGTGAGAGGCAGGGACGAGGCTCAGCTTGCTGGATACCCACAGTCAAAGGAGTCSAAGAGCTGCGTGTGCAGTGCTTGCCTCTCTCTGTCCCATGAGTCCTTAGCTCCCACTAGCCAATATACATCTACACTGGGGAAAGGAGGCTGAAGTCCTCTTCACACAAGGTACGTCCACCTTGCTCTGGACATGAGCTGGCAATGTGCGCTCGCAGCCCAGAAGGCCAACTGTATCCTGGGCTGCATCAAAAGAAGCGTGGCCAGCAGGTTGAGGGAGGTGGTTCTGCCCCTCTACTCCGCTCTGGTGAGACCCCACCTGCAGTACTGCGTCCAGCTCTGGAGCCCTCAGCACAAGAAAGACATGGACCTGTTGGAGYGGGTCCAGAGGAGAGCCACAAAAACGATCAGGGGGATGGAACACCTCTCCTATGAAGAAAGGCTGAGAGAGTTGGGGTTGTTCAGCCTGGAGAAGAGAAGGCTTCGGGGAGATCTTATTGCAGCCTTTCAGTACTTAAAGGGGGCTTATAAGAAAGATGGGGACAAACTTTTTAGCAGGGCCTGTTKTGACASGACAAGGGGTAATGGCTTTAAACTCAAAGAGGGTAGATTTAGACTAGATATAAGGAAGAACTTTTTTACGCTGAGGGTGGTGAAACACTGGCACAYGTTGCCCAGAGAGGTGGTGGATACCCCATCCCTGGCAACATTCAAGGTCAGGTTGGAYGGGGCTCTGAGCAACCTGATCTAGTTGAAGATGTCCCTGCCCATGGCAGTGGAGTTGGACTAGATGACCTTTAAAGGCCCCTTCCAACCCAAACTATTCTATGATTCTATGTTGTCAACAGCAAGTTTTTCTCAGCAAAGTCAGGGGGACATTATTGACAACCCGTGTTCTGCTGGTGAGTAAATGTTGGGAAGGACGTCCCACCACCCCTCAACATGACTTGAGGGAACCCAGCACTGCCTCTGCCATGCAACAGGAAGGGAAAGCAGAGGCAGGCAGCTGCTAAGGTCCCACCTGGAGTTTTTACTTTAAAAAATTCCATCTACTGTACAAGTGAGTTACATTTTTGTCCACATGACAAAAGAGGTGATACGACATGATGGACCAATTCCTGTGGCAATGAGAATTGTGTTTGTAGGTGAACTCCCAAACCATGAATTCAAAACTAATGGTGCCAGATGTCTCCTGCAATTAAGTTCAGCCAACAAGGATCAACAGCGCTCAGGCAAGGTAGTATGAAGACATGGTTAAATAAACTTGAAGAATTACCAGTATACCTGTAACGGGGCAAAAGCAAAAGACACCTGATCATCAGGATRCTTCTTCTGCACACATGTATTATATCAGCAAAAAGTAAAGTAGAAGCAGTGAAATAAAGGTCAAGAGTAGGGACATACATGCTTCAGGCTCTCTGTGATAACAGCTTTTGTCATTTGAATGTCACTAGGCATTGCAGTGCAGTTCCAYGAGGAACCTTTCTTGAAAATAGTGTGCAACTCAGTAGCCCCCAGGAGCAACATCCCTAAGAGCATTTCCTATTCCCAATGCAACCTCGTTTTGGAGTATAGCAACTATCAGTAAAAATGCCAGTAAGTAATGTAAAGTCTTGTAAAAGGATGTTTTCCCTGATTACCAGTAATTTCTCCATTTAATGYCAGCCCACGGTGACACGGTCATATATTTTTGTAGGAATGGAAGAAAGCACTAGTAGTGAGGTGGCACACAATTTTTTAATGTTAATASCAGGGTTTCTGGTGTCTCATGCCTTTCAAAAACAGTGAGCAAGCAGGCTCAAACTTGTCACGTTTTGCTTCTTGCCTAAAGGAAAATTACTACTATTAATAACAGTGTTTAATCAAGAATGGTTCCTCTGTCTCTGAGGCTGAAGGATAATGAAAATTTTTTTTCTGTCTCAGGTCCTCAGCTGATATTAAAAGAACGAAAACCACCTTTGTTAACTTCTGGCCTGCGGTGCTGCTGATCTCTCTGGGGCTCCTTTCCTGCAGCTTCACCAACCCCAGGTGTGTACTAATGGCCTCTGGATCTGCAAGGCCTACTGGTCAAGCAAGGTATTTCTCAGCAGTATAGAAGGCACTCATTTACATTTAGGGTTTGAATTGTGTGGTAGCACAAGTGACGGCTGAGCTACAGCTAAGGTCATGGATGACTGAGTCTTTCAGAGGATTCATGCAGATGGCTTCTTCACCAGCTGAGTGTGATCGATGAGTATAGGGTCACTTAGACTGTAGATGCAACAGTTGGTTAGGATGATAGTCATATGCTTTGACTGTGCTAGCTTGGTGGGATCTCTAGCCTCAAGTGGACCTAGTGGTTTTTGCCACAGATGGATGACACAGGCTTTGAGGCAGAGTCTGTTCTTTTGCCTTAGGCTGGGTAGTTCCTCGCAGGGAGATCAGGGGGACCAGTCATACAGGAAGGCACTTGTTGGCATGACTGAGTGAGGCAGAACTGAACCTTTAATGTTCTGTTAATGCAAGTTGTTTCTTGGAGYCCTCCAAAACGGTTTCTTAAGGACATCTCAAAGATGAAATTGATGAGTCTCTGCTTGTCATATGAAATACATTATAGAAATATGTTTTATGGCTCAACGTGGGGATGTGCAAAGGATTTGAAGGCAGTAAAGGGAGGGAAATCTTGTGTTCTTTGCTCACACAAAAAAATTATTGAGCCCAGGAAGACTGCATGACCAAAACCTGTGGGATTTCTGCAGAGGGTATTTTATTTTTCAAGAACAATTTAAATGTTTCAGAACCCAGTTTGTTATCCACAGTTGAGTACCTCATTGTAAGAGGCTTAGCTGCATCTGTGCAGTTTAGATCCCTGACCCAAAGTGAATGCCTTTCTTGCCCCTGCTTTTGTGATGAATATTTGATTACCAGTTCAGTTGTTTAGGTTACTTTCTCTGCTCTTGCCTTGCAGACATTGCTGAAAATCCTTTTTCTTGTCACTCAACAGTTACAAATATGGCTTTTGGCTTCATAAAGACCCGTGAAGATCTGATTGATTGAACTCTGTGCAACTGGTGTTCTATGCATGGTACAAAGGAACTACCTAATTGTTCTACACCAAAGAGTCACAATAACGCACTTTCCACCATCGCAAATACAAATTTCTCTTTTAGCCCATATTATGAATTAAAGTAGGCGTATTCTAAGTGTGAGCTAGTCTTCATGCTCCAATTTTAAAGACCCCCCCCAACACATATTTGTACTGTAATTAAACTATTCTTAATTGAATATCTAATTCTGGGCAAAGATGAAAAGGAAGAAGAAATATCTGCCAGAACCAACTTCTAGCATTTCTCACAAGTGACCCATTTATCTTGTTAATTCTGACGAGAACAGCACTTCCAAAGAAAGGATAAAAATGTTTGGATGACCATATGGGCATCCAGAGAGTTCCACTGGGATTGAATGTATTATGCTCAATACATATTTATATAAACGCCAAGGATTTTATAGTCAAAAAGCTCAGACTTGAAAAGGTTTATACACATGCTTAGTGTATTTGTCATGTTGAGCAAGTGGTCTCCCAGGTCAGTGGACTGTTTGCATTCATAAAATTAATTACATGCTTACATCTTTTATGCCTTGTCCTTCCAATGGATTTTTGCTGTGTGGACCCAGCACTCATGTAGAATACTACAGACCTTAGTGGATCCTATGCAGGCACATTGCCTGAGCAGAGGCCATTCATTTGCAGGAGACGTATTACACTGAGAAAGTGGGGAAGAAAGAGGCAATCACTTTTAAACTCCCTCCTCCACTTTCTCTGTACATAAATACACAAATACATGTGATATTTCTAATATATACATGTAAATGTTTCTTAGCAGCACATACACTGCACTAGGAATTCGTTAATGGAAAATTATTTCTGTGTTTAATGACACATTTAAAGAGGTTTCCCCTAGTATTTCGCCAAAAGAAACCAAACAACTCAGTAATGAACATAGTAGGAAGAAATTAAATTTGAGTGAAAAGAATTCTCCAAGTGAGCTATTTACTTTGTTCCTTGAATTTCTTGTGATATTTTAAAGCCAAGGTGGGGTGTGAGTATTGCACAGTTTTTTACCCCTCATTAAATGGATTATTCTTTTATGTTTTCACAGATTACTTCTTAGGTTTCCCGTACCCTTAGTTGCTCACAGCTTTGTCATAAAATGCCTTTGCAATAACCCCACAGGAGCACCAGTCCTGTAAGAAAGTGTAGGCTGTATCCTGCACGAGGCAGGCCACCCACAACAGGTGCCTAACACCAGCCTCCAGGGATGGAGGCTCCACTGAGCCAGGATCTAAAATCTCTTAAGCAATTTATGCAATCCTTGTCTGGTTTTAGAAATTCTAATGCTTGCAGTACCTAAGTTAGGTACCTCTAAACAGGCTGTCTGATTGTAGTCCTAAATGTTTTTGTACTACTTCCAGAACTTAATGTGTTTTATCTCTGGCCCAGGCCAATCCTACTGTTATTATTACCTATTGTTATACTTACTGGGCAAGTTTAAATTAAAAGGAAAAATCTAGAGGCATTTGTTACTGTTCTTGAAAATAGACTGGGCCTGAACTTGTATTTTTATTTTTACTTCATTTTTATTGAGATCTTCATAAATACAATGAAACTTGACAACATACCATATGGTGCATAAACATTAACTCAGAATACAATCCATTGTCATAAAATTACATCTACAGACCAGTCAACAATGTCTCCTGGGACACATCAGTGAACTCATTTTACTCAAGATCTGAAGTCCTTCAAAGCTACAGAGTGCCTGCAGAGCAAAAAATCCCACGGAACGACAGAGGGAGTCCCATCGTATAAATCCCAGCCCTATGGTTATAGATGCATAAAAAGATCAAAAAGAATGAAACACAATCACAAAGTAAACATTTCCAAATAAAATGATGCTGACAACTTACGACAGGGGAGGATCTGATCCCCAGCTTTTACTCAGTGTGAGGTACTGTAAATACTACTGTAAAAGAGCAGGACAGAAGGGCAAAAGGGTTTCAAAAGTTCCATGCTGGTCTACCTAACTTTGCTGAAGTCAGCCTCAATAGGAACTAAGTGAGGCGTTGCAAATACATTGGAAAATCCAAATAAATGCCAGGTAAAACAACCCCTATCCAATCAAGGATGTGCAAAAATAGATAATAAATATGAAAATCATACTAATTAAGCTTTTGTTATTAAGGAAAAAGTCCTTTTAGTTCTCACAGTCTTCTGACTACTTTTGCCACCCTGTCAAGAAAAAACCTGTAAAAGTGACTCTAAATTGTGATTTGATGTTAACGTAAACTGTGATAACCCTCTCAAGCACGTAACTTTTTTTTTTTAAACATAAACTCCCTGCTCTCCCCCACAGGGTGACCTTTCTTGCTTGCTTTGCAGCTGTACCAGGAGCCTTTGCTCAGACCTGTCTCAAGGCTTGTAAGCAGTATAGGCAAAATCTGTAGTTTCCTGCCAAGAATGAGAGGGCTGAGTGGGAAGGGTGAAATCTCCTATGCTATAAAAAAGGAAGAAGGAGAAGGATGGGTCAGGTGTGGGGTGAAGCACCGGTGCCTGTCAGCGAAGTGTTTCGATGTGTAGAAGACCAAATTTTCCCAAAAACGCTTCTGGCCTGGTCTCTAGATTTGTACAGATTTTGCACAGGGCAAATCTTACTTGCTTTGCTCATTTGCACCTTCCAGTTGACTTCAGTAAAAATATTCAGGTGAACAGAGCCAGGAAGATATGACCTGCAGTTCTGCAGAGGCACATAAAAGAATTACATCTAACTATATACTTTGTAGGTACAAATGTAGCTTTGGCATTCAGATGGCAGAGTTAAATGCCTATATTATATCATTTGTGCCCATTAGCCTATTAATTGTCTCATTAGCAACAATGAATAACTGCAGGCACAAAATATGTCTGAAGAAACTAAAATTTCATTCAGATACTCTTTATATTACTGTGACATTCCTTGGGATGGAAGTGCAATATAAATTCATAGTATTACCTGTCAAAAATCTATAACCTCTTCTACAGCCACTAGAATATCTTTCCTTCAAGAAATATTTTTCCTGCCAATCACATGATAATAAGCAAAATACAGCTTAAATGAAATTTTCTACTTTTTAATGTCAGAATGATCTCCACTTGCATAATATAAGGGGACTGGGTTTCTTAATCAGCATTTCACTGACCTAAAATAAAATAGTATAATATAGTGTAATATAATATACTATAAAGTGATATAATATAATGCAATATAATATGACACATATGGAAAGCATGGTGTCCATTTTCCCTAGAAGATATGACATGCTCATGAATATGCATCATTTGATAATACCAGGGAGGGCAAACCCAACACACATGCAGCTCACATCCATAACTACTTGGACAGCTCTAAGACAGGGGGAGTACGAGCCACCTTTAAGTCCATGGTTTGAGATGCGCTGAAGAAACGATCAGATTTGATTAAAGTCAGTTGCTGCTAATTTCTAGTTAAATGCCGAAGGTAGAGTAATAAACCAGTGGATGTGACTGACTCCGGAAGCCCCAGCAAACAGTTGCATTTTTCAGGAGGATTTAAATAGGGAAGTGGTATCTTGCAAAACTCATCTAGGGAGAGCATTGCAGGCTGCTGGAGTGACATGGAGATGTGGAGGGCTGGGCTGTCCCGCTCTGCACAGAGGCAGCCTCAAGCACCATTGGCCAAGGCTGGACAAGGTCTTCCTCTTGTCCTGCGGTTTGTCCACTACACTTGCTCTGCCCACCTGCATCTCCCACCTGCCTCAGTTGGCAGAGGCAGTACCTGGGACCCCAGCTTTGAGAGGTGCCTACAAATGGCCATGGGCAATCAGTGGGTGTCTGGGCTACCCCCTTCTCCAGCCATTTTGAAACGGAGAGGAAAGACCCTCGTGGCTGCCCTGGGCAGAAGCTGGGCACCCTGAGGAGTTTGTACACTTAAAATTCAGGCAGAGGAAAGCCTTCCTCTCCAGGAGCTGCCCCAAGGGCTGCGGGTCCCTATCTGCTCGGGCCCAGGGAGGTCTCACAGCCCCCCTGGGACAGTGCCACCCCACCACGTGGGCAACGTAGCTGGCTGGGAAACTGGAGGGATGGCCCCAACAGAGCAGCAAAATAATCACTGCTCCTCATGCGGTGGCAGAGGCAGGAGGAGGAAAGCGAGCATTTCCCTGTGTGCGGGAGCCGGACTGCTCCGCTTGAGGAGGGTTTTAACAGGTGTTCACCTGCCTCTGCAGCTTTCATTAAAAAATGCAGGAGCTTTTTCTTTAATGATAATCCCCACACACCATTAATTTCAGAGGGTGGGCTCTGTAGCAGTAGTTTTGCTAGTCATTTTGCTATGAAGAAAAACTGAATAAACTAGAAAAATGTGAACAGTGAATTGGAAAGGAGTATGTCAAGGACAATAAAACTTTTGATTTCTGGTTTAACATTCATTCGCTATTTCAAGAAAAGCTGTAGTGTCTGTCCAACGTTATTAATTAGCATGAGCTTCATTCACTGTAACTCTTCTTTCTCTTCAAAGAAACATATATATTGTTATATATCCCCCCATTTTGTTTTCCCACAAGGCACATTTCAAAACAACACGTGCTGTTTCTGTTGCAATACCGTATCAATCTGATTATATCGTACATAATAAGATATGCCCTAAGATAGAGCACTGCACAGATATTTATTTAGAAGGACACCTCTGATGTTGTGCGAACTAAAGAAATCTTTAAATTCTACTGAAATAAAAGTGAAATTCTGTGTCACTGTAATCAATCTTGATCCATTGCAGAAGTCTGGGCTCTGCACAAGTGCCATTCTAATCTACTTCCAGATACAAGCTTCCAACTAGACAGTCAAGACATGCGGATTAGCTCTTTGAACAGGAATTTTCTGAAAGCACAAATAGAAATGTATGTGCCTAATGCCTGTTTTGCAAATCAACTTTTCAATTAGAAGAGTTTTACAAGTTGTTTAAGCATAACATGTCCATGTCACTGTCACTCTCAAGTAATGCATGGGTTTAAACCTGAACAGACCTTGAGAAGCAAATAATGGAATTATTCCTGAGCCTTTTATATGGATACCAATGACTGCAACAGACAGCTACCTGTTTCTGAAGCACTGTTTCAGGCAGATTGTCCGCATCTTAGAGAACACAGCATATTCATTTGTTTCTTACCAACACAAAAATACAGTGCTTTCTAAATCTTTCCTGTTTTCAAGCAATCCACTGTATTCAGCAAGAAGCAATATAGAAAATATACTTTATACCACTGAGAAAAAAAATAGTAGCGTTACAACATACCTTTCACTATGTTTGCACTTCTCTGTTCTCCTGTCATTTGCTACAGCAGCTCAGTTTACATACTGCCTTTCTCTTGTGCGCTTCTGGGAAGTATGTGCAACAGGCGCTTCAGCAGCTCTGTCCTCTTTTTAACACAACCCGCTCTAAAGAAAAAGTTTCGTTTGTATTATAGCATGTGGCACATTTCAGGAAAAAAAAAAAAAGACATCATCCCAAACCGATCAGAACACTCTTTGTCTGATGACTTAGCCTCTCTCTCAACTGATGCATCAGTATGTGAAAGGGTCCAGTAATCCATGAGGTGAGGTATACAGACGCCATTCACTAGAAAGGATGCCGGGAGAACATAAGCTACATGGGTGGACAGTGGGAACAATAGCAAACATTTCATGTTGAGGTGGCTGGGAATGAATAATGCATGTGTTGGAGAAACAGTTGCCCCATTCTGGTGTGGAGGGGATGGAAAAGTGGGCGTGGGAGGTACTTTCCTGATCAAGTTAGCATTTCTAATTAATATCATTGTCTGCATAGACCCAGAAGACACTGTATGACGAGAAAAAACAATCCAAGGGGGAACCAGTTACCATTATATGGACCCACAAAAAAAGGAGCTCGGATGCAAAAATAATATTTTATGTAGGCAGGCAGGCAGGCAGGCATACGCAAATGAAACCAAAGGACCAAGAGAAATGTTAGCAGGCTGCATGTTCTTTTGATCTGGTATTGTTTAGATATGCCATATAAATGAAAGCTTCATCTCAGCTGAACCACCCTTTCAAATTATTGTTAATTAAGTAATAGTCCCTGAGAAATCTGTCATTACCAACAGTTAGGAACTGGTTTATTATGTTTGCCCCAGGCTATTAATGCTCAAACACAATGGCCACTAATTGCAATAAGAACTAATTTCCCTGGAATTACATATGCATTTTCTAGCTATCTGGTGGCATATTTTTTGTTTTTAAACTTTAGTTTTTAACTTGTCTAACTAGAGCATTGGTCAGTCAGAAAAACTATTCTCTAATCAGCCTGCACAGAAATCACCATTAACAAAAAGAAAGCTGATTTTTGTTAGCTTTGTAAATTATTAAATTTTTGTTGCAGGCAACAACAGCAGAGGTTATAATCCCTACAAACAATGCATCAGCTCCAAATTCAGCAAAGCTAGCAAAAGCATTTTCAATCAATGCAATGAGCTTTCAATMAGTCCCGACAGTTTCTTTAAAAACAAGGAGAGGGGGGAGTCTGTTGTTTTCTAAGTTTACATTACGACTCTTCTTCTGTAACATGTTATTAACGTAATGAGAAATCATTTCTGGGATGTCAGGGACCAAACTTTGACATTTATTCCTGTCAGCTGTTTTCAGTGTAGACAAGTTAAGCGGCCATAAGAATTATTATTAAGTATTGTTAAAGGGATAAATTGAGAAAATTAATCCAGAGGCAGGGAAAAAAGTCTACCTGGAATTTGAAGTGATTTGCTCCACAAACACTTTTTCCCTTGGCTCAGGAGCAGAGTATAAGGAAAAAGCCTTAAAGAATAGCTGCCATTGTCATTGCATTTTAAAAGCATCCACATGAAAATTTAAAAAGAACTGCCATTTCAGCTATTTCTTAAATAACCTCTTTCTTCCTCCATAATCATGTAATATATTTCTTTCACCTTTTGACTAGCACTTCGTTTTTTTTAATAAACTTACACACTCATTTTGCAGGAAATTATATTTTAAAATGCTTCTCAGAGGTGTTTTATCCTAACAGTTTCATTTGGGCTGAATTAATGTTGAATCCTGATTTGCAGAAATAGAGGGAGAGGAAGAGAGGGAGAGAAAGAGGAGAAAAAAAAGAAGCTTAGCTTGTACCCCAGCTCYGAAACACACTTATCTTCAATTCGCATTTCCAAATCAATCTTACAGTAACCTTTATCTGTAATAACAGAATTACTCTGATACTTCTAAAACACATACAGCAGCAGTGTAGTTATCTGCTGGACTAGATAGTCAAAAGAGTTTCCTCCCCCTCTCTTCACCAGTGCACAGTTTGTTTTCAAGCCTTCAAAGGCAGTTCTCACTTGATAGTTTTTATTCTTTTCTTTTTTTTTTTTTTTTTAGGTCCTCATCTCTCTCTCTTTTTTCCCCATTAAGATGTGAATGGGCTGGTACCTCAGCCAATATGTCTATACATGCCTGAATAGACTTGCAGAAAAGCGGGGTCTCCTTTTGTTTGGCCCGTATGGCTGTATGTCATTCCGCACCGATAGGCAAGGGCTCCGCTCTCTGTGGGAGATTTCCAATAATTGCCAGAACAAATTAAACTGGGGCTTATCTGTTCCTCTCTCTTTTCAGCTTGAAAATGGAGGAACAAGACCAATTTTAACTGGTGACAATGCAGCGTAGAAATAGATTGGATACAGCTTGTGTGAAGTCATGTTGTAGACAGCAGCGRCAGGACACTGCTTTGAGGAGCGAGGTGGTGTTGTGCTACATGGACTTGGCCGATCCTTCTGATCTGACAAAGAATAAAAAATGAGTTGGGAGGTTAAGAGCAGTCCATCTAGTGGAGACGAATAGAGGAGTATTTCTGATCATACTGGAGTGGACTGGGCAGTCCAGAAAAGCGGAGTGGACTGCAGTGTGTAAAAAAGACAGACATGGCATATTTTGAAAAATAGAAATGAAGTATGCAATGAATTTCGGATATTCCCCCCCTCCGCCCACTCCTTCCTCCTCCTCGTCCCCCACCATGTACACTTTGTGCCGTAGTCTGTGGGCAAGCATCACGAAGTACAGTCTTAACCCTTGACAGAGCAATGGGGAGAGTTCCTCCCTGTCTCTCTGGTGAGTATTTGGCAGTCTGGGGCTGAAAAGAGTGTATTAAGAGATAATATAGTTATCAGACACATATTTTCTATGGCAAAGARCTGTCATCTTCCTTTGCAGATGAGATAAAGTGAGTTCAAAGTGCCTTCTCCAGGCAAAGACAGACTCGAAACCATGCAAAGGAAATGAATTCTTTGACAGTGTCTGACAGACAGAAATGTGAACCATCAGATTTGAAAGGGACCCTTAATTCTTGGGGCTGCTGAATGCCAATGAGAAATATTAGGATCTTCTCTTGACCAACATGATTACTGCTATCAAACGAGAATATGTCCAGCACCTTTCAACATACTGTTGTCAGTCAAGCTCTAAAAAGCCATCATTCACTGTAAACTACCTTCTCAGCTACCACTCTGCCTCAGTCAGGCTCTTCCGGCCCCACAGTCAGTGAGAAACTAATAGTGAAAAAAAGTCCAGCAGTACTTAGTGCTGTCAGCTTTCCTTCTCTTGTTCTCTCAAGCTCTCATGTTCCTGCTCCATGTCAGAAAACCAAGAAGGAAGTTGTGATACAGTCATTAATGAAGACCAGAGGATGTAACTTCAGGTTACTGGAACTGGATGCAACATCTATCGGTAAGGTCACCCTCGCGTCCTATCACGGGACACCAGAGAGAAGAGGAGAAGAGATCACCACCTCCCTCTCTGCTCCCCATCATGAGGAAGTTGTAGACAGCAATGAGGTCACCCCCCAGKCTCCTCTAAGCTGAACAAACCGAGTATCCTCAGCCGCTCCTCATAAGTTGTGTCCTCTAGTCCTTTCACCATCTTTGTTGCCCTCCTTTGGACACATTCTAATATTTTTATATCCTTATATTGTGGAGCCCAAAACTGCACACTGCACTGGAYGTGAGGCCACACCAATGTCAAGGTGTAGAATATTCAGTGTAGAACTTGGGGCAAATGTTCGCCTACCACAATAAAGTACTAGGATCTTGCTTTTGTCTTTTATATGGATAAGTTCATTTTAACATCACATACAAAAAGTAAAAACATAGTAAAAGAGGCGAAAACATCAGGGAAAAAACAGATGGATTGAAAAAAGTAAAACGCAAAGTCACATTTTCAATTTGTAATGTCAATCCTGAGAGCGCCCCTTTGACCTTAATAACTTCTGTAACTTGTGAATCTTAAATAAGCAATAAAAAGCCCGTAACTAAACTAATTACCTAAAGAGATGGTATAATTTTAGGTAATTTTTAAATGTCTCTGGTGGAAGCTAAGCAAAATTCATAATAGGTTCATTTTCTATTAGGTAGTCAAGAAAAAAATTAGCCAAGTGCAAGTTTCACAGTGTGATCTTCAGTTCTCAAAATTGTGAACAGTCAGCAAAACTGGAATGGCAAATCCATTCTGAATTGACTTTTTTATAGTCATAAGCCTGTGAATTCAACTTTTTCAGAAGAACGCACTTCAGAGACTCTGCAGTATTTTAGTCCCATGCATTCTCATTACTAGCTATTCTTTTTGATTGGGGCGGGTATGGGCTAGTCACCATCCAATGGACAAATGCTCACATTCAAAAGGGGTATTTTTAGAGCCCAGACAGAACTCAGCTTCTCTGTTTCTGACTTGAAAACACAGCAAAGTCAATAAAACCTACATTCCTGTAAAGAAAACATGATCAATTTCAGTCATTATTTATAGTCTAGAAACCTTCCTTACTTAAGAGGAATCAGTAAAGGAGACTCCATGTCTATAAAATGGGCTAGATTGTCATTGGCCTTAATTAGTGCCATGCTGGAGAAATCTGAATATGGAATAAAATTGTCCTTTCTTTTTATAAATAGACAAATGCAAGAATAGAAAATAAACTTTTGCAGAAAGATAGATGAGTAATTGCATGTCAGGATGAAGTTACGGATGACATCCGAAGTGATTGCCAATATAAAGCGAAGAATAAGCAGCGCTCACGGGAGGAATTAGCACCCACCTGCCTGCCTACTGGTGACCTCTCTTCAGAGCCTTGGGAAGAGAGGACTTTGCTCATTGTGGCACTGAACCTGCCTGGCCTGCTACTTTAAACAGGAACAAAACCGACCACTTCAAAAGGCGCGGGGTGCCTTGCCAACCAGCCACGTGGCTGGGCAGAGAACAAAACCTTCCCAAAGCAGTCATGGCAGAATTGACGTCTGTTAGTCCTTTATCATCTCACTGTGGCTGTCGTTAAAGGCTTAAAAAGCCTTGGTGCATTCACAGTGAGTGCAGCAGTAGCCAAAAGCAGGTTTGTGCTGGTGGGGCGGTGGCTGTCCTGCTGCTCCCCATCCTTGGAGGTGGACGGTCCTACAGGAGGGCTCCCTGGCCAGGGGCTTCCCTCCATCCTGACAGTCCTGGGAGGAGGTGCGGGGTGCCCCTGCAACGAGGTAGCATCGCCAGCCATGCCAGAGGAGATGAGGGGGAGAGGAGCCAGTGCCTGGCTCACCCCTTTCCCCCTTCCCCTCGTTACTGATGGCCCAGATCATTTCTTGCACAGTCTCTCCCTTCAAAAACTGGAGGCAATGGCGAATGCACAGGTAAAGGTGCCTCCATTTGGATTGGAGCAGGGGATCCTGACTGGATGGAGAGCCCCAACCTTCAGTGCAAGAGTGCCTAAGGGTGGGAGCTCTCCTGCTCCCGTGACAGTGCCGCTTGTCTCAGCCAGCTGCTCCAGGCAGCTACTTAATTTATCAGCACTTTGGGCTGGCCTCAGTTGCAAATGAATCCAAAAACTCCTTTCCCTCTGCAGCTCTAAATTAATTATTTTTGAACATCAGTCCGAAAAGGCTTGGCTTTCCCTTGATAGGACAACCTAATCCCCTCTCCCGTCTGTTGAGGACTGCCTGTTTTGCTGTTTGATGTACTGAGGCAGAAATGACACCGCAACAGCCTTTGTGGCTGCTAACCTCAGGCTCAGAGCACCGAGCTCGCCGAAGGCCACTGCGGCTGCTCAGGTTTTCTCTTCATACACTCATAACAATTTTTTCCCTGATTCAGCAAACCTACAGTGCCCAAATAGAAACAGACCCCTTCCTAGATGCACCCTGCAGTAACTTTTAAGCACTCACGTCACTCTGCATTATGATTCCTGGGGCTTTTAAAAGCTAGGAAAGGGCTGGAAAACGTCGTGAGTGGGAAATCCCTGAGGAACGCCCACTTGCCACAGGTACTTCTTGCTAATTCTGCAGATGGCATGTTCTTTCTTCTGAACAGGACATTAAAATAAGCTCTTGCTTACGTGAGGCTATTAAAAGATGCAGTAGTCCTTTCAACAAGGGCAGTGGTGAAGTCTGCTGTGTCCTTTCCAAATTCCAATTCAGTTAATTACATGTGTAAGGCGCTGTGCAAAGCTCCGTCACTAGATGCTCAATTCCTGCTAATACTTTCTGCCTAACTAAATTCCCTCTGTTGTTTCATCTTTGTGTAGCAGTCATCTTCAGTTCCTACCCTGGACTATTTGAGAGCGTACATCCTCTCTCACTGCCGCTCTGTTTTATTCCAGATGTGATCTGGGGAAAAATGAAATGATTCTTGCACATGTAAAATCCATAAAGATGAAAGGTGTTATAACTGTATGTTAATTATTCATCACTAGTAGTATTACACATACTAATGTTTTCCTCAAATTATAGTGTACCCCACTGAGCCGTAAACATGTTAAAGAGCTGTAGTTTTTCATATAAATTTGGCACAGGACTCAAATGCATTTCACCAAAGAGGTAGGATCAAGATCAGATTTTGTGAATATAAAATCCCTTCCTCACCTAGGGATGAGTTTAGAGAAGGAAGCAACAAAGAGTTCAAAAATATGCACTGTTGATAGCTTATAGTGCACCATGAAGTCTTTGCATCAGATAGAGCACAATTCAAAGCCAGCCACTAAAGCACATCACCATATGCACAGCAAGGATACTGAGATCTCTACTGAGCACAGAACTACTTAACACCATCTTCACAATTATCCCATAGGCTGTCCATCCTGATTCATTACTGATGTCAACAAAAATAGTGACTGGAAATTCCTGCAGCTAAATATATTTTTGCCCTATAAAGCTGTTTTGGATCTAAAAACAAAGATCTCTGCACAACTGTGTGAAACAATCAACTACCAGCAGTAACACTTAATGGCTCTGTTCAATGTAAACTGTGCACTTAGGAGTGATCATGCTATAATTTTAGAAAAATGCATTAACAAATAAAGCTTTAAAGAAAAAAAGTACTCAAAATCAGACAGTAAGTTGGAAATGATGTTGTGAATCTCAGGTAAATTCAATACAAACTGCAGTCATTTTAAATAGGAATAGCAATAAAAAAGCATTGGCACTAGGTTGTTATGAATGTGTTGGTGAGCGTTCTGCTGTTGTTTCACTTTTTCTAAATTCTACCAACAGACGCTATTAAAAACGGAATCTTCTGCAGTGGTAATCACAACAGACTAAATGACTGCCTGTTCCCAGTTTCAAACGGGAGGCAGCTAGGAGCTTTCCACTCAATAAAGGGGTATTAAAGCTGGAATTTTCTTTCCTTGCAAGCCTGACAAAGCCCAAGGTTGAAGTGAAACGATGGACTACAGGCTGTGAGCAGTGAGGTGAGAAAGGGTGTCGGATGCGATCCTACTGCTAGATGGAAACCTGTGCATGTATATGCATGTGTATGCTTGTGTACCTAGATGTACATGGGTATATATTTTTAGCTACCCTAACATCTTTGTATCAAAGAGGAAACGGCAGTTTCCCAAACACACATGGCAGAAAAGGCAGAGCAGGAAGCTGCTGCCGGCCAGCGGGAAAGMCTTACCTATAGTACCCTGTATAAATCCAACATTTACCTTGCTGGCCTTTTCGTTAACAGTGACTGGAAGACACAATGATCACTGTAAGCGGAAGATGAGTGTGGTAAATTCAAAACCATTTTATGTTTTGGATGTGGCACTGCATTAACATGAAGRAAATCAGAGGAGCTCATGCTCAATTATTTAAATTTGTCTCATCTGTCCAGACTGAAGAACTATGCAGGATCGCAGAGCTGTTATCTCATGCCTTTTATGACAACAGATGACAGGATTTTTGTTACACAGGAAAATTGTAGATATGTACATCTTCTGGGGTTTGATCACTACACAGCCTGCCTGCACTCTCCAGTAGCACATGAAATATGCAGCCCATGCCAGCTTCTCAAAAGGCACGTCCCTGGCACTTCTTGTGAGCTCCAGTTTCATCAGGAGATAAGACGCTATACATCATTAAATCAGCACCAATCAGCCACCTATTACTGGTGCAGGAGAAAGGTCCATTCAACAAGCATTCCCAGTAAGGAATAATCACTAATAATGAACACTGCACTAATTTCTACATTATCTACTGAAACATAGGCTACAGTACCAAAAACCCATCTCCAATGCTACTGAAACTTGAGCACAAGTACTAGAATAACATMCCAAAAGCTGTTTGTAATTAGATATCTGGATTAATAATTGTGCACTTATTTAAGGGCCCTCAGCACTGGCAGCTCCCAAATGAAGCACCCAGAGACACATTCACTAACCATGTTTCAGGCTGTGACATGCTTAGGATGGTACACTAGCAGACAACTTGGGTGTGAAAAAGTTAGCATGCATCTTAGGGCATTTTACTCTCCAGTTAATGTGACTGGAAAACATAATTTTCCCATAGTGCAACATATATTTGTGGGAATAATTTTCAGTTGAAACAAATGCTTTCCTCCAGGCTTCCCATTACAAATGAAATCTTCAAGCATTTTTTTTTCTTTTTTTTTTTTGTCTTTTTTTTTTCCCCTTACTGTTGGCTATTGGGGAGGTGGGCAGGATAAACAGAGGGCAAGAATAAGGAAAGGTTAAAGAATAGCAGGTTTCTCAGGCTGTCTTGCAAACACTAGACACAGCCTACTCTGGCCTGTGCAAGCACAAAGTCGCTGTTCTGAAGAGCTAGCCATATAGAAAATTTCTCTCTTTGACCAAGGAAAGAAGGAAGCTCTGTGCTAATCTTCTACCCTCTGGGGCCACTTCTGCCCTGCCTACCATCTCACTAAGGTGGACACTTGCACCTCCCTTTAATTCTCACTCCAAGCAAGATGAGGTTTTTATGCAGCTTTTTTGCACCTTCCTCTGGACTCCAAAACCTTCAGCACCTCTTCAGCGCAGACATAAATGTTCCTTTCTTTTGCCTTTTGTGAGTCTCAGAGTTCACTTGACTTACAGTGCAACGGGGGAACTGATGTCTGACTATAAGGATGGCATGCAATGTTTGCTGGCACCCATTGTGCCCATAAACAACCTCCCTAGGCTCTGCAGATGTTCAAAGGGCTCAGGGATGCCCAGGACTTAGCCAGCCAGTGGGAGAGCAGCCTCTGATAGACAGCATCTGTGTAGCCTGCCATTTTTTGCAGCCTCAAAATACAGCTGCATATCACATTTCTGGGGGTAATACGATGTATCATCAACCTTAAGAATAAAGGATTTTTAGCTGGATTTCCCAAAGAAATGGGTGTACAGTAGTTTCTTTCTGCCTGTCAGTCCTCATCTAATAAAATTGGAATCCATTTAGCCAATTTCAACCCTATTTGACAGAGAGGATGTTATAGTGTATAAGGAAGAGGATTATGTGCAATATACCCAAAGGACTTATTTTTCACAGAAACTTTGTATATGCATACATGTGGGTTGAGAGCAAGCTCTTCAAGTATATCTGCTTCTTTAATGTGCCACATATATGCTGCTTGCATGGTTGTGTAATGGATGTAATCTTTTTAATGTGTGTTTACAGACAGTTTAAAATATGGGATCTTAATTTGGAATGAGAATGATAGTATGCAATTAAAATCTGAAATGAAATATAGCAAGAACATTGTAGGTTGTAACTGCAATTATTACCAGTAAAAAGACGATGTGCCTGAGATATGGTCTGTCTATCATTTTGTGAGTGAAAGTTCTTCAGGGAAAGAATTGCTATTTGTTATGAGGTTGTACACTGCCAGTCACAGCGGTCACCTTGATCCTCTCTAGTAACATAATTAAGATGAATTGAGTGGAGTTGAGTTGAGTTGAGTTAAGTTAAGTTAAGAGAAGATAAAACCAGGCAGTATCACAGATGACTAGAGTACTTCCTCTAGTTTTAGAAGATGGCGCCAACACTGCATCTTCAGAAATCCCTGTGTGGTAAAAGTTAGTGACCTTTTAATGGTGACAGTTATATGAAGTGGTTTGAATAATTACCCATGAAAAGATCCTTTTATATATCTTTACAGACATCCTGCAATGAGATGCTCTTTTGTGGCATTTTCATTTCCATTCTAAACCATATTAATGATTCACTGAGTTGGAGAATCAGATGGGGAAAAAAAACCCACCCAAACAATTTCGCTGCTTCTAGTGCTATTGCCTGGAGGCTCTGCCTCACAAGCAGCCGAGCACCCTCCGTAGCCATGGTGGGTGAGGGCTCCTCTGATGGAGCAGGGAATTCGGGGTGCTCCACCTCTCACAGGACCGTCTCACTCCTCTGCAACCATTCCCAGGCAGACAATGGGAAAAGATCATCTGAAACAGCTGCAAACAGCAGTAAACAAGCTGCAAACAAACCTACTTAAGGAAATTCCCATTTGATGTTGCTGGCTTTATCACCTGCATTTATAAGTTTGCAAATAATTGCTTTTATTTAATTCAGCATATAGCATAGTGCACCAGAAAAACAAAATGGGGGAGGAGGGAGGAGATGAAAATTGGAGAAAAGGAGACTGTGTAACAAGCAAAAGGAGAGACCTTAAAGCTATAAAGCAGTTTGAAACATCAGGGTTTTTTTTTGTTACAGCTGTTTTCTTTTTTCTCACAGATGTTCAAGAAAATATCTAGAGAGTAAGAAATATCCTGCTTGTATAGGAGAGGAATATGAGCTTAATTATATCTGTGTGCTTTTGCAGGAAATCACTGAGGTGATGGACCCACTTGTATTAATTTCAGCAAACTCTTCTGCATTATTATCATCCTGCAGGAAAGTTAAGCCTACATAGATCTAAACCTCCTTCATTCAAAAGACAGATTCCAAATCAGTATTTCTTTTCTGTTTTGCATTTTCAGCATGATAGACAGAAAAAACGCCCCATGTTTAGAGAATGGAAGCAGGCTTCACAATGCCCACACAGACCTGTACAGGATATGAAATGGAATTTAGAAGCATTTTATGCCAGGTTCTTTTAGCCTGTCAGTGAAGCTTAAAAGACCAGTAATGACAAATGATGACAAATATCAATATTCATCTTTTCAGGGAAAACTAACCTCACATCATTCTGAGGCTGAAACTCTGTTTTGTGAGATTCAGAGGTGGCATCCTCAGAAGACTGAAGGAGTCTCAATCAACCCTAATTTTTCTCTGCAGTTTGTTCATGGCTACATATTATCAGACAAGTCCTCTAAGCTCTCTTGCAGGTGGAGAGGGTTCCACTGCCTTGAGGGTCCTTACATAAAGTGGTGTAGGGCACCTCAAAAAATAAACCTAAGTAGCAATCAGACGATCATAGCTTTCCTGAGAGTTGAAATACTCTTTTAAAAAACACCGCAAGTGAGAACAGTACTTCAACATCAACTTTCCTAATATTTCAATTGGCTCATTCTTGTGAGAAACAAACAAGTGGGGTAGAAGGAGGGAAGGTAGATTTTTTTCCAAGGTCTAAGCAGCTGTTGCAGAGAATGTGAGAAGCAGAGTGTAGGACCTCATAAGGAAATGAACACCATGAGGTTCTTTCCTGATGTTTTTTTGCTCACAGTCAATATTTTCACAAATTCACTTGATCTGATAGCTTCTGTCTTTAATTAAGATGTCGGCAGGTATGGTTTGCTTGAATTTATGCCAGAGGATTTATTCTAATCTCCTCCTTTTATGATATACTCATCTGGAGGAGTGAAAAAATGATTCACCAGTTCTTGTAAAGGGGACTCACATACTCCCATAATTGTGTTGGAAATCCCTGTGAATCTGGGCAGAAGAGAAACATCACGCAGACATGTCACCTCTAAAATAATCAGTACTCACTGCCTGCCGCGCGCTCTGACTCCCTGGCTTGCAGCAAGCAGGAGTGAAGTCAACGAGCGGTCCCGTGGAAGTCTGTGTTGCGATAGCTGGAGCCGAGGGAGATCACTTTGGAATTTGGGCTGAGGCAAGAGAGCAGAATCGGTCTATAAGTCATGGGCCATATTCATCAGAAAGTCAGAAGTGGAAAAAAAGCACCAGTCTAGACCGTTCCTAACACAGCTACTCAACCAGGACCAAATTTGCCATTGATGCATATTAAGAAAGTACTTCATGAATAGCTCACAGAATAAGGTAGCCCTCAGCATGAATACATGTGTTGCAAACCAGCTGCAAGCAGGGAAAAGTGCTGCTTGAACAATATCCAGTGATATGCTATTCAGCTGATCTGTGTGGTTGTTGTTTAAAAAAAATCAACAAAAACTCCCCCTCTCTTCCCATTACTCATATTGCTCTGTTTGCCAGAAATGGTACAATATGTCCCCGCCTTTGTAAGCAACCAGCAGCTCAACCCAYGCCGACAGTACGCCTGGGGCACAGCACATCCTGTAATGAAGGGTTCCCAGTGTCCGTGTATTCCCTTTCAGTGCTCTCTGTACCTGCTATTGATACAAAGGACTTGGAGGAGATGCCCCTCTCCCTCACCCACCTCTCCATCCTTCATGTCCTGCTCCCCACTGCCCCTTTGACCAGATCACAAAGTCGTTCAGGATTTTTCTTTCACATTTTGACTGCTGCAGCATTTTTCTGCCCTCCTCTCCTTTGCTCCAGTTCTATAGGCCATTCGTTAGCAGCCTGGTTTATCTTTGCAAGCTAAATGGAAGGCGCTGTTGGTGCATTCAGCTGGGGATGGCCAGAAAGAGCCAGCCACAGCCTAACAGTGCCAACACTGTGCATGAAGCCAGTCCATGGTCTCGCCACCCCCAAACAGTCTCAGGACTGAAATACCTGCCTTCATCAGAAGCTGTGAACATTTGGCTTTAATTAAGTCCAACAAAGATACATTGGGGCACAGTAGGCTTGTGTTTTAGATGGTAAGGTAAGAAGGTAAGGCATTGCTCCATTCTGTGCGTTAAAATGAGGATTCAGCATGAACTGCGTAATTAAGGACTGAAAGGAGAAAAAAATGCAATTGAATTAAACCTGACAGCATAATGCAAAGAATCAATAGCTTTATTTGCTGTTTAATGATGATGATACTGTTTTCATTTCATTATATGTGAGTCACAACCAGCTTTGTGTYGGCTTAATTGTATTCCTTAGTAAGTAAACTGAGGCATGCAATTTACAGCAGCACCTGTTAAAGAAAGCTTATTTAAGACTATCATAAATTGGTCCTGAGCAATGAAATGAATTTGCTTCCAATCCAGCACACTAGATTATTAAGACATGATATTCTGCTGGTTTTTTTTTTTTTTTTTAAATTAACAATAATGTAATAAAGATTTCTTTTGACTGACAGGACAGAAAACCCAAACAGCCTGTAGCAATGCATCTTGTGATCTGAGCCCCACAATGACCTGTTTCAGTTTTCACATGTTCGGGATTACACAGTAAACCCTAGATCCCTCTGTCTCTGTGAAGTGACTCCAGCTTTTGGCAATGGTTGAACACACTGTATTTATTGCCTTTCCTTTTCATGGCCTCTCTACCAAAGATATCACATAAAAGAAGCAGAAAGGGGAACAGAAGTGGGTGAGAAAAGAACTCAAAGGAGCCAGCTGAGGAAGGAACGACTGTCACAAGACTGAAGTCATTGTAGGTGTTTTTTTTAAGCAAAGTAGCGATGGGGAACACTCATTCATTTTCTTCTGAAGTCTTACAGAGCAGTTCAGCCTTAAAAAGGTTTAGCTATGGCATATCTGGGAAGGTACAGAGCTGCAAATGAGTTTCAGTAGACTGCAGATGCAAGGAGGCACTGGCAAAATGAGAAACAGGTCTGGGGTAGGCACCCGTGACCAGTTCCTTTGTCTTTATTTCTCCTCTTCTCCCGGTCTGTTTTGTCCACGGTTCCTCTTCCTCCTCACTGTCTGCCTCTCTGTTGGTCTGGGTCTTTTTAGCAGCCTCCCTTTTTCCCCAGCATCCTGGTGAGGTCCTGGGGGGCTGTGTTTGTCATGGCCCGGGTGTGCAAGTTCAGCGGCATAGAGCCCTCCAGGTACCTGGGGTGCTCCGTGACCCCTCCAGGACCCAGCTGAATGCCCAGAGGGAAGTGAAGGTGCAGGCACAGCCACGTCCATCCCGGGCTGAGCTGAGCCCTGAAGTGCAGGTAAACCAGCCAGGTGCCGGGGACCATTCTGTCATGCATCCTGCTGCGAGGACAAGGGATGCCCAGTAYTATTTCTGCTCCTCAGCTTTGGCCTGAAGCGGCAGCGCTCCCTGAGTGAAATAGATATAGTTTGTTTTTGCCCAAATGCTCCCTTTTCCCTCCCTCTTCTGCACCCTGCAGTRCCTGTGCCACCACTGGACATTCAGTAGTTCATGTTTCGGGGAAGCAGGGGGACTCATAATTATTATTGCCATTCCCAAGTTGCCTTTGCTTTACAGGTCTGCCCCTAATTCTAGTCTCAATTGCCAGGGATTGCACATTTTAATATTACTCTGAATTGCCGAAGCAAGGAGATTTAAACAGCTCAATGGCCACATCACAGCTGAGGCCTAATATTGTTTTCCTCTAATCAAGAGATGTTAGCTGTGGAGAGGTGTTGAGGTGGGCCTGACAATAGGGTGTCTGCATGAAAAAGGCAGATTTTCACGGCTTTGTGTAGAACCTGCAGATTTCCTTGGGGACCTAATGAATTAAACATTAAGCCTACGCATACTATGGTAGATATAATTCCATGATTAAATTCAGAATAAAAAAGTAAAAAGGCATCTACATGTGAAGACCTCCAAGACCTCTATGTCCCACCGCGTAATCGGGAGTGTTAAAATGCAGTGTTATCCTAGGAAGTTCTGCTACAGCAAAAATCACATTGTCGGTGTCTATATTTATTATTTCATGTTGATTTGCTGCATAAAATACATTCAGCTTGGGAGTAAAGCGCATATTTGTTTCCTGACTGCAGACCTTGCAAACCGTATGTAGATCCAGACCGGCGATGTCTTTTACACAGCTACCAAGCATGAATGGCTAATTGGCCAAACTGTGCCGCTGTTGAACCTCGTGCAGTTCTATTGGCCTCACTGCAGTTAGGCAAGCTGTGACTAATTAGCTCTCTGTAAACACTTCTGAGGRTGATGCATATGATAGAATAGAAACCTCAGCTTCTGTCTGCCTATCTGCATCGAGTCTGCAGGGCAAAATAAAGGCAAAAGCAGCAGAAGAAACTCAGAGTTTTGTTAGCCCCCCTGAGCAAGAAGATGCTCTTTTTATGTGGTAATTTTTCAGAGTAAAGTTACACACAAATGGAAAAAAAAAACCCTCCTCCCCTGCCTTTGGGCTATTGAATGCCTTACTAGATGCTTTTGTCCCAGTGCAAGAGCAATCCCTGACAGAGGACCGTCAGCCTCTTGGAATGATAATTTGGGATCTTCACTCCAAGCGTTCACGAGCCCTCTTCTCATACACAAGGCCAGGAAGGATTTTAAGGGAACTGTGGATTAAAATGCTCTGCCCGGTTCTTCCCATGATAGCTTCTGGGAGTAACCAAGGAAAGCACTTTGTGAGCAATTGGCGTCCATTCCCTTCCATTCCTGTGCATTCAGAGGCTCATACACAGCCTGAAGACAAGAACAAAACATGGTCATGGAGACCTTTGGAAAATAACACGCCTTCTCTTCAAGTTGCTTATGGCTAACACTTGCTACTTTCCTTATATGAAGGCAGAAAACATGGGTAAGGGCATCATCCATATTCCTAAGGAGGCTGTGAAGATAAATACACCCAAAGCTTGTCAACAGCTTGGATAACAGGAGACCAGAGAGGTGGAGACCACAGATCTCTGTGCTATTTACCCAGAGCTGATACTTCAGTGCTGGCACATGCCAATCTTTTTCCGCCTAGAGGGGCATCTGACTCTAACAGCCAGGATGTATTACTTCTGAAGGCCTGTCTAGCCCAGAGCATCACAGATATTTTCTTTAAGTGGAGGCCTAACGTCTGACTAAGTAATATGCCAGGACTGGTTTTGCAGGGATTTCTGTTTTGCAAGTTGTATTGCTTTAAATACAAAGGAAAGTAAAGGTTAGTTTTGTTTTGTTTTGTTTTTCTTCTTTTGAACTTTAAATAAACACAGAAGGAATTGCAGAATTAGAAAGAACCTTTATGTTCAAAACAAGAGACTTGACTCACTTTGAATAAATAATAACACTTTCCTGTGCTTAAAGATCCATTAAGTAAAATCAAGTTGCAAGGTCCTGATTGTGATCAGATAGCTGCAGTATGTTAATAGCCTTCATCTGTACGTGAGTGGGAGTAAGGAGAGGGAAAACGCTTTCACAGAAAATAAAGCAAACAGCACTGTTGTGTTTGCAAGGGTATTAGGAGTCTGTAGATGAGCGAGGTGAACAATTGCTTTTATTAATAGCAGCAGATCAATGCCACTAGATTAGCAGAAACTGAGAATAAAGCAGAAAAAGAGAAGAACATCTCTGTCCAGTCACACCTCCACTGCTCAGCACAATCTCTAGTTATGAACGGTAGCAGAAATATACCCTGCCAAGTATGGGCTCAAATTTTAAGACCCAATAAAAAATTGCCCCAAATTTAAAACCTAAACAGAAATGTAGCCATCTGCCTGCACTGAGGAAGGGCACGTTATCTGTGCTGATGTAAGAGCAGATGAACTAGTGAATGACTCAGAAAGGGTTCTTTGGCTCTCCACTTTTCTTTCTGGGAGGAATAAGCTAATCCAGCCCAAGAGAGGTTGGCTTTCTGTCTTTTCTTGGCTAGGGAATAGCTGCCCAACTCCAGCTGCTTCACCCGTACCTGTGGCGGGAGGCAGGAGGTGGGAGGGAGGAGCTCCTGCTCTTCCTCCCAGGCTGGAGCCAGAAAATGATCAGAGCCGACCGAGAAGCACAGGCRTGGAGGCAAGACCTGCGGCTGGGAGTTTTGAAGGGGTCCTGGGAGCTAATTACCAGGCTGATTAGCACTGAAAGTCAGTGAGTGCGTGGGTTATCTTTGGGCTTGTCTCTTCATTGGGGTTGGAGAGCTTTAACCCTCACAGGCTAGAAAAGGCTGTATGAACCCCTGTCCTTCTGCCAACATGTCAGTATAAAAGCTTCCACATAAAAAGGAAAACAAGAGTTACTTACGTAGGCAGTTTAATGTGAATACAGCAGTGGCTATACCAGAAATTTTGCCAGCATGTCTACCTAAGAAAGTCTCACACTCTTCATGGCTTACACAAAGGTGCAAAGGTGCAATTTAGGCATCTCTTCTTTACAGATGTTTGAAAACTGGTCTCTATAGAATTAGCAAAAAGAATCAAATTTGGAAATTATAAAAAAATAAATGAATGGGGTAACTTCTGAAAATGGTAGTTCAAGACATTAAACTAATAATTACCAAATTATTCTCTATAGTCCCTTCATTGCACTTTGAATATTTGTTTTTTAATCTCAGTATGTATCATGAGATTAACATATCTGAGAATTTCCATTTATTGTTCTATACATCACTGTAATATCAATGACAAAACCTTTGCTCATATTTGGGTCAAAAAACTCACTTAATGATTTGATACATTTCTGTAGTTTATCTTTCCTAGAAGATCAATAATCATCAACTCCTGAGGGAAGTTAACTAGTCAACTAGTTAACTATTTCCATAAGACTATTGCTGACTTCTGTGAAAACTGCAAAAGGGTTTCTGTTTTGCAAATCCACACATGACCAAATTTTTCAATACTGCTAAATGTTGTCATGAGATTCTCAGTCACAGAGAATTCAGACTTTGGCACAGGATGTTGCATGTAGATAATTTGCTGTTGTAATAAATAATGAAAGCTAAATTACACTTACCAAATGAATGACCAAGAGCTCTTTAAGTGACACATTATCCTCTTTATATTATCTTGTTCACGTGGTATATTACAAAATTTAGTCATTCAAAATGGGTACCCCATTTCTTATTTTACACTGGACGTAATTTGAGCGGGGAAAAGTAAAGTATATACTTTCTGTGGGTTAATCAGCTGTACAAGTCCAGGGGGAAATAATTTGCAACTTGCAGTTCTAGGGAAAAAGCTCAGAGGTTGTAATGGATCACACACCGAACAAGACTCAAAAATGTCCTGCACGTACAAGAAAAGGAAATGCTGTAGAGGGATGTATGAACAGGGAAAAAGCAAGACATCTGAAACAGCCCTTCTCATTACACTCAGCACTGAGAAGGCTTCACGTGGGGTTGCATCCAGGTTGGGGCACTAGGCTTCAACCAGTGTATTGCTCAACTGGAGAGAGGGCAGAGGCAAGCACCGAGGCAGATTAGAGGTCTGGAAAATGTGACTTCAGAGGAAAGCCTGCAGTTAATTAGCTTGAAGAAGAAAGAACTAAGGAGGCAGCATCGTAACAGTCATGACATAAAAGCATGTTGTGAAGAAGAAAGGCACAACCCGCTCTCGGCRCCCACGGTGGACAGCCGACGCAGGAGTCCTCCCTGCCAGCGAGGAAGAATCAGGTCAGACGTGAGGCAGACCTTGCAAGGACAAGGCTCATCAACCATTGCAGCAGGTTGCATGGGGGGGCTCTTGTACYTCTATTCCTAAACATCTTCAAAACCAGGCTAAACTGGAGGTATAATTGATCCTCTGTTTGGGCAGGGGTGGCCTCTTGACCCTGCAGCCCTGCTTTAATTCCATTATAGAGATGTACAAACGCTGCTAAGCCAGCGCAGAGCACTGGCACCTCTCTCCCAGGCTCCCGCCTCTGCCAGTGGCTGGTAATAGAGGTTTCAGAGGACGTGCAAAAACTCTGTAACACACAATAGAGGAACAAACTGGATGTCAAAAACATGTTAGTGTTTGGCTTCCTCTTGGAAGAATATGGCTTTATTATCTGCTATATTTTTAAGCTGACCCAGGGTAACAATAGACAGTCTCAATGTACATATACATTTCTAACCTTTTAACATTTTTTACTAGACTCTTGGCCTCGGTGATAGCTAGTGGCAATGAATATCACATTTAACTGTGCTTTTGGGTAAAATATATCTCATCTTAGCAGTTAGTTATATGTTATACAGAAAAGGTAATTAGGAGTTCCCAAGTTGCCTCCTCGTTACTTGGTATACCTCTATCATGCTCCATGTTATTTGTTTAATCTCCAGACTAAACAGCTTCAAAATTTTCACTATCTCTTCATATGGAAGTCTTTTTGTGTCTGTAGTAATTTTCATCACTGGTCCCTGAATCATCTCTGCTGGACTAAACAGCATATGCAAATATCTTTTTTTGGACTGAAGCGAGGGAAGCAAATGCATGGGTGGTGGTTTTTTTTKGGGGGGGGAGGGAGAATTTTATGTTCATGTTTGTTTTTAGAACATTCTTTGCATGGCTGATTCTCCACAGCTTTCAAAATATATGACTACAGTGGAGGAATTACAGACAGTCCTGAGAGTTTGTTCTGAACTTAGAAAACAGTGCATGCAAGGCATTTTGATTTCTTTGTCTATATTGATCCTTCTTCATTACTTAACTCTCAAGCCCATAAAATCTGATGGTTAGAAAAAATCCTGATAACTTATTATTAGCTTATTAGAATTTCTATTACAAGTGGTATGTGTTCTTCCATTTTAAAAGAAGAGCAAAAAACTGAATTCAAGATTATTCTTTTCTCTCATAGAATTAAAAGTTAATCTAAATAAACATAAAGAAATAAGGAACAGCATCCAAAGTACTGGAGTACTTGGCTTCCTCTTGGCCTTATGATCTGCTATGTTTTTAAGCTGACCCAGGGTAACAATAGACAGTCTCAATGTACATATGCATTTCTAACCTTTTAATATTTTTTACTAGACTCTTGGCCTCAGTGATCCAAAGTACTGGATGCTGTACTATATACGAATAGGAGCCTTGTATTTCTTGTCCTTGCTCTGTCTTTTTAAGAACTGTGTAGATTTTTCAACCAGTATATGGTGCATGGTGATAATTTGCACATTTGCTTCAACGCTGCACTTCTGCTCCAAAGCAAATTGCTAGTATAAGTACAGTCTTGACTCCTAACACAGCCAGACAGAGGCTGAGAAGACATGACTGCATCCCAAACTCAACGCCACCTCCATACCCTTGCTAAAGGAGTTGACTGGCAATGTAAGAAGTACAAAACTGGCCCCATCAGCAGAAGTAATAGTGGCAGGAGGGTTTGATAATGTCAAGGAGGTGAGGAACGTTCCCACAGGGCAGAACATCACAAGGTCATCTTTGGGGGGAAAGTGAATCTCAAGCTTTCTTAGTACATGGATGTGTCTCCAAGAGGTATCAAACCCTGCCTTATGAGGTAACAAATCATGGCATTTTAAAAATATTTCAGTGACAATGTTACCATTGTGAAAAGTGATCAGCTGGGCATACTCACTTTGGCTGCCTTCAGGTCCTTTTGTCACAGAATTATAGCATAAAAGATGACACTGTGTTGGAACTTTTTACTGATTTGCATTATGGCTAGAGGTAGACACAGAATTCTAATATCGTCTACGGGTTGCCTGGCATTTGAGGGCTTATGTCAGATCTTTTGGGTTATATGAATATTTCCTTTGATGTAATGATATTCTTTATTCTAACAAGAACTATTTAAAGGACAAAGAAAAATCTCTTTTCAAAACGTGTAGTTAATGAAATAGCAGCCCATATCACCTAATACATTGTGCATTTCATAAATATATATTGCAAGTTAGGACAGACRGCTTTTAACATTTCCCGTGCCCATCTCAGTCTAATTCTTTGAGATCTTCTGGGTCACGGTAGCTTTCTTTGAGAAATATGGACATAATGTTGCAGCTGATCTGCCTTTTGGATATWACATCAATGCAGATAACCCATAAAGAGAGTACATGGACTCAGAGCTCCCAACCTTTGAGTACTGGARGTATACAAGTATACGTTTTATTTACTTGATAATTCATGTATCAAACTACAATTCAGAACAGATTCATGTATCACTGGCTGCTCCTTCTAAACCTCTATAAACCCATTATGACTGTGTGCATGTTGGATTGCAACTTGTGAATATTCAGATATGGTAGGGCTGTTTTTCTTCACTTTATGGTCTTTTATACAGTCATTGAGTGGTTGTGAGTAAGAAACTACTTTTTCTAAAGTAACACGAATCCAATTCAGCCTGTTGCACAAAATTGACCACAAGAGTCAGCAAAAGTCATGGAGAACAATGAGGTGTCCAGCTGATAAGTCCGGGAACTCTGCTGAAGGCTGAGCAACAGGCATGAGAAAGTAAGACCAGAAATCAATGGTATAAAAACAGTGTGCTGGGAAATAAGCTAACAAAATAAAGAGTGGACATGCTACTCCACCTACCATTTCCTTTGGGAGGGCTATATTTGGAAAGCTGATTGGAAGGAAGTATAATTAGTATAATACAAGTAAGCAGATAGTAGTGTGTGTGATGGGGACACCTCCTCTGATCACAGGATGGACCCTAACACTGTAGGACCTTACTTTCCCTGATCCTGGAAAATGGTGAGATTGAACCAAGGAAGCATCAGAGGGATCTAGAGGACATGAACAGCTCTTTTGCCTCAGGACAACTTCTGGTGAAGATCTATTGTGTAATGAATGAATTCCTAGTTTTCTCTCTTCTTTTTATGCTCTTTTCCATCTCCATCCCTATTTGTTCTTTTTCCATACTCTTTTTTTTGCTTTTTGTGTGATTTGGATGTTCCTATATACGTTTGTGTGCTTTTTGATGTGCCTGTGTCTTTTTGTGTGCATCTGATGTGCTTGGCTAAGATGGCAGCTTTTGTTGCTACCTTGAGCATACCATCAAAAAGGGAGCTACCAGCAAGTCAGCCCAATGCCAGACCAAAGACACTGGCGCTTGAAAGGGCCAAGAAGAGTGTGTGCAGTGCCTGCCATTCTCTAGAAACACCGTTGCAAGTAAGAGCCAGTCTCAGAGACCAAAGCCAATTTTTTCAGTCCTTGCTGCTCTTTACTCCTTTGGTGCACATTTTGTCCTTTTTTTCTTGTCTTCAGGGAACCAAGATGTGACAAAACAGCTCCAACCCAGCTCAGATGACATTTTGTCTTTTCTTTAACAAGTACAATTACTAYCATCTCTAATATCAGCCAAATGGTTGCCAAATGGTCTCTCTACAGCTAAAGTCTAAGGAAATGTGGTATATTGCTAAAAAGAAGTTTGCTGTTTATATGTCAGATGCATTAATCTTTTTATTTTCTTACTCTGCATCTTTAATAAAGGATGATAGATTTTTAAGCTAGTTGTTTACCATGGTATTAAGCAGACTGAGATTTCTCTGTCAAAACTATGAATGTATTTAATTGCCTAATGTTCTGCAGTGACAAGGTCATGTTAACACCATTGAGGCTCTAGACCCATTAACCCATTGAGACCAACACAGATTTCAGTTGTTTTTCTCTTCATGCCAGGCTGTGTCCCAAGAGGAACAGAGGGTATTTTACATAAAATCAGACAGTGATTTGTTAGCGAATTTTCCATTTCCTAATTTCTCACAGTGCTCACACCCAGATAACTTTCCCAATCTCCCCTCAGATTGCATCTTAATTACATTTTCCCACCGGTGGACTGAGTATCACCATCCTTCTCTCCAGCAAAGCAGACTTTGGGCATGACACTAAGGCTACTCYTCCTCACCAGGTCCCAGGCAGAGCTTCCAATGGCTGCCTGTTCTGCCAGAGGGACAGAGGTCCCGTCTTTAGAAGTCCAGCCCATCCACTCATTCCTGGACCATGCTCTGCTCCTCCTTTTCCTGGCTGCACCTGGGAAGCCGCCTTTGATACTGTAGAGCTGGCTCCCCATCAGCCTCCACCATGGGGAACTGAAACTCAAGAACAAGGCCATGCCTGCACCCTGGATGAGCTGAGCTGCTCCTGCTCGTGATGCCTAGGAGAGCTGGGGTGCCGGACGGCGCAGTGCAGGGACTCTGGGCACAGTCCAGCTGCAACCAGGGGCTGCACTGCTGCATCCACTGGGAAGGGAGCTGCAGGGGAATGGCAGCTACTAATCCAAGAGCCTTTATATTGCTTCTGGAAACAAGCAGGTAAGTCTGCATAGCACCATGTGCTACCRTTGGGAGTTTTGGGTACGCCCTGAGACAGTTAGCTCTGGATGTGAACTGYTAGGCTATCTTTACCTTAGTAAATTAAATAATGATGCCTGGGCAGTGGACGGTGGTTGTCTGTCTTTCCAGATTGTCAGAATAGTCTCCAGTCTCATGGGCTGTTTCACGCATACTGGCCAGAGAGCAGTCCTAGGCATGTTTAATTAACTAGGATAGATGTAGCCTCAGGTTGCTTTTATCATCTGCCCAGATCCTGACTGGCTGCATTTCTCACTCTCCTCCCAGATTCTGCTACTGCTGAGCACCTGAATATTTTCATTGGCTTACTGCTGCTGTCCCTCATAGGAAAAAAACACTCAGCAGTAACTGAACTGACCATAAATTACAAACTGATAGAAAAAAATATGCAAATATGACACAGTAACTTACTCATTCAGTAGGAGCATGTGTGTGTATGTGTGTGTCTGTGCTTAGTGTCTTCTGAAACCCCCTAAGCTCTTCATAAACCCATGCAATCTACCTATGATCTTGTTAAAGTATAACTTTAAATAAAATGTGTCTGATATTGTAAACCTGAGTTTATGCAAATCTAGAATGTTATGTAAATGTGAAACCTACTTCTTGTTTTTACCAATGATGTTGGCAGGTATATATAACCTATCAGTTCTTAACATGAAGCCGTTGTGGTGATAATACTTCTGTGTGTATTAAATGGTCCTGAAATGAAAGCAGTTCATATGTGTGCTCTAGCCAACATTCAGACGCTCACAACTCAGAAATTTTAATTTGAAGAGAACAAAAAAAAAGAGCTCATCTACATCATTAACTGTTACACAACATTTCGTTTTGAAGAACAAAACTATTTTTAAATTATAGGAGTCTTGAAAAATGGCCAAAACTCTAACTAATTTCTACTTTCACACATTATAACCAACCTGAGAAGTAATTTACCTGAGGTTTTTTTGCTTTGGATTGCAATGTATTAACAGTATGTGCAAAATTAGCACTCTCTGAAGGACAGGAAATAAATGCTGCGAGGAGAGGTCTTACTAAAAAGCATCAGCAACGTTGCAAGCAGTCGTCTGACAATAACCTAACCTTTTTTCTTTTAATACAAAAAATACCAGATCAATAACAACAGAAACAGAGCACCTCTGGTCATTTATACAAACCAGACAACAAAAAAAAATTCTTTCCCCATCTACCATAAAAACACATCACCTGTGCATCAAAATGCAACCATTCAGTACTTTTTCTCCCTTATAWGACTTCAAAGAAAGTCATGCCAGCTGAAAAACTGGAGATTTTGTTCTTCTACTTTTATATAAAAAAACAGCTACAAAACATTAAGTCTTCCTAAGAGGATTTTTCTCAACAGCCAAACCAAAACAAAAAGAGAACTACTTCAAGCCACATTTATTTTTCTGCTCCTCACCACTGAAATGGACAAAAATCAATCAAAACATCCCACTTCACTCTTCCTCCTCCCGTTCTCTTCACTTYCACTGAAGAGAGGTTTCAGTGCCGCTTGAGCATTTTKKGGGGRAAAAAAAAAAGCAATCAATAAAAATCAAAGCTCTAATAATACACTTTGGAGGATTCTACGTGTACTTGAAGAAGTGGGAAAACAGGCTTCAAATCTCAGCTTTGAAACAGGGAAAGATTGGACTTCCAAAGCCAGAGAATAAGAATTTGGTTATGACTCACCTTTAATCTCTCATGTTTATTTTATGCCACTTTGCATAAATAATTAAGCATCCATGAGTACAAAAGAGAAATGAGAGGGACTTTATAGCTCTGTGGTTAGGATACTCACCTGCGAGTCTGGAAACCTGCTTACAATCTCCACTCCAAATAATATTTGTCTATTCTACACAGTGGAGCAACAGTGCTAGGATGCAGAGCAAAGACGCTGCTTCCTGAAACAGCCAGTACCCTTTTTCAGGGTTCACAGTATGCAGGTTTTCACACGGAAGAGAGAACTGACTGAGATTGCAGGGATCCTCTCACTGGACATCAGTGGTGACTGCAGACCCCCTTCCCTTTTAGCTAACACACCGCCACATCTCAACATCTCATTTCTGTCTGTCCAAGCTGTTCCACAAATACAATCTGGATTCACAGTTACATTTGGAAACAGCACGTTTTGGAAAGGAGGGCATTATTTTATATATTTAAATATATACAAAGGCAGACAGATAGGTTTTCATCCTAATTTTCAACAAACATTTTTGAAGACAGACAAAAAGATGTTTCTGAGGTTAGCTGGCCTATATACCATATTCAGCACAGTGTACCCATTTGCTATTTTCTAAGAAGTCATGTAGTAGACTTGGTTAAACTTTAGGCAAGTTATGAATAGCTGTATGCACAGAGACTTGCTTTCAAACTGCTGACACACTGTGAACTGCAAAAGCACCAGTTAAAAAAAATTATCATTTCTCAATACAGGTCTCTCAAACACACACATAGTTTAAAATAAATTGACTGAACATTTAAACCTGCTTAATTTTGGAATCAATTCCACGTTTGAAATAATCTACAAGTTGAAGCAGCTGAAGCATAAAATGTGTTTGAACCTGAACAAGTTTAAATATTGAATCAATTTTGACATAAATGTGTTTGCATATTAAGGCATTAAAAATGAATCCAGTTTAAATATTAAGCTGATGAGAGAAAGAGCTGTGCTAGGGAAAAAGATTAAGGATGACCACTAAAATTACAACACACTCAAATATTAGAAAATCCTGGAGTTTGTTATTTAATCTTAGTGAAACAGCTATGGTTAAAGGAAAAAGAAAAATCCTGTAAGCATCAGTATGTAAAAGAGTGAGTAAGGCATTTGAAAGCACAGAATGGTGATGGGTGAAGAGCTTCTTACTCAGATTTTACTCAGTGTTTATCTGATTTCAGGGGCCATCCTACAAAATCCTCTTCCACTCGCTGCTCTAGACTGGTTTTTTCCCTTTAGCTTTCCTCGGGAGCGAAGGAACGGCCCACAAACCTCATCCTTCCACCCCACACATACTCTCTTGTGTCTTTCTGCCCCTTTCCTTCCCCACAATGCCATTGCACTCACAAGCCATAATCTTTCAAAATGAGTTAGCTGTAATTGATTGGGACTCAAAACAAGGTTTTTGTCATATATTCAAACATGCCACGTAACCCTCTCCACAGTTTGCTGCAGTCTGAGGGGGAATTGCCTGCCCCTTCCACCCCCCTTTCCAAGTAGAGAATAAACTGCAGGTCATAGCACGGTCTTGGTCATCCCTTGCCTATGCCCGTGGATGCAGGATGCACGCTGGGACAGGATGGGAAGGAAAGCTAAGCAACAGCAGGGTACAATGTTCTGCATGTAAAAGGAAAATAAAGTTCAGGCAGTGGAGCAAATGTGCTCAGGCGAAGAAAATCACATGCTGCCATAAGCAATTTCCTAAGCTTAAGAAGTCGGGCTAGATTAGGGGCCTCTGCCTTGGACCCATCCAGCTGCAAGTGGCTGGTAAGCCTGGCATCAGGAATAGCGCGTTACGGCTTCTCAGCTTAGTGCTGCTGCTGGGAGCAGCAGCAGGTTCAGTAACTCAGCCTACATTTTTCACCTGAATTCAGATGACTGATTATTGCCAGATTTCATGCTATTTAGCCAATTACTCACTTGGGCTGCTCATCCTCTGTTGGGAAAGCTGCACCCACCTTGCTCTGTGTCTTGTTCTGAAAGTCCACATGGCTGGAGACACTCCTTGCCCTCACAGAGCATTCAGCTGCATGTGACTCTGAGCCATCGATGTTTCCCAGCGGCAACCTGTACACACCTGAAGCCGAGGCCTTCCTTCACGACCCTTCCAACAAGCTGGCTCTATGTCAAGGTTCATTAACCAGTTTACTTTCTGCCTCCAATTTTAATTCCACAGCCAGAGGGAGATGACTATTGCTTAACCATTTTAACTGAAATCGTCCCTTTCTCCACCTCACTACCCGGCACTGTTCCTGCTGCAGAGGAGAGCAGAGCTTAAATAGCACGGGTGCTCCAGGTGAGGAGTACGTTAAACAGGCAGCGACACAGCCTCTGGGAAAACACCCTGTAATCATTAGCCAATAGCACTAAACCGTCACTGTTGTGAGTTTTGGTACTCACAACCAAAATTACAGAAGGATCAGTCTCTCGAGACCTGGTTGGCATTTCTGCTAGACTTCACAGCACTGACACTTACTAACCTCAGTAGCAAAGCCCATACACCACCTCAACATCTCTCCCTGCCACCCCCAGTACAAGAAGGTGGCACTTTTGTAAGAACGAATGAAACCTAGGTCTGAAGCCTTGAGCACCTGGAACGCTCAGGTCCATATTCACCAAAATAACCATTATTGCAAATACTAACACGTCCATGGGCTAAATCGTTCCTTAAGGAGACCATCAAACACTTAGACCTCTGGAATGGAGTCTGCTTGCTGTTGAAGTTTCAAAGAGGATGGCAGTTTTAGCGCTCTCTACTCTCTTTGTGGAAATCTCAAAGAAGTTATTTTTTACCAGAATTTTATTTTAATAATAGAAAAATTTATGCATGACAAGAACTATTGTCTGACTATGTGAATTTGAAGACCATTAAGCTGTGGTTATCAAAAGATAATGTTGCGCAATGCGCATTAAAAATGTAGTCTTCAGGGAAAAGCAAACAGTGATGCTTGATGGTAGGAGGTACAGAATCAGCCTTCTGCCCCACAGCTGTGGAATTCCTCACTGTAAGAGCAAGGCACACTGATGCTATCACACCCACCTGTTTTTTTGATATTTGCCTGCATCTTTTAAAAAACAAATAATGGAACCTGAATGCACAGTATCTCCCACTCCTCCTCTTCTTTTCTTATATAGATTCTCCTCTTGCTCGTGAGGATGGCAGGCAGTTTTATTCTGTGACATGTTGCATGTCCCTTGAACACGCTGACTGGAGTTTATTCACTCAGTTTTATTGGTTTCAGGGTAACAGCTCAGAGAGATAAATATTAAGGAGCGTGAATAGGAGCTCAATAATTTTATCACCTGCTTGTTAGTCTTTTTTGTTTAAATGACCCGTGATCCATGAACATGGATGATCCATGAAGTTGTTCCCAAAGTCTTATGAATGCATTTGCATCACTTGACATGATAGCAACACACTGAAGTGCTCCACGGCCCTGGGTGCACAGGGGCACAGGGAGTCCGGTGGGCAGCAGGACAGTTACACCTGTTTTGCACAGCAGATGTGGATGCTTTGCACATGCTGAAGAAAACTCCTCCAGCATACTCTATTGTTTCCTTCTGAGACGAAGGCCCTTCTGAACCACACGCCGGTGAGCTGTATCTCTCCATACGCTTCTGTGAGAGAAGTCCCTCACAGAGCTCATCTTGGTGATGTAAAGCGAAATCCTTTCTTCTTTCAAGTTGGGGGGGGGGGGTATCATCAACTTTATTGGGGCTAAAATCTAACGCAGCATTTTTGCCAGCCCTAGCTGCGAGGACTGGCTGAGTCGGACACCTCCCCAGCAGCTCTGGTGTACAGGACAGCCCCCTGCTGCATGGATTTTATTTCGTTTCCTTTATTCATTTGCTGACAACATTTCCTTCACCCTTTATCACGCATGAAGCATTGTCTGTATAAAAGGACCGAAGGAACTCGATCCTGCTTCTTCCTATCTCAGCCTGAATAGGTTAAATTGCCATGGTTACCTCTCCTGTGCTGCTAGACCTTGAAATACATCTCTATTTCACTTCAGCTTTCCAAGCTCAAAGCTGAGCTCTAGACAAATTTAGGAAGACTTTTCGTCAGGATATTAGCTCCCCTCCCAGAAGTCCCCTTTTGGGTTTTGTTCATGCCTCCAGCTTCCTTCTGTGCCTGTTTAAACCAACAGTTGCAGCAAACCTCCAAATCAACAGCCTTGTCAGGATGAATAATCTAAAATTAATGTGCGCTTGTCGACACGCATTACTGTTCCTGACAGAGATGCGTTGCCTGCGCTGGCTACAAACCGACAATCCTTCAGAAGAAGTTTGCTCACTGCAGTCCAAGGGCTGATGGAGAGCTGGGATAAGGCTGGGAGTCGGATTTCAGATGATAAGTACAATAGTTCCTGACACATAAGACTCAAGAGTGAATTCACCAAAGACCAGGCTGCTTACTTTTTTTCCTGCTGTTTGCTTTATTCTCACTGGTGATGGTTATCGCATTTATACAGCACCCCCTGAGAAAGCATCTAGATTGGTTTTGAACATCTTGTTTTTACCACCCTGAATTTCAAGTTGTGGAGCAGGAGCGTGAATAATCCAGCGCACCGCYGATATATTACAAACGCACACTTTAACTCTCAACTTTGTGCCTGGCACTCCCACTCCTACCTTGGTTTTTTTCCTATCCTTAGCTCTTGCAAGCCTTTCTAGGCAACCAGGTGTGCTCTTTTGCAGTGTTGTGGGCAAACTGCAGAGAGAGACGGGGGCTTTGGAGCCAGAGAAATGCAGTCCATGAGAGCAGTATAGGGTTACAGCTGTTAGCACTGCGCCCACTGAAGTAATGAAATCAACTTGGAATGAAAATAACAGAATAAAATACTGCTCTGATTCCCCCCCCCCCCCGCCCGCTTCACCCACTGGGGTACACAGTTTGGAGATGAAAAATCGCTTATCAGATTTAAGGGGGGCTTCCCCCCCCCCCCCCCCCCCCCCCCCCTTTTTTACACAGCTCAGTAATCAGCATTCAGCATACTGCTGCATTTTTAAAGTTAACTGTTACGGAATTCATGATTTCTTCTTCATGAATACCAAAGGACTCGGTCTTTTGCAATTTAATAGGTAACAGAGTCGCTTTAAATAAACTGTCGCTAAGCTTTCATATGTCAACACAGTTATATGAAAATTGAGAGAGGTTTTTATTTTTGGTTTTGCTTAAACTTCATCACTCCCTCACCCTCTCTGTTCAGCCACAGCTCAGGCCGGACTCCTCTGTCTCCGAATCTTTCTGTTCTGGATGACCTGGCAATAGTGGGATGGCACCTTGCAGAAGGATGCCCTCACGGGGGGACCCAGAGTGCTTCTGGAAACTCGGAGGCAAGCGGTGTCTCCCAGCAGGGGGATGTATTCGGGGAGAGAACACGTGCACTGCCTATACCGAAGGCACCTGCAGCCTGGCTGCTTCGCTCCCTTGGAGCAAAGGACAGTCATGAGCACCCAGGCTCACCCCGTCAGCACCCTGCCTCACCCAAATCAGGGCTAATCCCACACCCTTTGAGACAGAGGTGACTCGTGGGGACCTGAGCACTGCAGCCCTCATCTCCACACCTTACACTGGCTCCCACCCAGCTCTGTCCCCTGGCAAGCCCACCATGGGGAGGAAAACAGCCTTTTTCTCCTCTGTGCCCGCGTGCACCAGGGAGGCGACACAGCTGCTGACATTTTAGTGTCTAAATGTTTCCTGGCTGCTCGATGCACCGAGGCTTTCGCCCTGGGAAATACCGGCCAACTGCCCCGATCTGGCTGGATGAATCCTCAGCTGGGAAAAGCCTGTCCCCAGGAAAGGCTGCTCCCTTCTCCTGACGCAGCCCCTGAAATGATGTGGCAGGCTGCCTGTCCGCTCCTGCGCCTGTCCAGCCACTGGCAGGCTGGAAGCGCATCTCTCCGGGCAGCTGATCCGGGGGCGGCAGCAGGGGCAAGACATAGGAGAGGCAGCTTCTGGCAGTCAAAGAGGAGCAGCCAGCTCCTTGGGAAAGTGCAGCCTGCGTGTGGGGAGAGACGTGACTAAAGGACGAAGGGAGAGAGTGAGCAGAGAGGGAGGCTGCAGAGGTTGGGGCAAAGGGTGAAAATGCCACAGGGCAGCGGCAGCATGTGAACAGCTTTGCAGGCAGAAGAGGAAAGAGCATCTCCTGATGCATCCCCTGATGCTCTTCCTAAGGGAAGATTCTAGGTAATTTCTGGGGAATTGTTGATTATATTTTTTTATTGTTTTCCCCTACTCTCTTTCCACTTTTCTAAGAAGAAAATGACCTAGAATTTACTAAGCTGCACAAAGAGCTAGTTGGCGGCTTCAAGTATATTTGGAAAAACATTTCCTTGGCAGAACAGCATACAGGTTTGTAACTCTGGGATGATATTGTCATTATACGTCATGGGGCTCAGACGAGCATCCCAGCAGATTAAGCATAAAAGAGTTACCAGCAGTGTTTTCTCACAAGGGACTTATTGCCTTAGATATACATGTCCCTGGCTGGTGCTGAAGAACAAACACCTCAGCAGCCCTTGGCTAATGCTGCGTGGCCCATCTATTCATCCTTTGCTGACTGCAGACAAAACTGAGGTCTGGATGTGAGGCATGCCTTTATTTCTTGCTCTTGCTTTTGGACTCTTGTCTAGCCAGGGAGGAGATCTGAATTTGAGCTAAGAGAGTTTCAGGGGTTGGAGGAAGGAGAGGTCATGTGTGGGGAGAATGGGAGCAAGAAATTAAACTGCAGGAATTAGCTCCTGGTATAAAGTGGAGTTTCATGGCTAGGCAGGCTCATTTCTACTGCAGAAGTTCCTACAAAAGTGCTGGAAAGTTAAAAGGTATCTGCATTCTAATAATGAAAATGGCCAGCTTGTGGGCTGGTTTCAGCAGAGGGTTGACACACAGGGGACAAGGTTCAAGGAACCCTGTTTATGTAAAAAGGGAAGAGTCAATTTAAACCCAGGTGGAGTTTGAGTGCCAGCTTTAGGGGGCTTCTGAGCCTCCAAATAATTGATTGTCTCCAGCAGCCAGTTAACACTCACTGCTCTGGAAACAGGCTCTGGGTGGGCTGTAGGCTCAGATGTTGCCCTGTGCTCTCTATCTGTTCACTGTCCTGCAGGTCCTGGGGACATGCTAAAGGGGGAGAACAAAGCAAAAGTGGTCTCTGACAATTATGTTCCACAGAGAGCATCAAGCTCTTAATGACACACATCTCACCGGAGGTAGTGTTGGTTTTGCGTGCTTTTCCATAGGAGCTAGGTGGGCCAACCTGCCCTTTTTCTCTTTTTTTTCCCCTTTTGGAAGGCTCTCTGAAGACAGGCTGCTGGGAGGCATCGTCAGYGTACTGACTCCCCGCTGCCTATTAGAGTACAGGTTACATCTCATCAGGTTATGCTATGGCACGTGTCTATGAAGACAATGTGAGGTGAGATCACGCCACAGAAATTAACAATGCAGAAAGACATTTTCTTGATTCACAGCATGGCATCAACTTATACATCCGAGTAGTGGATTAAGGGCGCCCAGCAGTGGGGTAGGGAGGAAGTAAGAGAACAAGCTGCCAACTGGTAAATATCCACACTAATTTTGCAAATGCAGGTATTTCATGTCTTTCCTAATCTAATCGTGAATGCAAACTGGATTACTGCATCTGACATGACAAGAATAAAACAGCACCAACAGACTCTTGAAATTAGCAGAGTGAGTTTGCTGGAGGAATTACATTGCTGATCCAAGTCACTCTTGTAATAAAGGGTGCTCCTAAAAGGGGGAAAAAAGAAAGAGGGAAGGGTAGAAAAAAAGCAGAAGTAGGCAGCCTTTATCCCTAAATCAGAGGCACAATTAAAAAACTAACTCTTTTTGCACTAAGAACAGAAGATTTTCCCTTCTGATGCTCACTGCAGCATGGAAATTAGTCAGACCATCTATGCTCACCTGACAGGAGAATTTAGGGATGGATATGGCAAATACCAAGGGCAGTGGTAGCACATTCACAGGGATTGGCAAAGACGGGCCATTGGAGATGCCTGGAGGTTCAGGGGAGAAATCTGTGAAAGTGCAGAGGGTAAGGAGAAGAGCTGTAACCAGGCAGAGAGGTACTAAAAGGGGTCTCACCTGCCTTTCCAGTGTCATCTGCTCTGGGCAGCCGTTTAAATTACTACAAAGTTCTCTTACAAAGAGAAAGCACTCAAAACTGGTTTTCTTTCTGATATCATGTACTATACAGAAGTGCAGAGCAGTAGAGAGTTTTGGCCTGAAATCTGCTTCTTTTCTGTGTCATTTTCAGGTTAGTATTAACAGAGCCCTTACAACTAGCAAAGCTGCACTGTTTCTCCAAGCTCCTATGTTCTGTATGAAGCATGGCTGAGGTGGTCTCCAAACTACCTAAAGCTTGTGTCTGGAAGAAGAGGAGTTGCATCTCACCCTAAGCTGCAGGCTGTTTCCTGGCTGCTGCAAGTGTAAAAGATGACAAAAGAGCCAAAACATGCTAAGAGAATGGTTGCAAAAAGAAAAGCTCCGAATGAGAGAGGGAACAAGAAAAAAACCAAGCAGGTCAAAGAAAGCTAAAGTAATAATAAAAAAATAATATCTCCTTTTACAGGTGTCTTCTGTGGAGAAACTGGGCTGAAAGCCAAAATGAAAAAGCTGCGACAGCAAGGAGGARCAGATCCCACAGAGACAAAATGGGAGAGGAGACTGTCTCTGCAGGAGCGGCGAGAAGAAAAACAAACCATTAACTTTGCTATGGAAAAAACCAAAATAAAGTGAAGAATTAAAGGACCAGAAGTTATTTTTCATAGGCATTGGTGTTAATGGGTCTCATAATCCCTCTCCCCCTCTCCCCTGCCCCAAACAAGGAAGCTTTGCCTTTGCTGATAAATGAGCATGGCTGGGATGGAGAGGCTGCTTTCAGGGAGCTTTGTGCAGTACCAAGACTTCCTAGAGAAAAGCCAGTCTCCTCCCCTGTGGCAGGCAGCAGGAGGGCACTGCCTACGAGCCCTTCCACCAGGGAAGCTGGGACCAGTTGCTATAGGATGGCAAAACAAAATGGTAGGACACCGAGCACAGTCCGGGGAGGTGAGGAATGGGGAGCAGCAGCGATGGAGGACTTGGGGATAGGAAGCAGACAGCGGCAAACACTGAAATCACCACCCCCAAACCTGCACTGCACCCCTGAGTGTGCAGGAAAACCTGCCTTCAGGAGTGAAGTGTTCAAGAAAATGTTAGAAGAACAAACTAGTCAGGCCTGAAGCAAAGAGAAAAGAAAAGGACAGAGTCAAAGAGAAGGAGATGGACAAGATCAAGCCTCAAGCCAGAAATGAATAAGCTTAAAGCTACTGAAGAAAAAAATTAAGGCAGGAAACAGTAAAGCACAGAATGTAATGAAAGAGAGCCAAGTGACCATGGAGGCAGGCTAATCTCTGTTCAGCTTAGCTGGTCTTCTGCAATAAAGGTTACCATGAGGCCCAGCAGGACACTTCAGTGTCAAGAACTCTTTCTGGAATTAAAAAGCAAAGGTGTTTTGAGAGGAAAGCGTTAATGCTGGTTGTCTCACTACACCCAGAGGTTTTGGCCATCTCCCATGTTATCCCTAATCAAGGATTTACCTCTGTTGTGTCTGTCTTTGCCTCTCTGCACCAGACCACAACAGCACTGAGGCAGAGCAGTATTCTCATATTCAGGTACCATGAGGGCTAATTTGCCTTGGCTGAAAATGTTACTGCTTACTTCTGGTTCTCTCTCCACTGGCAATTGCTTAAGTAAACTACATTTTTAGCTTGGCTGCAGCAACCTTCCAGTTACAAACTTCTCATCCTAATATGTCATTGGCATTAATAATGTCTCTGTCTACTGCTGTGATGGGGAAAGATTATACTTTGGGGCATTTTTTCTCAGAAATAAAGCCTTGACCCATTTCATTTCAGTCATACAATTGATTCTTAAATCTTCCTCCTCTGATGCCTTCTATCAAACTGATATGTTGTTCTGGGGAGACGTAAGGGAAGCTGGGGCTGACCTTTCAGCCCCCCATTTTCCCAGCAAGAGAGGTCTGATTTAACTAACGAGAGGACTGAAGGAACCAAAGTACATGGAAATAAAGCAATAACAACCACGAATGTAAAGCAACCTGGCTTTAGCTCAGTTTAATGAGAACAAAACTTGCCCCTAAGCTTTCAAGGTATTGCATAAGCTCAAAACACAACTCTTCCCTAGGTTTTTCCAGATATTAACGGAGCTAGGATTTTGCCCTACTTAGAAATTGTAGAGGTGGGAGACAGGAGGCTGCTTGAGCAGTAATGGAGCTTCAATTCCTGGAAATCAAATGCTGGTTTTGTTGGTATTCAAATAATACCCAAAGGCAACGTCTTATTTAAATCCTAGGAGCCCAGAAGAGCAACAACAAAATGACTTTGCCTACATATGAAGAAAATAATTCCTAGTCCATGCCTGCTGCCCCAGAATTGGTCTGAAGAATTACTGAGTGCTCTCCAGAGCAAATCTTCCCAAATGGTGGCATGAGGAGGCATCAAGCAAATCCCATTCCTGCTTTTGTCCTCTCGTACATCACACTCCCAATCACAGAGAATGAGCCATGCCTTTCCTTTTGACCTTTTCCTTCTGGACTGATGAGGAGCCAGACTTGGCCAGGATCACTGATAAGCTGGCAAGTAGGTCTTGGGTTCTGTCCTAGAGACTGATGTTTTCCATGACTCTACAGAAGATGGTTGTGCTCATCTATGTGGTCCTGCCAGCACCCTTCATCCTCACAGTGACTAAGAAGGTAGCTTGGCCAGTAGATTTCACCAGTTAACTCTTCACTAATGAAAAAACTAATGACAAAACACATCACACAAAGGCTACCACAATTTTCTGACCTTTGTGTAGTCTGCGTTTGAACCCCTGGCCATTAGGTAAAAGGCTTTATGTTTCCTAGCAATCTCTAAAATAATTTACTTACTTACCCATATAGATGTACTGAACACTTGGTTTTGTCTTATAGGGGAAAAAAAGGAAAATATAAGAGAAGGGGAGGGGGGAGAGAAGGGGAAGGGGAAAAGGTAAAAAAGGGGAGAGGGAAGGGGAACATTCAATCAAAACTAACCAAGTTAAAGTTTGCTGGATGGAGTCTGCACTCTGCAAACATAGATGCTGTAATATGATGATGTCGTGCTATCATCTTAGTGTGAATTTACAATACTGTTCTAGAAAAGCCCTAGCTCAGGGCTTAGTGCCCATCCCAGTACCAGAACTGCACCCGTCTCCAGTGAAATCCATCTCTATGCCCTGGCAGCCCATCCATAAGGAAGGGGAAGGAGAAGGACAATCCTTTGTCTTTCCAACTGGCTGCTCCTGCCCATCGCACGCTGGGTTTGTAACACTGTGGCATTTTGCAAAGCGGTATTGCCTGATGATGCCAGATGGAAGCATTACGAGGGGAGGATGTAGCTCAGGTTGGGGTTGCCTAATAGTGTTGGCTGCAATTCAAATGCAAGCACTGTCCAGCTAACTCACTCATCCCAATTAAAGGTCAAGGCCTTAATGGCACTGCCCCCACTGATACGTACGTCGCGCAGTCGCCAGGGGAGGACAGTCAGCTCACACAACAGTCCTTGAAGAAGCACTGGTGCAGAAGAAGCTCCTCTGATAAAACTTAAAGGAGGCTGAGGAACACACGACTGATTAGACAAAGCAAGTTAATAGAACTGATTTAAAACATTCTTAATGGTATTATTCCTGGCTAATTATTTTTTCCAGTAGGAAAGAGAAAAAACAAAAAGTTGACCAGCCAGAACTAATGAAGAAATATTTTATGGTAACTGTTTGCATTAATAATAATATGGAGTGTTATGATTAATCAGAAGGATACAAACACAGCGAGTTAATTGCAGGTTGCTGATTACAGATTCTGAGACTCGGACTAATGCACTAAGTGGACACGGAGCCGAATTTAAATATGAAGTAGCATTACTGATTACCCTGAAGTTTTCAGCAGCATAACACAGATCCAAATCTGACCCATGGTCATCTTTTTCTACTTGGTTTGCCCTGTTTGGACAGGTAATTAGATCAGCTGAATACCCTATTCTTCGACTTTAGTGCATAAATGGAAAAGCTTTGTTCACCAGCTCATTGTAAGCCTCGCCCCACGGAAGCAAGGGTGCATTCAGTCATTGACTCCAAGAAGTTAATGACTCAGCCCTGTGTTTTCTGGAGACAGAAGATGGCTGTCCATTTGAGGGGCAAGGCAAGTTCCTAAAAAGAAGGAAAGCAATGGTCACTAAAAGGGACAAGCTAAGGTGAGAAGTCTGAAAAATTTTCTGTTGGTTTTGGATTATGGACATTATGTGGGTTGCATCATTTCTAGGACACAAAAGCAATTGTTATTTAAACAAGCATTAAATCCAAGTCAGGGACTTCGGGTTTCATCTCTGGGCCAAACAACTAATTACTGCAAGGGTCAGAAAGAATTTCTCCTTCTCCTCCTCCTGCACCTCCTCCACAGTATTTCATAATTGAATGAGCCCATTGGAGAGGTTTTGCTTTCCTGTTTACTATTTTGGGAGAGGATAACAGACTACAGGATTGTTCAAGTTTTGGCCATGCACACATTTCATTACAAAAGCTTTTCCAGCAGCACCAATGTATAGCACAACCCTAATCAACACAGATTTTAACTGCAGGTAAGCATTAGTTATATCGTTATCCAATAGCTATTAATAAATTTTTAAATAATAGTGTATTACCCTGTTAACTGCATAACAATTAAACCTCCTAAATACCTGTAATGAAATGAACAGTTCAATGCACGTTCATTTCTAGGCAGATGTCTTTGTATTTGAGATGATCATCTGCTTCAGGAGTGGATTACAGCAGGTACTTAGGGACTTTCTGAAAGTTAAGCAGGTACTTAACTGCTGTCCTGCAGTGGGATGGACTTCAGCACCATTAAATTCACCAGGGCAGAAACGTGCATCTTTTCTTAAGCATGTCCTTAACTGAATAGAGACAGTGCCAGAGGATGGGGTGCTACTGAAAAACAGGGTCAGGCTTAAGTCTCAGTTTTACTGCATACGAGAGAGTTGCATCACATTCATTTTTAAACTGGCCAGTCCTGAATTCACTCCATTTTACAACAAAAAAGAGGAATATTCATCTGCAGTTTAGGCAGGGTTTTTCCTGCCTTGACGATGTCTCTGCTCTCTCGTCCTTCTGGGAATATAATCCCTTTCGGTGACTGCACCATTTCAAGCACGGTCTCATCAAGAAATGACACAATTTTGCCATCACTCTGTCTGTGGCAGAGCCACCTTATGAATGCTGAAGGTCAGTGTGGACTGGGGACCTCGGCGATTCTGGATAAATACGTGTTACATGAGGAGAATGACTCTCCGGTGCCTGTGGAGCAGGGTCTGGGCAGGCACGCTGCCCATGGGAGGTACAGCCTCCCTGCAGTGCAGTCCAGTACATCAGATTTACAGCCCATGTCCGACTTATCTGCAAGCAAACAGCAGTCAGTTTCTGGACGTGCAGCAGCCCGGGGCGCTGAGCATCTTGTTGCCACAAAAATACAGAAAATACCTGTCCCCTCAAAAGGTTTTCCCATCTGAGATCTGGGACTGGATCATCCGTACAGGACTGCATAATGCAGGATCATCTCTATTATCAAGCACAATCCTAGCACCAACTGATGGGTCTCCAGGGCCTTTTCAAAACTGGGGCCCTGGGAGCTCACGCACTCACAGCCTGCTCCTTAAGACAGGGCTTTCTATCTAGGCCTGTCCATCCAGGCTGCCCATAATTAGTTTGAAACCTGTTGGCTGATTTCAGTTTCAGTTATTTCAGCCAGTTTCAGCTGGCTTAATTCAGAGCTGACAGCACCAGAAATCATTAGGGCTCTACACATACTATATAAAATTGCAACAAAGAGAAGAAAGACCCAAATGAATGTCCCACGGAGAGAAAACCTATAGCAAGTTCTACCCAGTTAATTGTGTTTTTGGGCTTGGCCTATGCTGGGCAGCCTGCAGATGTGGCTGGCCAACTAGCACATGGGTGGCTTGGACCTTGTCATGGAGCTGAACCCTGGGGCCTTGAAAGAGTCTGCAGTTTTGTGCCAACACTTATGGGGCACAGGGAGGCAAACTGGAGATGTTGTCAGGGTGGCTTAGACTATAGGAGCCAGAACAGAGGCAATAAGGTTACTTCAGAGGAGGGACAGGCATCTATGGGTATAGAAAACAAATCTATAGGACTCTGGGCTTTTTTAATTGCACTGCTCCTGGAGCAACTTGTTGTTAAATTTCGTGATAATGACTGTTTCTCTGCTTACTTCTCACTTGGAAGTTATATGAAACAAATCCCTGATGAGCTCTTACATCTCACTATGGGATAGACCTCAGCATCTAAGAGTCAGGAATTTATTTTACTTTTGCAGTCCCTAGTGACTTCATTCAGTATTCTTGTAAGCCTGACCTCTACTGCCTAAAATATTCCATGGTAATTTGTCACCATCATCTATTGCTTTACTAATGTTACCTAGGTAAATTGATTATAATCTCAGCAAAAATACTTTAGGATTTCCTTTACAACTGTGTTCAAAGCAGTCTAACCAGGATTAGATTAATAAAACATCTGTCTTTCAATATAGTTCAAAGTAGCCTAGCAAGATATTTGCATGCCCATTAATTCTGCAGTAACAAGCAGAGTGTGTAAAGGCTGATTTTAGCTATCAGGACAAGTAGCCACATCTTCTATTTTTCTTGAAAATCTGCTTGTAATGTAGGGGGTTCAGTTCAGCCCCAAAATCAAACATTTTGGTCTGAGTTAACAACATATTTCACTAGGCAAAAGTACCAACACTCAAGGTATGTTGGGATCAAGAGTCATCTTTTGCTTTAAAGATCCTAAACTGTTTGCTTTCCTATATAACTTTGCATTTTCTGCATCTGCACTGCTCCTATTTCTCTGCTAGCTTGGGACCGCACATGCTCTGGTCCTCCAAAGCTGTCTCCATGGCCTGTACAAGAAATGCCTTTGTAAGATATCCTCTGGTTTACAGTCAGATAACTCCTGAAGGCTCACTTCTAATTGCTCATTGGCATCTAATAACGCTGAGGTTAATGGGCAAATAACTGTAATCTATTTATTCTCAGGCGCCTACCTTCAAGAGAAAAGCCATTATGTTATCAAGAACTACATTACCAATATTATAATACCATTACCATGACCTATTGCTGCCTTAACTCTTCTCTTTCCAGTATACCTTGTTTGAACATAGCATCTACTCAGGTTCTCAAGCCACAGGAGCATCAGCCTTGCTTTTTTCATTTGTTCCTCCAGCACCCACAACAGTCTGAATGCTATCTGAATTTAATAACAACAGTAATACAACACTGCAATGGAAAACTAAGTGAAGATACGAGAATAAGATTGTGCCCTCTGCAGCAATTTAAAAGCAGTGTTATTCTAAATTGATCCATAGTACTTACTAAGAACAGTTCCTATGTCTTGATTAAAAACAAAATAATATAATGCACAATACTTTAATGCCACTTTAAACAAAATTTACTGTCAATAGTATAAAAAATGTGGAGGGAAAAAATACTACATTTTGTCTACTCTATATGTGTGATATGGAGTGTTTGGGAAAAAGAATGCACCACACCCACGCCATGACATACAGAACCTGACAAGAGGATCTGTGACTATTTGTTGGCCAGGTCAAATACAAGGTAAAAAAAAAAAAAGCTCATAATTCTTTGAAAAAGCTTTCCACGGGGACCTAGACCTGGTGCTTTAGAGTTTGAAGCTACAGAGGTTGACTCTTCCTACACGTTTCTGTGGAGTGTGTCATCCCAGTACCCAGCACTCCTTGGGAGATGGCCCTTAATAATAAATAATAGTAGTGTAGGATGTAGGGTAGCTTGTTTTCCTCCAGGGTCTACTGATATTGTCTACCCTTTCCTATATCCATTAGTGAGCCTAACACGTCAATGGAATTCAGTGCTAAAATTCTCATTAAACTCAGTGGAGTTGGATTCAGACCTGAAGCTTAAGATATGTTTGATAATTTTCGATTCTACCTTTATAAGCAAGTATTTCATGTTTGAAGACTGGCATCAGCAATGACTGAATTCTGCTGTCAGAAGAGACATCTCTGCACTTCCACTACCACAGTCTTTCCCCATAACCTTTTCAAGACATTCCCAGTTCAGAGCAGGGGAGAGGCAAAGGGCACTGAGAAGAAGAAACACAATTGCTACAGGCTCCCACTGTTACCCTTCTGCAGCAAACATTGCCCATTGGTCTGAACGACAATAGGTTACCTGTGCTGGTACAATGAACAAGTTAGGGTATCTAACTATCTCATTTAGCCGGAGGAGAAAGGACTTTCTTTTTCTTGCAGTCTACCAGTCACTTTCATGAAATAATTGGTTTTACTAGCCTCCACTGCAATGCACTCCATAAATTGGGAAGAAATACTCCTGAAGGCTTGAAGCAAGACTGAACACAATTTTAGAGACCTTTATCATAAGTGAAATCATCAATCCATGCTAAGCTATTATTAGAAGTTCAAGGTGGAATTTCTATCCTGGAAAAAATTATTTCGAACACCCCAGATTCAAAGTCTGCAATTGCTGTTGGAAGGGAAAAAGGACCACATCACCTAAAAAAGCCCTATTGCTACTCTGCCTTCCTAACCCTGACATATCTGTACCAGCTCCCCAGAGAGGGATTTCAGTGTTGTTGCAGGAACTCGTCAGAAGAGTGCAGTGTATAGTAAGAGAGAGTAGTACTGGCGTCATGCAACAAGTCTTGTGAGCAGAATTAATGTTCTTCATTAGATAGGCTGATACAGCTGAATCAAAGTTATGGGTCCAAAAGCTTGCCCAACTTTATCATCTGGCCCAACAACGGTTACTAACTCTTCTTACAAAGGTCCCTTTGCTAGTCAGAGGTGCAGTAAGCACCTTCCAATAAGAGGCTGGACTGGGTGTCATCTGTAATGCACGGTGTGCAGACTGCCTGCAGTGCTTGATGAGATACACCAGATAAAATTACCTCCATCCCAAGAACTCAGTGGAAGTTTTACAGCAGAGTACTTCTCATGGATGCTAGTAAAAACAAACTCCACTTATTTTGTCACAAGAGGTAGACAGGGTGAGAACATCTCCTACTATATTTAGATACTTGCATTCTGCTCTAATTCTAAACTAATGTACTTAGCACATAATTTTGCAACCAAGAGGTGTAACAGAATCTAATGTACTAATGCATAACACTTTTCATCCTGTATACTGTAGCCAGACAGCTTTTTACTATTTTTTTTTTTTAAGTAATAYACGTATAGTCATTAAGAACTGCAATGTAATACACAGGATGTCCACACTTCTCCTCCTCCTTTATCTTCTGCATGAAGAAAAAGGAAAGCAAAAACATCACCTAATGTGACGAAGATGCATGCATAGCTAAGAACGAATACAGACTGTGCACTCAAAAAAAAGTGTTAAAGCATTAGGGCAGGCATTAGTAATCCCACACTATGTACTTTAGAACAACTCACTGCCAGAAAGAAAGATAGTGAGGACAAAAATAAAATCAAACAAAAAAGCAAGCAAAAAAAAAAAAAAAGGAATTTTATGATTTCTTCATGCAAGCTAACTGAAATATTTGTAGCAACAATATGGGGATGTTTCAGTCAGTCACAAAACAGCCTGACTGAATGATAATCAAATTAATTATCTACATTAACTGAACAGTTGAGAGCCCAGGTTGAAATTTAATAAACCACAGTGCATGAGGATGCTTAAAGATAAATCATAGCTTGTGACTCTGTGARCGTCATTTATTTTAAAACACTGCACTGTTTCTGCAAATTGCATTATTAAAGCTATGCAAAATCTTCAAGTCTTTTCAAAGGTGAGTACATTTTGATGGTGCTGGTTCTTGTTATTTAAGATGTACTTATCCAGTTACTCACATTTTTGCGCCCTCCCCAGTAATTCTTGGTCAAATGTGTTTGGCACGGACATGCTGTGGGGAAAAACATGGGTCCAGCTGTTTGCCCAAGCTTGATCCCACCTTTCCCTATCTTCCTTCTCCAGCTCACGGCCCCACACGCATTTGCACCATTTATTCCCCCAACAGATACGCCAATGTCCCAGACACATGACCCTCTGCGTATATGGCTACTCCTCATTTTTATTTGCCTTCCCTATGCTGAGATGTCCAGGGCACAGTCAGTGTGGTTTCAGCTGCCCATGGGGCTGGAGGAGAGGTGGCCACAGGGTTGTGTCTTATGCAGAGACACCCAGCTCCTGCCCCAGATATGGCAAGGAGGGTGCCAAAACCCTGTAATAAGCCGGGTCCTACCAGCCCTTTAATAATAGCCTGGGCAACAAGGAGAAGCAAGGCTGAGCAGACTGCAGCACAGCTTCCCCCTCCTCTCCCAGCTGGCGAGACCCCGGGCACCGGGATCGTGCCAGGGCGAGGGGGAGTGGGAAGTTGCGGGGTGCGAGAAAGCAGCTTCCCAACTGCTATTTCAACAGGGTTTGCAGGAGAGCACAGGGCTACCTGACAGCACGGCCTCAGCTTTGGGGGGCCCCACGCCCTGCCCTGAGCAGCCACCCTCCACCTCGGCCACCAGGTGCGTGGGGGACTTGGGGAACACTGCCGCCGGTAGCTCCGTGGCAGGGAAGGGTGGCCCGGGGGCCCYGCGGCAGCCTCACCCCCAGCCTGGGACCAGCCCTGAACCCTGGGGCGGCCGGGTGGCTCCCGGCGGTCCTGGCATGGGAACTGTGCTCCTGTCCCACGCCGGGACGTGGCACGCGTACATGCTTGACTGACGTGTGTGCTTAGGACCCTCAAGGTTAATTATAATGCCACCTGTAGGAGGTACTTTCCCGCAAATATTAACCTTCTGGTTTTTCCATATGCTCCCATATGGTCCAATTTTTCTTCATAAGCAGAGCTGCACTAGAGCTAAGAAGTGACAGCTAAGCTTTACTTTTGTGCCTGTAATGTCAAAACCAGAAGTCACTTGTCTTTGATAAATCCATTTTTTTTTTTTTAAAAATTAATTTTAATTTAAATAAATTTCACCTTTTCCTCCCATACTGTAACTTCTTAGGAATAATTTGCATTCACAAGATAAATGCAATTTGATAGACTTTGTCACGAAACATTTTCATCTGTGCCTGGCAGGAGTTCAGTGAGAAGACTCAGACTGCCTTATCTCAGCGTCCTTTCTGCAGCCTTCTCACTCCGCATCCTCGTGGCAGTCCAAATATGCCCAGTTCTACAAATGTAGAAAACATTACAGAAATCAGATACAATCTCTGTTAATCTTGGGAGGAGCAGAAGAACCAGCTGCATTGTGATGTAATGCAAAACATAGTATTAATCACTCAAATAATAGGCGAAATAAGCACACATGTTCTTAATCAATTGCTATTAATTCTTATCAAGAATAAAAAAAAAATCAGACAATAAAAATGCTTGAARCTTCTCAGGTTTCTCTACATGGTGTCTGAAAACAGACTTTGTTAGCAGATTGACTGAAATCTTGCCGGTCTTAGAGATGTGCAAACAGTTGTGAGAGGAATGCCCGAAACAAATCACTTCTAGAGGAGGTTTGAACAATAAAGGGCCTCTGTTTTCCAGTGAATTGTGCRTATGCACACAAACGCTCATCCATAATGTGAATTTAAAATAATCCTGATGGGAGTGAGGGAAGGGGAGGGAAGGGACACATGGAAATAACGAGGCAGACTTTGACCCTTTGTGTCAGAAAACAAAGCCTTCTAGTTCGAATCCGAGATAGCTGTTCCCATTTGACATGGTTTCAACAGACATACGCGCATTCTGGCTTAAGCCTGTCCCTAAAGGATACTAAGACCAAGCAAAGCTTGCTTACAAGTCACCCAAGCGCAACATGATGGTTTTAAGTGGAAACAAATGAATGGAATAGATGTAATTAAAAATCCAAACTGAATTAGGCAAAATTGCTACAGCTTCACTTCACAAAGTCAGTGAAGGGCAGGAATGGAGCATCTGAAATAGCTATTTGGCATAGGGTCACTATGAAGATGAATTAGGGTTAATTTTCTACTGGAGTGTAGGTCAGGCGCTGTGCTGTGGCAGAATGCTCGTTTTACTGGGTATGTTTTGGCCTACTTACAACTTTAGAAAATAAATATTACAATGTTAAATTAAATATGCTCTGTGACAAGGACTTGCAAGATTGGGAGAATGTGATTTATATGCAATTGGCTCATATATACCATCTAATATGATATGCACAGTGTAACGAAAGCTCAAGGGTCTGATCTGCAGTGCAGAAATGTTTTACAATCCTCTTTCAGGTTGCATGTTGTTTTTCCTTCCTCTTCTTCTTCTTCAGGTTGTTTTTTTTTTTAATGACTACATGAGTTAATTAGTGGTTATGTACTCTGTCTCTTTGCCTGCCCTAGCTTATCCCTACTGCAATAAATCTCTTTTCTTTCCCTCTCCCAAGGATCATTACAACATTAACCAGCACTGTCAACAAAACTAATTGAAAGCCACCTGCTTTTAGGATCACCCTAATGAAGAACAGCAAAGTTAAGAAACAAAATTCAATCAACTTTCTAACAGCCTGTAATTTCCTACTAATTCACACAAATGCAGAGGTAGAAAAAAACCACACAAGATCCTTTTTTTCCCACTGCTGGCCTTATCGTCCACTCCTCCTTAAATCTGTATAATTAGAAATGATTATTTTTGTAACCTAAATCTCTCATCACTCCTTAAAGTGGAACTAATAGTATTACGTTTCATCTTTTCAACTGCAGCTGTATAAAAAAGGAAAGTACTTGCAAATAGCCTTCCTATTAAAATCGATCGGTCCTTTTTGCTAAACATTTGGGTCCTTGTCATCAGGTAGGCCCAGACTCAGCAGAACTTTTAAAGATGTCAAAGTCCACTTAAGTGTTTACACAAATGATCTAAATCTTTGATGAAATTCAAGCACCTGCAGAAACCTGGGGAAAGGCTGAACATGGAGGACTGAATAGGTATGGATTTCCTGAGGGGGCCCTTGGTCCCCAAACATGCAAAGCCCTTCAGCACATGCTGAGCCTCAGGCAGGTGATTAAGTACTATTCAAGTCGATAGGAAATAAGCATGTGCTTCAAGGCAAGTACTTTGCCACCATTGCACAGGCGCACACAATTTAGGCAAGTGAGCACGAGTAAAGAAAACACTCTTGAGATAGCTTGAGATGGCTAAACTGTTTCCTGCAAGTAGTTTCCCAGCTCGTCCTTAATTGTGGAGAAATAAGCCTGGAAAAGGATGAAAGTGGCTGATTTATTTCTGTTAGGCCAACTGAAGAAAAATACTGAGAAAACAAAAAAAAAAAAAAAAAGGAAAACATGAGACAGACGGTACTAATGACTATTTGTGTTACAGCAGGGCTTCGATGTGCCAGTAAAGCCTGAGATCCCACTGCGCTAGACGCTGTGCAAACATGTCAGTGAGGGTGTTCAGTAAAGGAGAGCTGCCTGTAAACACGACATGTGGAAGTCCCTTTGAAGTCAGGCAGCACCCAAGCATGCAAGCGGTTTGTACTGTCGGGCCATACATTTCAAGCTATATGATTAAGTGCTATCAAGTGTGCTGAAGCAGAAGACAGGGTCCCTCATACTATGGCCACCAAAGATATAATGAGCTGAGGAAAAAAAATAAGGTCACAGATAATATATTGGTTGTATTTAACAGTCCACCGTTCACTTCCTGGGAGTGTAAACATATCATTATTTTTCCTACTTCAAAAGAATAAAAACTCTATTTAGATGAAATACGTTTAAAACAATGCAGGTGACATGCAATATGGGATAAATGCTACCTTCATGCAAATGTATGCATCTCTCATCGATTATAGTAATGAGATATGCAAAGAAAGATCAGAGGAATATAATTTGATCCTTTTTGGAAGCTACTCTGAAATTCATGTTGGATGTGTGTGCATGCACAGAAGAGGAAGAAGAGTGAGGAGTCGTAGTATTGCAGAGCCCTGCCAAAGAGGGCAAATTCCTGCTGCTTCAGACGGAGACCGATGCCTACAGAAGGCCAGGGGGCCTAGAAACAAGGTGAGCCCCCCCGTTTGTGAACCCACAGTTTCAATGATGCAATCATTACTACAACACGCAGAAAAGGCTTAAAAATAAAGGCATACAGAAGAACGAAAGGAAGGAAAAAACACCAGTCAGGAATAATTATCACAGTGTATAAAACTTTCCACTCCTTTATTATCATAAATTGCAAAGTTTTATTGATGCATATTTTATCACAGCACTCTTGCCATATGTGATCTGAAGATTCAGAGCCTGTCCCCGGGGACAACGGTACTGATATAGATAATCAAGAATTCCTTTTATGCTCCTCTCAACACAGCCACAGCTCAGATTGAAATTAACATCTTTTACAATGAAACACCAGTTTGCTGCCACAACTAGACATGACAGCTGGAGAGAGAGGCCTGCTTATCCAGTTATTCCTTCAAGTCTCAGTTTCATTACGGCCTGTGTAAACTATGTACAAAGCAACGTGGATGGTCACTGAATACCAGAAAAACGAATCTGCATGCAACCTGCCACGTGAAGAAAGGGCAGAGAAAAGCTTCCAAATAAATCCAGGGATGAAAAGCAAAGATCAGAGGCAGCCCCTAAAAAAGCAATGAAGAAGAATCCAAGAGCTTTGAACTTTTGTAGTGTACACTGCCTGGGTTAGACTGGGTGATGCTGGCACACACGCGTGCGTGTGCACGCAGACGCACACAGGAGTGGAACCCACGCCCAGAAAGAAACCCAGCACAGGGCTCTGTCCCACTTAAATCCTCCAAAACAAGGATTTTACCTAGCGGAAACGCTAAGGCTGCTTAGCGTTGGCACTTGTTCCTGGTCATCTTTTTAGGCTGACTGCTTCCACCCGTACATCGGCCCCGTTTCTCACGCTGCTGAGAAGCGGGGCACGGAAGTTGTTTTGCTCTGCTCCCCATGGGGTCGTGCGTCACTGTAGCATCAGAGTGCCCTCCTGTAGAGCATTAAACGACCAACATCTGCCATGTGTGGTTCATTCTCCCTCTCATCCTACTCCCAAGGGAGAACTGGGTATGCAGTATAGTGTTTTGTTTTGGCAGGGCTTTGTTTTTGTTGTTTTAAACCTACACGCTGCCATATGTTATGAAGAAAAAAAAAGAAGCACCTTGCTTGTGAAGGAGAAGGTGGTGGGGTTTGTGATGGTCCTTAGTTCCTGAGGGAGCTAGTGCCAAGGTCTCAGCCTGGCTTCCCAGAAGGCGCAGCTTCCCACTGGCTGCTAGAAAGGTGCAAACTTCACAGCCTGTCACAGGGAGCTGGAGATGATAATGCACTAGAACTGCATCTCTTTCATGTGTGAAAGTGGTTCAAGTCCAGCTTTGAGCACATGCCTACCTACCAAAACATTTCTGAAGAGTCCGATGCTTTGGTCTATTAAATGCTGGGACAATACATAGTAAACCCTACTCTACTGATCATTGGCTTTTTTTCTTTCCTTTTTTGATTAATGTCATGTCATCTAGAGGTTATCTCCAAACAGTCACTAGGGAAACATAGAAAAGAGGATATCAATGTAAGTTTTGAAACATGTAAGTGGGCAACTGCGCTGTTTGAGATGCAAGGATGTTCAGGAAACATATAAAGCATATTGCATGCCTTCAGTATAGATCAGGAGGAAGTACACAAAGGAAGGCAGATGCCACTTTTCTAGTCTTGTTTCTTTGTCTTTCTTCAGGTTGCACAAAATAGTACTTCTACAGTTCAATACTATGGACGAGCTCAGGCTAAAAACACGTGTAATAAGAAGCCCACTTTAGCGTCATTATCAAGTAAGACAGGGAAACAGAAGGCTATGAAAAGAAGATGGGTATATGGCAGAACCGCAGTGTAAGGATCTAATTTATACCATCAGCAGAAAAAATAGCACTAACACATTAGTCGGATGAGTCTTTAGTGGATAAAAAGGACAGGGCAGGACCTCTCACCCTGCATTAAGAGACTGTCACTTTCACTTTCCTGAAGCCAGGGACTTTTTGGAATTTCCTCCTCCTCACCCCACTGGAAGGGCTCATCTCTTTGGGAAGGGCTGATTCCCAAACCCTCAAAACTTTTTGCATTCATGAAGGAGATTCTCTTGGGCGTTACTCATTCTCTCTTCCATTATATTTTTAATTGACACATTTACCAGAGTTCACTTTTATAGGATGCTGATATTGGAGGGATTTAATATTGAAGATATTCTTCTGCATGAAGGAAACTTTGGAGCATAGGTTCAGACGACCAGGATTTCTCCAGTCTTGCACACACCCACAGAGTGATGGCTGCAACCTCACTCCAACTATAAAGTCTAGATTAGCTAAGGATCATTTGAAGAGAAATGTAGCAGTACCTATTATTTTTCCTTTCACAAGAGATTTAAGATAGAATATTTACTATGATCACACAATTTTTATATCAGATTGAAAAACAAAATTTCCATCTTGCAAGAAGTTATAGTATTTGGCATTTCTCCCGAGTCAGGCTAAAAAGCCAAAATAATGCAATTTATCTCTCCATAAAGTTTTTAAAAATCAGTTTAAAAAGGCAAAAATGTTACCTTCTATGTTATGAAATGAGTCATCTTGAAGTTTCAGAAACAAAATGTTTAGTGTTGGGGGGCAGGAGGGATGTGGTGACATTGCTCCTTGACTCCACCTAAATGGCCACAACTGGGAGCTGATATTCTTGGCCCACTTGTCTTTATCTACCCCATGGATCCTTCTCCCCAGTCAGGCTTAGAGCCTCACCAAGCATGACAGTCTCACGGTGCTGCTGTTCTCAAGATGCTTCACACCACTGCAAAATCTCATCCCAAATACAAAATATATATGTCAGCCAGATTTTCCTCTGTGGAGCATTTTGCCAAAAGGTCTATTTTCCTTATGAATATTTTGAAATTTAATGAACTCCCTTTTCCAGCAGGAAAATACTTAATTTGACACTTTTGTGATCAAACCTAGTTGTTTTATTACAGCTTGCCTTTTGAATCCTTTGAGTGGGACTATCAAGGCAGAATACCAGGTAAGAACACTAGTATCAAGCTAGAGTCTCACTGTGATGTGTAGATAAAGAAGGACTTTGAAAAGCATTTTAGATTAATCTGTCTTCACAACTGCAAGTTTTGAAAGCACTATTTATAAGCAACCCTCTTCATCATTCTTTTCATAGAAACGTTGGTTTTAAAAATTATTTTACACTTGGGAATCAAGATGTACACTGGAAAGAAACACTTTTCTATAAAACTCTTAATAAGGTAGAGACCTCATCAGGAATCTGTACAAGGTCTACCATGATGGATAGAATGACCAAGCCAAAGCGGGGGGAGTCATCACTGTTACACAACAATAACAATAAATTAACTAAAAAAAAACAGAGACCATTAAGCAATCAAAAATCAGTTGCTTACTATCAACAAAACTTAGACCCTCTTTGAGTGAAACCTCATTCTAAWTTTACCAGCATAACCCCAGGGAAACCAGTGAGCTTGCACTACTGTATTAAAGAGCAACATAACATAGAGACATGCCATGTTGTAAAGATTTTTTACATCTTTCTTTGAAATACTGACATGGGTCATTTTCCCAGACACCAGTCTGTCCTGAAATAGTAAATCCTGGATCTTTAAGATAGACAGGGTATAATTAAAACTAGAATATGGCCTATGGGGAAAGATCTCTCCTCACTTAAACCACATTGTTTTCATTGCTGTACTGGTGCAAATGGTATTTTAATGTATGTGTCCAGAAGAGAACTCAACTGCAATATTTCTTTTCTACTGCTGAAATATTAGCATTAAAAAAGCAGTATTTTACAAAAGTCATATAAACATAGCGCCTATAACACAATCAGTTTTGTTGGAATTATTTTACACCAGCCTTCATCCTTGAAATGATATCCCTTCCTTTGTGGAATGTTTTAAAACTTAAAAATGTTATTTGAAGTAAGATTCGACGGTACATTAACTGGTAAAAATCAAAGTACTCCTTTTTTTCCCTGAGCCCAGAGGAATTAATTTTGTTGCCACTAAAGACGAACAGACACACAACTTTTGAACAGGAACTGACCTAATATTTCTGAAAACCCTGCACGCAGTTAGCTTCTTTCAAGCAGTCTTTTTCTGCCTCTGAACTCCGAAAGCTGCTCATCAGATCCAGAAAAATTAGGATATTAATAGAGAACCATTTATCAAGCTCAATAGGTTTGTTAGAGGCACACTTGTCTAGTTAACCAACACTGTCAGAGTATCTTTTAAAGCAGAAGGATACTGTTAAGGCCCTCCTGAACTACTCCAGTGTTTCTCCGGCGGTGGGCTGGAAGCAGTGCTGCCCTAGGAAGTGGTGATCAGATGGCAGAGGGTCTCCCCAGAAAGGGAGCCCTCCTTGGCTACGGGGTGGTGCCACGGCCTCGTCCCAAGATGTCAAGATGTCAAAAGGGATGCCTGTTACAGCAGGGTTTACGCTGGCACCCCTTAGTGGTTTGCGCACATGGCATTACTGGTGGGTGTCAAAAGCAAAGAGCGCTGCTGTCCTCCTGACCCCAGGGCTTGCAACACATTGCTCCGAAACTCTGGCCTAGGTTGGAAAGAGGAAAACGTCTGGTGAATTGGGATGGCAAATTGGTGGTACGGGATTGGGAAGCAGGGGGCTGACTCCAGTGTTTGGCTTCTCCCCCAGCTTGCTCCTTGATGGCCCACGCTGTTCTCTGGGCTTGCCCTACCTTCACTCTGCCTTGCGTTTTTAGTCCACTGGTCAGAACTTGTTCAGCAACATTTTGATTTTCTAGATACATTCTTCTTCAAGTAAAAAAAGCAATTTTTTGTTTTTACCAGAAACATATGAACTTCAACATTTTCCAGGGAAAGATTTCTCAGATCAGGGCTCTTTCTTGTGACTTTCTGAGAGACACAGATCAAAATCTTGACCTATTCATTCCTAAATGTGAATGCTCTGACAGCTCTTTTGTCTGAGTATTTTCTAAAGGCTTTGGTTTCCTTCTAAAACACAATGATTTTGAAATCTAAGCTTTGGCAAAACAGAACTGTGATCTCCCAGCTCTGGTATTTGGATTGCAAGCACTTCGAGGCAGCGCTGTGTCCTCTATGTTTGTACAGCACAGGGGTCTGCATCATACCTAGCACCTGCAGGCACCTCTAAAACACAAATTATAACTACTAATAGACGTTTTACCTTTGCCTGGTGCTTCGGTTTCAGAAACCTAAACCCCGTGTATTTCCTCAAGCACCCAGATCTACTGTGTGGACAAAAGCAACAAAATCCCTGTTGTATCAGGAGATTCGGAGCCAAACTCAAACACTGCCCTTATCTAGACATATAATCCCATCAGATCATGAACCTTTGGCTTTGCCAATAGGGTGCCTAACAGTGGCAGAAGTTGTGCTAAGGCTGGACCCTTCTCCCACCCCATTCCTGCCTCCTTTTTCACCCAGCCTCACTTGGCTGTGCCCGTGGCTCTCATTTATAGGCACCAGTATGGTACAAGGTTCAGATAAAGCAGCACCATTCTTTCCTCTCCTTTTCCTTAAACATTTAACATGTCACATCTGTGATTTTTCTAGTTCCAGGGTTTTTTGGGACAGGAATATTGAGGTTATCTTACCGACGTTGACAATACCCCACACATGGCAGAGGACAAAAGGATAAAACACTGGGAATGCTGCCTCTTCCTCCTCTCCCTCTTTTTTTACTTCCTGTAAACATTACTGGACAAGATTTTACTGCAAAGTCATAAATAAAGTATACTTGTCAGAGGCTAYGGTCTTAAAATATTCTAAAGGTTTGTTTGTGTTCTCTCCATAAATTGTTTATTGGTCAATATGGCCAGAACTTTCAAATGTACCTTCCTTTGCAGTTTGCTGATATTATCTCTGTTCTAAATACTTTCATCTAGTATTAAGCTTTCAAAAAAACCCACTTGCTACCTTTTTTTCATTGATGAGAGATTTTTCTAATGCTGAACATTCAGATTATGCAGCATTACATTACCCTGTGTTTCTTATCCTTACAGAGATTGCTAGCATTAAAGGAGAACTGTATGATTGTTACTAAAGTTACTATCGGCAGTAGGGTTATGCAGCGGGGGATGCTTTTTGAGTGGTCTCCATCTATGCAGTAAAGCAAATCAGAAAAGAAAAATCTCTGTATAAAATATTGCTCTAATTTGTATTCTACTTCACTACATCATGTAAATGTTCTTCAAGTAACAGATTGACATTGTGAAATGGTACCCTGATGAGTAAATTATCACAGAAAGAAGTTCATCAAAGCAATGATTTCAGACATATCTCTGAATAGCCCGTGAGCATACAGAACCAAAGATACCTCTTTAGCCAGAGATTACACCAATCATTAACATAGAAAACAGACTTTCTTCTAACTCTCCTGGAGCCCTGCAATGCAGGGGGTCTTCCAATAAAACAATCATCCTGCATAGGATGATATTTTAAATCAGAAGTTAAGTGGTTCAGTCCCCTCTTGATAGTTCCTAAAGAGGCTAAAGAAGGACCAGTGGACTTAAAAACACTCTTAAATGCATGTAATGGTTGATAGATTGGATATTTACAGCTAGTAAGTCAAATATGTTATGACATTTGGTAATTGCTTCTTCAATAAATAACTTGATAAGTTCCTGGAGAAAAGAAGGTAATTTATCTCAGAAAAAAAACAGTTTTGGTCCACCAACTCTTTGAGGACAATTTGGTAGACAACTGTAACTACATGGGGAATTTGAATGCTCAGCGATCATTAAAAATAATGGGAACTTAAGTGTCCAGATCCTACAGTAGCTTCAAAATCTTAGCCACGCGCTCCTGGGACAATCACTTTTTGCCCACTGCAAAGGTATTAACACTGAAGCACTCATATCTTAGAAAAGAAAGAGAACAAATTGCATAAAAACTATTTCAAATGGTTATCTATGAGCATTTTACTGATGTTTTACAAAACTGACACATGAAGAAGAAAACAAATAGAACACCCTATAAGTTATTTTTGATACTATAATTATTGATGTTTCAACAAAACAAGGACCTCGTAGTCAAAGGGTTGATTTGCAACAGGATAAAAGTGGCAACAGATTTTAATCAAAATGCATTTTTCGAGGCTAGGAATTGTAGTAAAAAATAAACACCTAGCTGCCACACATCACTATATATGTTTATTCTGCATAAACACCTATACAACCCAGTAAGGGATGATGGAGGTAATGCAATGGAGCGCCTTCTCCCAAAGGTGAGAAACAAATGAATGGGATGGAGATAGCAAATAGTTAGTATGGAACACTTAATAGCTATACTGGGTGTCACTACTGTTAGCCATGGTTCATTCATTGCCTCACTAATAGTCACAAATTTAGCAGTCATCATAATACAAATGAGTCTTAACAGGAGCTCCTTCCATTGCCCCAGAGCAGCACGACAGCAAGCAAGAGGGCACTTGAAGAGCTGTATGGGGCAAACAGGCAAGGAAAAGAGACAGGCAGAGACTGACAACTCAGTGTTGAGCTGCTCTTTTTACTTTTTCCTTTTTTTTTTTTTGCCGTTATCTCTTCTACACATTTGAAGCTAACATCCAGTTCCTTAGTCCTTGACTTCATGCTGAGATGTACCATGCGCATGAGTCAGCACAAYTAACCCACCTACAACGGTGGATCCTCAACCACGGTGTATTTAACACAGCACCGTTAGCAATAGCCCTGAACTAACCCTAATAAGGATTAACCTTTCCAAAGTCTATACTACACAAGAAAGGTTTAGCCATGATTCAGTCCAGCATTTCTAAGTAACAGTTGCATTATGTATATAACCCTAATATCTATGACACATTGCTGACAGATGCCTTTCTCCTGGCACATTGATGAGCTACAACCTGAAACTCCACACGCAAATCTAGGAATCTGATTTTTTTACAAAACCCCTCCAATATCCTGTACTCACCCCGGAGACTTCTTGTGGGATCCAGATGCTATTATTGCAATCTCTATCTGTTACCACAAACTGCTCCACTTTCTGCCATGCTCATTCACAAGCCTGTGAAACAGTTATTTGTCTTCTTTTTGAATTAGTCCCTCTCCAAGCCAGAGCCAAATTCTATACCTGCCACCAATCAGATCTGTCCCTTTTTGTCTCTGTTATTTTATGAAGACATTTGTCATTTTTTTCTCTCTGCCTCACTATACAAATCCTCTGTTTTCTTGCTCCTGCAGGTTCTTCCTCTGTTCAGTCTCCGCAAGGTTTTGTTGCTATTATCATCGTTTTCTCTCAACATGCTCTCTGTCCTCTTGAAGGCTGGTTTGACAGATTCTCTTCTGTCATCTGCTTGAAGGCTGATTTCAGCTCTTCCTTACAGCACCGTGCCTATGTGCCGCCTCCGCTACAAGTGCTTAGTGTGGAGCTTGTTCTACCGGGGCAATGTGTCTGCTCCTTGTGGCCCTTCCTCCCGAGGAGGGTCACAGGGATGTAAGGTGTGCAGGGCTGTGGGTCACAGGCACTAGTCTAATAATGTCAACAGTTGACTGCTGCTTTTCCAATAGGCCTGGTAGCTCTTCCCCTTGTCATTATCAAGTCATTTGACAGGATCTCCCCTGGGTGTCCATGGGGTGCCCAGAAAAGAGGATGTTTAGGCTTGCTACCAGAATAAATTTACCAGCCTGTGCTCACTCCCCCTTGCCTTAGAGAGAGATGTTCATGAGGAGCAGGCACCCCTAATTATTTGCATGGTGCCTCTCCATCTCCACATCACTTTCTGAAGGAGACACAAGACTACAGCAAATCCATATGGGAAGCATGAACCAACCAGGCAAGTGCAGTGCTTCCTCTCAGGAGATACAGTAGTTGGCTGACGCATGCAGCCCTCCTCCAGCACTGAAAGAAACTGAGTGTCCAACTAAAACGGACATGCACCACTGATACACACTCTTCCCAAACTTCCCTTTCTGGGGAGGCATTCGTCTGCCCTTCACACATCCTTCATGAGGCATGCTGATTTCCTTCTCATTTCTTCACTCTGTTCCTTAAAACCATATTTTTGCTGTGAAGCCTTAATATATTATACCTGCAGGTCAAGCAATACATAATATGTACTTGAATGGTTAATGCCCTCCAGATATGTGTGGATTGGAGGATGCTTGGGGCAAAACTTCAATTTTTTTTTGCAGGGAAATGCTTCTTTTCATTTAGGAAGCTCCCCTTTCCAGAAGTCAGTCTCCTAATTCTCACTGAGAGTCAACAGAACTTCACCTGTTAAAGCACTTCTCTCCTCTTCAAAAGTATCTTAAAATTAAAAAATAGACTAATTTCAGCAATGGACTAAGCACACAGAAGGCACTCCATATATAATAATCTAGTGAGGTACCTATATTATTCTTAAGAGCTTTGCCAACCAGTGATCTACTACTGCTATTTTAATTTACGTTACCTCATGATTGCAATTCTAAATTAAACTCATATAAGCAAGGAAATTTATAGTTAAGCCTTTCACTCAATCCTTAACTTGCTTTGCTGTAACTAAGTGACATATTGCAAGGGCTCTTCACTGTGCCTCACAATACCTAGGCATGTAGAAAGGTTAATTACTGTATTGGGTTTGCATGGCAAGGTTTTGGTAGTGGGGGGGAGCTACAGGAGTGGCTTCTGTGAGAAGCTGCTAGAAGCTTCCCCTATGTCCGATAGAGCCAACGCCAGTTGGCTCCAAGCCGGACCCGCTGCTGGCCAAGGCTGAGCCCATCAGCAACGGTGGTAGCGCCTCTGTGATAATATAGTTAAGAAGGGGGAAAAAAAAACCTGCGCAACAGCAATTGCAGCGGGAGAGAGGAGCAAGAATATGTGAGAGGAACAACTCTGCAGACACCTAGGTCAGTAAAGAAGGAGGGGAGGAGGTGCTCCAGGCACCGGAGCAGAGATTCCCCTGCAGCCCGTGGCGAAGACCACGGTGAGGCAGGCTGTCCCCCTGCAGCCCATGGAGGTCCATGGTGGATCAGATATCCACCTGCAGCCTGTGAAGGACCCCACGCCGGAGCAGGTGGATGCTCGAAGGAGGCTGTGACCCTGTGGGAAGCCCCCGCTGGAGCAGGCTCCTGGCAGGACCTGTGGCCCCATGGAGAGAGGAGCCCACGCTGGAGCAGGTTTGCTGGCAGGACTTGTGACCCTGCAGGGGACCCACACTGGAGCAGTCTGTTCCTGAAGGACTGCGCCCCGTGGAAGGGACCCACACTGGAGCAGTTCGTGAAGAACAGCAACCCGTGGGAAGGACTCCTGTTGGAGAAGTTCATGGAGAACTGTCTCTCGTGGGAGGGACCCCACGCTGGAGCAGGGGAAGACTGTGAGGAGTCCTCCCCCTGAGGAGGAAGGAGCGGCAGAGACAATGTGTGATGAACTGACCACAACCCCCATTCCCTGTCCCGCGGTGCTGCTCGGGGGGGAGGAAGTAGAGAAAATCAGGAGCGAAGTTGAGCCTGGGAAGAAGGGAGTGGTGGGGGGAAGGTGTTTTAAGATTTAGATTTTTATTTCTCATTATCCTACTCTGATTTGATTGGTAGCAAATTAAATTAATTCCCCAAGTTGAGTCTGTCTTGTCCGTGACGGTAATTGGCGAGTGATCTCTCCCTGTCCTTATCTTGACCCATGAGCCTTTCGTTATATTTTCTCTCCCCTGTCCAGCTGAGGAGGGGGAGTGATAGAGTGGCTTTGGTGGACACCTGGCATCCAGCCAGGGTCAACCCACCACAATTACATAGACTATTTTTTACCTTTGATTTGCTTCTGTAGTAGGCTAAAAGGAATCATGTAGAAGAATTCAGTCCCGATATGCTCTCAACATGAAAACTGTTAGCACCTCTTGGGCTACGTTGTTGGGTGCTGCATAGTTCAGCAGGGCAAACCCTACACAGTTCGGTGAGTGCTTGCTCCATCGCGTATCTACACAGAAGCATGAAGGGCTTCAGTCCTTCTGAAAAAAGTGAAATAATTTACAGAAAGGCCCTACTGAGAAACAAATCCACATGTTCTCCCCAGGGGCCCCACGGCAGCCCTAACCAACCCTATTCCTTCCCTCTTTGGTGAGGACATGGACATGAACTAACGGCATGGGCCCATGAGAGCACCTCAATGCTGTCACTGTTAGAAAAAACAGGAGATGACACAAACGGCAAAAATGAGAAAATCAAGAGAGAAATTCAGAAGGCAGTCCTGCAACCTGAACACCTCGGTGTTTCACTGATTCCAGCTTAAGCTTGGACTGGTTACTGATTGGGGTATCAACCCCTGCATGCTCAGGCTTTTGAAGAGCTCTTACAAAAACAACAGAGACAAACATTTTAAACATACAGAATGCATTTGACAGTGTACCTTCACCTTGAGCATCTGAAATCCCTTTAATTTATTTCTTAGCACATGAACTATACTTATGCTTTTCAAAGCAAAACAAGTAGTTTAAAAATTGGAACCTCCTGTGACTGCATGAAATGCTCCTTTCATCCATTCATTCTTTAAATGAGGACCCAAGTCAAATCCTTCACAACAGTTACAGCTTCTCAAGTCTGCAAACACTTTTCAAAGGTGGGCTCTATCTTTTGGAATACCATCATGACATGCTTGGTAGTGTTGTAGGTAGGTACTGAATTTTAAGTGTTTAACTTTCAGAGGAAATCATAGAATCATAGAATCATTAAGGTTGGAAAGGACCTCTAAGATCATCAAGTCCAACCGTCAACCCAACACCACCATGCCCACTAAACCATGTCCCTAAGTGCCTCATCTACACGCCTTTTAAATACTTCCAGGGATGGTGACTCAACCACTTCCCTGGGCAGCCTGTTCCAATGCTTGACAACCCTTTCAGTGAAGAAATTTTTCCTAATATCCAATCTAAACCTCCCTTGGTGCAAATTGAGGCCATTTCCTCTCGTCCTATCACTAGTTACCTGGGAGAAGAGACCGATACCCACCTCACTCCAACCTCCTTTCAGGTAGTTGTAAAGAGCGATAAGGTCTCCCCTCAGCCTCCTCTTCTCCAGACTAAACAGTCCCAGTTCCCTCAGCCGTTCCTCGTAAGACTTGTTCTCCA
>JAYKAV010002810.1:210125-286988 GCA_035582835.1 Phoebastria nigripes | reverse complement strand
AAAAAGAAAAGAAGACAGAAAAAAATGAAGAAAAAAGGGGGGAAGAAAAAAGAAATAGAAGAAACAAAAACAAAGAAAAAGACAAGAGAAAAGAAAAACGGGGGAAAGGGAGGGGAAAAAATCAAAAAACGGAAGAAAAAGTCCCCGAAGGACAGGACGGGTTACCTTGCAGTGTGGAGGAGCTGCCGGCTGCCTTCCTGGCGATGGGACTTCCCTCCTCCGCCGGGTGCGCCCCTCACATCACCGCGCCCCCCGCCGCTCCTTCCGCAGGGGCCGCGCCGGGCGCCTTCGCGCAGCGCTGCCGCTCGCTCCTGGCTCTGGCTGCGGAGGGAGGCTCGGGGGGGGAGCAGCCGCCTGGGCTGCGCGGGGCTCCGCGGCGGCGGGCGGAGGAGGAGGAGGAGGAGGASGAGGAGGAGGAGGAGGACGAGGAGGAGGAGGAGGACGAGGAGGAGGAGAGAGCCCCGCGGCCGCCCCGCTCCCCGGAGCTGCCCCCGCGGGAAGTGGCGGCCGCTGCCCCTGGCTCCACTGCCCGTGAATATCGCGGCGGGTCTAACGCTACCGGGGGGACCTGCGGGAGGCGATTGGTGCCGGGGAGCTGCGCCCTCCTCCGCTGCCCCCCTTCCCGGGGAAACCCCCCCAGCTGCTGCCCCCAGGCCCCACGCAGCTCCCCGGCTGTGGGAAAAGCAGCCGCGTGTCTCCCCTCTGCAGGGCTTTTCACATCTCGGGAGGGGTTCAAAACACACCGCACGGGCTGTGAGAAAATGGTCTGCTGAGATAGACCAAAAGTAATGCTGGAGCGACGAAGTGTTGCTTTATTTAACAAAAAGGGTACGGGGACGAAAGCCGAATTTCTTTAGAAGGCTCAATTTTAGTTAATAAACATCCTGAGACTAATGTCAGAGCTACTTTTATGAGGAGAAACAGTACAGTTTCATGGAGGGCTTGTGCAAGACTTTGGAAAAACAACTAGACAATAAAGGGGTTTTACATCCACTTTTAAAGATCATTTTAGTGTTCATAAAAGCTGCCGGACTTGCTGAAATACTCCCTACCCACAGAACGACAGCAGCAAAGGCAGCAGCAGGACGAGGCATCCTCTCTGCCTACCAGTTTGCCTCAATCTCGACCTGAAGGAGGGCAGGTATTTCTTATACTGTCCCTGTGCTAGCCTTCATCTTTCTGCACAGTGTGCGAAGGTAGCAAACTTGTACCGACTTTGGTGACATGTACGGGTGAAAGAGATAGGGAAACTTGTCCACTTGGGTACGAGAAGGTTATTACGTCTGTAATAGCTCCCTGTAGTAATAACTTCTTTTCGCTGCCAGCGCAGAGCCCATTCCCCGTCTCAGTTAAATTGGTAAATCTCAAGCAACTCCGCTAAGCTCRGAGCAGAGCTGTGCCCTGGCAGTCTGTGGCCAAGCCAGTGACTGGCAGTAGGAGACTCCAAATCTCATTATCAATTCCTTGGGACACTGCCAGTCCCTCAACAATAAGATCTTGAGATGAAGATCCAGATTATATAGTCAAGATTTGGGTTTTTTGTCTCTCCAGATTTGCACTAACGATTATTTGCAGAACTAGGGTCACGCTGGCTAGTTTTCTGACCCCACATTTTTCATATTGATCATAACATAGTCATTTCAGCATTACAAAAGAAAAAGGGCAGTCAAATCTCTGGAGAGAAGTTGTTGGAAGTTTGTATGCTGGCAAAGTGCCCAAAACAAATGATGGATTACCACTACGATAAATGAATACTTTGATGTGTTGGGAAGCAATCTGATGTTGTCCCAGTTTCCTCTATTGCGTGTTCATCTTTGGACTCCTCAGGCTGATGGAACATTTCTAGCGTAACAGTCCAAGGAGGCAGAAACGGCTCTCGTCAGCAGTGCTGGTCAGCCTCAGAGACTCGGTGCGCTTCTGATAATGATAAGGCAAAACATGCCCCTCAGTACCACTTTCCCCCAATATTGGGACAGAATACTTGTAACAACATCCTGGAAAGTGTCGTGGTTTAACCCCAGCCAGCAACTAAGCACCACACAGCTGCTTGCTCACTCCCCCTCTAGTGGGATGGGGGAGAGAATCAGAAGGGTAAAAGTGAGAAAACTCGTGGGTTGAGATAAAGACAGTTTAATAGGGAAAGCAAAAGCCGTGCACGCRAGCAAAGCAAAACAAGGAATTCATTCACTCCTTCCCATCGGCAGGCAGGTGTTCAGCCATCTCCAGGAAAGCAGGGCTCCATGATGCCTTACGGCTACTTGGGAAGACAAACGCCATCACTCCGAACGTCCCCCCCTTCCTTCTTCTTCCCCCAGCTTTATATACTGAGCATGACATCATAGGGTATGGAATACCCCATTGGCCAGTTGGGTTAGCTGTCCTGGCTGTGCTCCCTCCCAGCTTCTTGTGCACCTGGCAGAGCATGGGAACCTGAAAAGTCCTTGACTAGTAGACTACTAGTTTACTAAAAACATCTAGACAACTAAAAACATCAGTGTGTTATCTTATTCTCACACTAAATCCAAAACATAGCACTATACCAACTACCAGGAAGAAAATTAACTCTATCCCAGCCGAAACCAGGACAGTAAGTTATCAGTATACCATACTGCTGGGAGTCTGATTACAAGAGCAACTACCTCTTGCTAGAATTGAGCTGGTTATTGAGTGAATGTGTAATTCTTTCCAGAGTAGGATTTTATTCACAATACTTACTTCTTGCAGCATATGCACACGTCTCTCTCTCTCTGCTTCAATATAGTATACTCAGAATATGTCTGATTAGAATTTAAAAGGCTAAACAGATGCCACTTGAAAAGTTTGCATCTCAGTTTGAGTGTAGTCTGTGAGTTTGTTTTTTTCCCCCAAGTTGGACTGCAGTAAGGGAAAAAAAATTAGAATAAAATACATATGACAACTTTAATGGAATGGCAGCTGCAGTGGATGCTCTTGGATTATTGCATATACCACAGCACCATGAAAATAAAATCCAGATACTGTCAATTGTTTAAGGTTATAATTTAGGATTAATATATAGTACATAATGTAGCACTCATATATGACAAGAGAATTCTATGATACACAGAGTGAGCAACATTAAAAATCCACACATTTAATACACAAGCTCCTCCGTTTCACATATACAGCCGAATGGGTTATCTAAATATTGTGTTTACTAAAGCAGATGAGGCTGCATACTCTAATTTCTGCCTCGTGTGTTGCCTTCCTTCACAGGGACACATTTCAGTAATGTGCCTGTGACTTATCTTTTCTAAGAGCTGTTATGTGATGTACAGTAAAATAGGAGGAACTTACATTTTCACTGCGTGTCTCATGCTCCCCCCCTAGTACAGGGCTGAATCATGCAATCTGAAGAGTGCTCTCCTGTGCCTCTGAAATCAGAGTTGAGAGTACATTGCAAAGAAAGTGTCCATCAACTCACCTGTCTCAGCATTACATAGTTGCATCCACCAGGCTTTTTCAGGAAAAATGAGAGAAGGTTTCAAACATTCACATGCAGAATGCACATATTATGTACAGAACAGGTGGGTGAAGGTCTGTCTCACCTCCTTCCTCAGAAACAAAAAATAAAATTACRATTTTAAATCAAATAAACTGACCCTCACTCTCAAACCTTACATGAACCATAAAAATCAATTCTTGAATATAGAGCATTTTATTAAGCACAGTTGTGATTAAATGTCCTTACCTGAAAGGACTGAATCTTTTCTCTCCAATACTTGATGTTCTCCCTGCCACCATACTATACATAATGCTAAAACCATGCAAAGCAGAGTAAAAAATACTAAAGAATGCAGCATGCTGAGTAGTTTTAAAGTTTAGAGGCTTTCCCAGAGATGAAAGAAACATTTTGCTATCACTGTTTGAACAAGAGAATTTTGTATGCTGCAAGCTATTTATACTGTTCTCCCACAAGGAAAACTTGGAAGAAGCAGCGTTATATATAGATATTGCTTATGTGTTCGTATAGTTTTCTGTCTTGCAGGACTGAAATGAGGAATGAGTTACAAGTTACCTAAATGACAGAGGTGAAGGAACAAGAGAGGAGAAAGCTGAAAAACAACTATTTTCCACTTTTGTGTTGTCATTTCATGTCATGCAGCAGCTTTTATGTTTCTGTCTTATACCCCTGCCTCACTTTAGCTAGCTCTGTTCATGATCCTTCTGACAAAAAAAAAATAAGTTTTTGGATTTTGCAGATGTGGGTTGTGTTGTGGTATCACTTTACAGGTGGCAAACATGAAACACTTGATCTTTACAAATACTAGAACTGGCTATTTGCCCCAGGAAGTGTTGGAGGAATTGATACGATGTAGATTTTGTAGCACCTTCATGGCTTTTTCAAATACTGGGTGCTCCTTTAACCATTGATTTGCTTTTGCAGTTAATCATGACCTAAACTGCATTGGTTTTTATTGTGCAATACATCATGGCTTTTCAAAATGCAACCATTTTTAATGGTGCTACAGAATCTATTTGAGAACGGGAAAAGGTRAATATTAACTAAAAAGAATTCCATATCCCAAATGATAAAATGAGGCCATCACCCAAAAGCAGGAAGTTTCCAAAGCAATAAAACAAAACTGCACATTGCTGAAGAAGTGACATATAAAGGCAATGCATATATAACAACAAGAATGGTGAAAGGAATATGTACGGTCATAAAATCACATCCACCTTTGTAAAATGTTACTAAACCAGTAATAGGAATAGCTTTCAAGTTGTCATGTCCATAGGCAAGAATACCAGCTATACTTGTATCCAAGAAAGCCCAAAATGTCACATGCTACAATGGTGAAACTCCTGAACGCTACACAGTCTGTTTGAAAAGTGTGCGTGCACACGAAATCCAGTGAAGAACTTAAAATGACAACAGCACAGCAGAAGCAAAGACATGAGTTATATGGATGCACCTTGGAACCTGTCATTCAACAGGCTCCAAGGCACTACCTTCTCAGTCACATGCCTTTCTTTTTGCCTCCACTCTCCCTTTCTTCCCAGTAACCAGTGATGAGTCCCCAGGCCTAGCTCAGGACTAGGGCCTGAGTTTTCATCCTTTTCAGGGGGTTACCTGAGCTTACCACTGTCAGGCAAACTTTTTAAAGGTCTCCTCCCTCAGAACTGTGTGTCTTTGCTCTGCTTCTTTCCTTGTTTTGCATTACTCAGTCACTTAATACAGTGAGTTATTGTCTACGTTGCTTATGTAGGGTAGGGGAAGGCCAATCCAACAAAGATTTCTTCTTAGTCACCTTTTCTTCTACCTTAGTTAAAGAAAACCTTATTCAAACATATATTCAAACCTACTGGCCATTTGGCAGCATAGCCTTGTTTTGGAGTATTTCTTGCTGTTTAAATTAAAGCCTTTGTTTGTCTCTTACACCTCTTCTTACATCTAATTCTCAGTTTATCATTTTAGTCCTGTTTTAATCTATTGTCTCTTTGAAGGGATGTAGGATTCAGCATCTTCTTTCTCAATGGCTGTCCTTAGGGAAGACACTGAATTGAACATGGACTTCTATTTCTGCCTTTTGCAAAAAGACCATCACCATGGTCTACTCCATCAGTATCTTCAGGAGAATAATTTGCTACCCCCATTTGTCTGGAGCCTCTGAGGAAAACACTGCCTTTTCTCCCGCTGACAGATCCATTAGCTTTTCCTTCACACTGAGGCTTTAAAACTCCACAGCAGTGCCAGGGAATCCCAAGAGTTGGAGTCAACTTTAAAGCGCTGGACTTTATTGTTTAGTTTGAAACCTGATTTGGTTTCAAGGCAGCAGCAAAAAAATTCAGAGTCCTACCCACATGTGAAAATTTCACCCCAGACAGAGGGCAGGATGAGGCTTGCATGGCTGAAAGCCTCAGAGGGAGCTGCCAAGGAATTGCCATGGCACCTTGGCCTTGTCCTGGCCTCTCCCTGACTGCACCATTTCAGTTTGCTTACTTTCATCATATGGCACGTGGAATTTCCAAATGCAAAATACACGCAACTGTATTATTGCAATTTTATTTACTTTTAAAAATTTTCCTCCAAAAACATTTCTTATGGAATGCTGATGAGCAGCTTTTCTGTGCTGATGAGCAGCTTTTCTGCTCTTCCAGCCATTTAGTAAAACACTTCTGAATATCTCTAACTGCACCAGTTAGGCAAAAGGAGTGAATCGTTCGCTGTGGTATATCTACCACAGGATATAGTGTGTGTACTATGGGCAAACCACAGGTAGTATGCTGGCTGGTATACAAGCAATTGTCAAATTGCTAGCTACACCCTTGCCTGCAGTGAGAGAACTGTAGGTAATAAAGGATTGTCTTCTCCCCATGCATGATGACAGGGGCTAATGGGAAAGGAATAAGGTGAAGAAGGAAAAACACCTCAGATCTCTCTATATGAATATTAAAAGGAACAGGCTTCTATTGTCAGAACCTAAGTMAGTCAGTGACGTCTGTGCTTGGGCTGCTTTTCCTGATTGCACTGAATGTCACAATACAAAATGCAGCATAACTCTGATTGCCCAGCACTGTTCATGTTCTCTCTATGGGAACTGGGCAGTGATTTTTCTTTGAATACATCATTTACAGCTTGCTACAGTGATTCTGCAAAGTCAATACATATCCTTAGCACAAAGCAAAGAATGAAGGGCATTATGGAGAAAGAGAGAAAGATACTACAGTGACAGAGAAAGATGAATTCCATTGCACAAGCACATTACAGGTTCTATTCATAGGAATAAAATTACATTTTTTTCAAACACAAAGTATTTTTCAAAATACATGTAATATGGTTATATTTAAAAAGATCTTGTGTGCAGCCTACATGTCACTACTGACATAAACTCTCTGGCAGTGAATTATTATATGATTATCTATTGTGCAAAGAAGATCTATTTATTGATTCAAGTCACATATATTTGCAAGGCAAGGTCTGTAGACACAGGTAATATTTTTTATTAGACCAACTGATTAGAATGGAAAGATGGATCAGGCACACAAGCCCTTCCCAGAGCAAAAACTGGTCTGTTTTTTTCCCTAGGTACTCAAGCTGGCTTCATAAAAGATGTTATTTCTCCTCGCAAACTTAGCTTCTGTTACAGCCTTAGATCACCACGACTGTTACAATGCTGCTACTTATGTAATTATAAAACACCTATCTGGGAACCTGGTTGCTCCTCTGCATAATTAATAGTGTCTGACATGTTTTCACTACTGTATTGGGAATACACTTAGACAAAATCTTCTCCTGACCACCTGGAGTAATCAAATTGCAGCCTACAAGTGTTGAGGAAGTTTATGGAAAGCAATTTTCAGCCACAGGGTATTAAGCTGTGCTAGAAGTAGTTTGCTAGAAAGCAGTTACATCCCGTGGACTTGCAGTAGGTATAACCTGTCACTCCTGTGTCTTACTTCCACAGGCAACAAAAAGAGTTAGCAGGTGATCTAGAAGCCTTATATTTGCCTCTTACTTGAGATCACTGCTGTTGTAGGGAATGGCTTGGAGTCYGTGTTTTCTAAGTGGACTTTAGGACTAAATAGGGAATAAATGAAAGATAATGACAGGGTCCTCAGTCTCTTGTCCTGACTCAGGTAAGATTTAGGTTTTTCAATGGGTGTTTGGCTTGAGCTTCAGAAATCCACCTCATTTTTGGAGAAACATAGCATCTTTTTCCTCTTGAAATCTACATAATAACCTCTAAGTAATTTCGTTGCAGTTTAGAGGGATTTCATTAACTGTGCTCCTTCCCTGTTTTTCATGTGTGTTGCCTCTGGGCTTTGGTTCTGCTGGGGGCCGGAGCCAAAGAGCTCAGGTGAACAGAGTCACCTGCAAGTCCTGTCCAGCTGAGGGCAAGTGGTCTCACAGTGGGGATACACTTCGGTGAAGAGTGCAGACATCCCTCGGTGCCCCTGGAGCYTCAGTAGTGGCTCTGAGGGCAAAGCTCCGCACCAGAGCTGGTCAGTTTTCTCTGAGCAGGGAACAGAGCGTGGGAGATCGATTGCTGGGGGACAAAAATGGGTGCGTTGGACTTCTCTGCAGAAATCCTTCTGGATGGCTTGAAGAACGCTCACTGACCTACTGGAAGCAGTGCAGCGTGAAAAATGCCTAACTGTCAACTACGTCAACAAGGAGAAGTTTTAGTCTCATCTCACCCCTTCACAATCCCCACTGACAGGCAAAAATTGAACATGTCCTTAACACTAGAAGAGAGGAATCTATTTTGTAGTGCGCTACAGGCATGATCTAGACAAATTGCACCTATATTTTATTTGAACCCATCACAATACAACATAACAAGGCATTTCAATTACCTCAACAAGCTACCAATACAACTTTATCATTTCAATTTTTCATCCCTTTTCTCCAACTCGGCGTTTCTTCTATATATCACTGTAAATCTCATCAGTCCCAGCCCAGTTTAGGCTAATAAATTTCAGTTACCATCTCAAGCCTAATGAAAAGGGGAAGCTTGCAGTGAAGAAAGCCAAAGGCCCCAGTTATTGCCTTGGGCCTCGAGCTGACCCCTCTGAATGGGGAAGTGGACGGGCTTATTCATCCCTGCTAGCTCAGAGACGGGTATGGCGCAGAGAGAGACAGAGCTGTTGAGTCCCATTGCAGTAAGCAGGGCTGCAGCGTCAGGCTACCCCCAGGAACAGACCCRTATGTCCCCCTAAAGCAAAATTTAGGCAATGGTTTGAAACATGCCATGTCAGACCACAGTCTTAGTTGGCATACGTAGAGCCCTAAGACAGACCAGAGCTGTGCAAGCAGGTCTGGGGCAATGTGTTTAACCACAGTAACTTTTATGGTCTTCTGGCATGCTATTCCTGTCTTCAGGGAGAGTGACAAGTTAAGCAGGAAAACAGTTATTTACATATTAGCTGGAAATGCACTGAGATCCCCACAGACAGAGCGAGAAAAAACTAATTTTGTACCATAATTATGTTTTTTCTAAAACACAGTGATAAAGCTTAAGGTTTTCAAAGATTTATGGATACACAGAAGAGGCAAACAAGTTAAAATAATACTGCAAATCAACATACTTATATGTTTATTAATTCTGACTAAAATTTGCCATCTGTGACTGAGCATTTTACTAAATAAACCCCACAAATTACAGATTATTGTAGCTAAGAATCTTCATGGCACTGTTTCTTAAGCTCTGGTACTGAAATAGCTCCACTGTAAATGAATATTTACAATAAAAGTATGCTCATAAAAGTTCCAAAGCATTTTCTAGTGACAGTCTGTTCAACTATTTAGTGATTCGAAAGAAAACTCTCCAAGAAAAGCTCTATATCAGTGCAGTACATAAAATATAGAAATGTATGAGAAATGACAAAGGCAGTATGTTACTGTTGAGGTGCCTCTAACTTGATTGCTAAGCTGGTTGAAGTAGCTTTTCATAAATGAAATATGTCCTCAGTTTTCCTAGAATAGATAGAGTAAGAGCAAAGTCAACAAAAAGTCTCTTCTTTATTTTTCTTTGAAGACATTACTTTCTCTGGAATATAGTAAAAATCTGTGTTCAGGGCACGTTAGCTAATTCTGAGGCATGTGTTCACAAGCAGACACATAAGAGGCTAATTTACATGCTTAAAGGCAACTGAAACTTTGTTTTGCATATGTAAATGTACCTGCCCAGCGTAAGAAGTGGGCTTTCCAGTAGGCCCATGTGTGAGCTGGGTTTATAGGCTTAAAAAAAGAAAAGTCTGATCCGCTTCTGCTGTCACTGTAGCTGTCATCACAACACAATTCAGGCAGAAAACCTCAAGACACCTATCAGACCAAATCCTGTGGACCTTACTCAAGCAAAAAATCTTGTTGATGTCAACAAACATTTTGCCCAAAGAATTTGTACACAACTGAGCCTTTTTTATACATTCATATTTTAGTATCATTGAATATCTGCAACAAAACCAAAAAAGGTTTTCTTCTTTAACTCGGGGATCAAGGCACTGGGGAATGAAAATGAAAAAATGCCCTCCTTTAAATCCAGATAGGGACTACTTGTATAATTTTAGGATACCTTGGAAGGATCTGAGTTTTGAAGTGAGTCTAGAGAGCTGTTTGAAGWGGAAGTTCCTTTAAAGACAAGTCATGATGGCCAGATACAGGAGTATTAACCACTCAGAATATGTTTTTTCCTATGACGCAATAATTTTAATATAAGAAGCATGCACTTAATGTCCAAAGGGTTCAAAATAGTAACTGTTAGTCAACAAACCTGCATCTTCGATGCATTTTTTAGTATTGCTTAGGACCGTACCCAGACCAGGGCCCATTCTGTCAAAGACAGTATGTCCTTAGGCTGAAATTCCAGCTGGGGTCTGTTTGCTGGAAATGACACACTTCAGTTTCCAGGTCTGCCCACCTCCCTACCACGGACTCCAAGTTTAGAGTTTTAAGGTAAACAAACCATGATAAACTGTCAATGGCACAGAGGGTTTCACCCTTGATAGCACCTTTGGGTCCAAGAGCTGGAGAGAAGAGAGAAGACCCCAGTCACCTTCTGTGGAGGAAGGGTACCTGCTAGAGAGAAATCTAAGAGGAGCAAAAAGTGCATTTTCAGGAAGCACCTTACTGGTTGTCATAGTCAGAGCCTAGCTGAAAAATCATAAAGAAGAAAGTTTCCAGAGAGCTCAACCTACTTTCAAATTCAGCAGACATTTTTAGCAACAATAAAGAGGAGACAGGTCTGGACATTTTCAAATGGTTTCAGAAATGCTGAAATAGTCCCCAGACCAAAACAGCACTGCACATTTGAAGGTAAGATTTGTGTTTGTTTGAAAATGAAAGACTATTAAAAAAGAAAATTAAAAGATAAAAGATTAAAAAATGCCCAATGACTTATAAATGAAATACGACATTTATTTTTAAAATATCTGTAGAAGAGACATCAGTCTTTACTAAACTCTACCAGCTATTAATTTATCATAATGTAAATGGTTTAATTAATGTTTAATGATACAGCACTTTCCACAGGAACTGATCTGCAAATACACTGCTTTAGAAAAGGGATTTGCTACCCTAAGAAATACATTTACGTGAGATGGGACAAATGTTCATGTAAATCATTTTAGCTCCAATAAAGTCAAGAGAGTGATGTTGATTTCCACAAGTTTACTACCTGCAAATAATGTTACAAATAACATATATTATCTTAGTGCTTATCTCATACATCTGTGTGTGTATATGTCTTTGTAGCTCTTTTTGYTTTCTGATAACACAAACGGACTTTGTGAAATCACTGAATTACATTGCTTGAGACAAGTACTTGTAAACTACAATTTCTGCAGTGCTACCCTCTAATGCTAGGTACTCTGATGGCAAATGTCACCAGTCTACTAGTTGCTAAGTTATGTAGCAACACTCACACTAGATAAAATGAAGAGACTGTAAGAAAACTCGCAGTATTCAATAATGTTACTTAATAAGGTAACTTACTAAAGTAACCCCAAAACTCCAACTGCTAAACTCCCTGTAGATGTAGTAAGAGGAAATTCAAAATTATGCAAAAAGTTCATATCAAGACAGATGTCCTCTAATCTTACAGTACTGTAAACATTGAGTGCATCAAAGAAACTAAATGAAAGATTTGAGTAGCATTTACAGCTTTTCTTGCTTGATTTAATATTTTTCCTTCTCTCAGATGATTTTTCAGGTTTCCTTCTTCCACACAATAAGGAAACAAAACAAAAGACATTTTCATTTCTAAAGTTCTCCAAAGTGTGGAGTTGCAAACAGATACAATTTTCCAAGTGCTTTGGAGGCTGTCAGTCACAGGGCTGTTCCTGGTATAGCCACTGGCAATCCGAGAGCAAAGCAGAATGAATTATGGAGCAAGACAAAGACCAAATACCTCCAAGTTAAATTCTAACTAGGTGGAATTATCTGTAGAAAAGAATTACTAAATCAAACTATAATATTGTTTGGCACAGGACTGTCTGGCRAGTGGAGAGATACAAGTTAATCTAGGTGCTAGGATTTTATTTTCTTGAGGTATACCTTTAAATATCAAAAGTTTCTGACTTTTTACATTGCTCTTTTTCATTTGTTAGCTTTTAGGAAATGTAGGGATGTTGTTTTCAGCTATAGAAAATGTGCTGCTCTTACAGCTTTAGCTCAACCCTTACCTATACTGGCACTACTGAAGTTCAACATCAGCGTAACTGTTTTCTGAATTAGTTACCTACAAGTAAATTTATAATTTGCTTTCAATTTCTTCACTGGTTCCATCACATGGTACATGTACTCTAGACAATTTAAGCTAACTCAGCCAGTTTGTCTCCTGCAATGAAGGGCCCATTTCCTTCAGTGACAATTTATGTTAATGATAATCAGATGCTTTTTTAATTAACAATGACCTACAAGCATCCTAATATATTTCTCTCTCTCCCTGATGGTAGTTTTTTACAAGACTGTGTCACTCCATTTCATTTGAAACTTGGGGCCTCTTATATTTGTTCAGACAGCATAGGTCCCACAGCCCCCTCATCTTTGCTTTCGCAGCGTTTATGTTCGTATTTCCCTGTCAGTGTGTGTAGCTCTAGAAATGGTAGCACACTGCGGGGCTGGGGGGAGCTGTGTTGCTCCAGCAGTGCAGAGTTGATCTTCACATGTGCAACAGCTCTGAAATTGCCCAGATTTGCTAGACTTCCTACACATACCTAGAGTGGCTCCATATTACACATACAGGGTTGCCTTGGACACACTACCAAAATGGCAAGGTTATATGCTATCAGTAATAGCCAGTGGTGTAATAGCCAGGTGTAGAAGACAACCAGTAAAAGTAGGCAGTAGAGACAGTAGACATATATATACAAAAGACTGCAATGTAAAATGTAATTCCTTTTATTCTGTGCCATATGTATTTCTAAGAAATAATACTATTTATAAATTGCTTCAATGCAGAAAGATATAGTCCCTAATCTTCCCTCCCCCACAGGRAAAAAAAACAACTAGGCTTATAGTTCAGAATTGTTATAGTTGCTTTTTGAGAGCCGCCTTCTGCACTTCTTGTCTGTCAGGGCTATTGCTACCCAAGAGACAGTGCAGGCAGCTGCCTAGGACAGCAGACTGCAGAGGGCAGCAAAAATGTGCCCATATCTCAGCTGTCCCATGTCACACTCTGGCACGTTAATACAAATCTGCTTTCCTCTTTGACTTCTGCTAATAACGCAGGAGCGTGACCTGTGATGGCTGAGGCACTGTGCGTGTTGTACTCCCTGCCTTCCCTTCTACAAATGCAACAGCCTCCCGCAGAGRGCAGGACACACGTCTGGCTAATGCGAGTGGGATTTGGACGTCTGCTGCAGGTCAGGAGTATCTAGCCGATGTCGGCATCTTTTTATGCTGTCTGATTGTAGCCTGATCACGTGTCTAGAAGTCTTGTTTTGAAGTCTCTGGAAAACAGTTTTTCCAAGCCATGGCTATGTGGATGCAACAGTTTTCCTTCAGTAGTGTGGGAAGGGATGTGAGCTCGTTCATGTCCTAATACAGTTTTTAACAGGAGAAAGGGAGACACAACTGGATGCTATGGTATGCTGATGACTCAAATTTGGGAGAGTCAAACCTCTTCTCAGATCCATATATCTTTACTCTAGCCTGTGGATATGCACTATTGGTTCTAAGGTTTTGGACTGCTGTTTAGATAACTGGGGCTCTTTCAATACAACTCCTGTAAATTAACCTACAATAAGGAAGGTCCCAGTTGATGTCATACAATCCTTGCCATGGTCACTATAATAGAAAAACTTTACTTAGCAAAGAGATTTTGGAATATTTCCAGACAGCAACCAGGCTCTGGAGGCAGCAGAAAGATGACTTTTGTGGCTGCTGGAGCTGAGGCACTGTTTTAGGTACAGGGAATTTTGTTAACCCAGTCAGGAGCTGATAAATACCTGATCTGGATCACAGGAACCAGAGACACAGTCAGGAAGAAGGATCAGCATTTCCTTGAATTCTGAAGCTGAAATACAGTGTGTGGGTGTGGAGGGGGGTGTTTTGTTTTGTAATCATTGGCACTAGCTGGTCATCCAAGCTTAGCTGACGATTCAGATAGCACCCCAAGGTTTTATCCCATTTTGACAAATTCAACAGTATCCTTCACAGACTGGTGGTGTACATTATGCTGTTTTTTCTTTTAATTTGCCTTGGTGATCATGGACAAACTTGCATAATTCGTGAATTTGCAAATAAGAGTCTTCTTTCTGTTTTTTTAAAGGAAAAGGTACACAAACACAGAGCAGTAAAAGTAATGTACCAGTCTGACAATAATTTTATATGAAGCATACCAGAAACTCAGATTATGGACAATTGGCTGTAATTGAAACAGAATTACTGCAGATAATTCCTGGTACTAGGACTCAGGAGGCAGTATTAAGAATCAGAGAAGGGGCAATCAGAGAACCATAAGGACTGAAGATTAAGGACTTCAGATTGTCAAATGGATGCAGTAGCTGATATGTTATCATTTATTCTGAGTGTTGGGGCTGTTATGTGACATGCGTAGACCACAGATTTTTATTTTATCTCAAATTCATCCAAGAAATACTTTACATTTTGCCAAATCAGAATAAATTATTCAGCTTTCACTTTTTTTCTGCCAAATCTGTTACCTGAAACCTGTATAAAATAAAGCCATTCCTGAAGAAAGAGCTGGGTGCTAGACAGCTGCCAGGAAATTCATTGTTTCTTTCCTGGCACCACATTTGCCTGCCAGCCTGCAGGATAGGCATTGCTGATGGGGAAGGGAAAGGAAGGAGACTATGGACAGGCAGTCCTCAGAAGCAGAAAAGGAAATTCAGCAAATTGCACTGTAGATTTTTGCCTGAGCTCCGAGACATGACAGCACACTGGCTAGTAATGGACACGCCTAGCCTCTTCAGCATATTGGCCTTCCCTATTTGCCTACGTTTAGCCCTACTGCCTAGGTAAGTAGAGAGGAAGACATGGGGATGGAAGCTGCCAGCAGCTTGGCTTTGTCTTTGTATTTTTCCTTGAATTGGGCAACATTGAGAGGCTTACATGGGCCTGGAGTATTTACGCACTTAAATGTATTCTCTAGACTTTCCTCAAGCTCATCTTTCATCCTACACAACGTTCAAACTTTCACTTCAGCTCCATTAACAGCCAAACACCTGTTTTGGCTGACACATGAGTGTTTGAGTTCTGTTTTGACAAAAGGTGCCAGACTGTATGCACTAGATAAAAATGTCCTTCACGCATTTACACTCCTGCAGTTGCAAAACAGATCTGGTACAGATATCAAAACCATGTTTCAGTTCAAATGCACRAGAACCACTCCGTAGGAGTAGCGGTACTTATTCACTCCTCATGTTCTTTCATGCCTCAAATTACTCAGGACTTAACATAACCTAACTACGGGTTTAATTGATTTCCTGAACAATAGCACTTCACTGAGCTGAGATGTCAATTCACAGCCATCAGGAGTCTATGACATTGGCAGTTGTTGTTTTTGTTGCAATAATAAAGTTTGTTAAGGATACTAAAACCAGCAAATGAAATCCAGCTAGGCAGGTAAATATTACACATGAATGTGAAGACATATGAATGTGAGGCAAATTTAAATAAYTGACTTGATACAGCAAAGTGAATGTAAGATTTCAAGTTTCTGCCCTCCTTCCTTTCTTCCTTCCTCCCTTTTCTGCCTACCTTCTGTCCTGCCCGACTGCTTTCCTTCTTCCCTGCCTTCCTTCCTTCCTGCCTGGCATCCTACTTTCCTACCTGCCTTACTAAGCAGCCAGCTAAGCCAAGTGGCTTGTACCATTTATGATCTTGCCTTCCATAAAGAAATTAACTGAAACATCCAACTTTTTTTCATAGCTGCAACACAGAATTTCTTCTTCACCTGATCTGCTACACACACTCTAATGAGAAGCTTCTTTGACTTTGAAACTGGAAAAGTTTCTTTCCCTTCCTCATGACAAACAAAAATAAATCACACCAGTATATACATCAGCCTTTTTCCTTCCACACTTGCAGAAATTTTTGCAAATTAAGAGCTTCTAGAAAGTGTTACTGTCCCTTTTCTTTAAAAGAGTAAGCAGCATGGTAGCATTCTTTTGTAGAAATCAATTTGCAGGTAGTTACCAATTTGTAGGATCTGMTCCTCAATAGGCATTGCAAAATACCCTTTTTCCTTTTGCACAGTTAAGAAAAATGTMGTTTTAAAAAACTTATCAAAATTATTTTATTTGGTGGKTTTTTTTTGTTTTGTTTTTGTTTTTTTTTTTCCTTCTCCTTCTTAAGTYTAACAGGCACCACTCGATGTTTCCCAAGTGCCCTCACCAGGGAATATTTCCCTATTCACAAATAACAAATGGGCTTACAAGACTGAGGAAACCGGAAGGAGAAGGGGACATGCAAAAGGCAGAAAAATTGGGTATTATTATGCCTTCCTTAATGGTCAGTGAATCTCACCCCCAGAGTAACTTTACCTGTAGTCCATTGCCTTTTTTTCATGCACTGGTGTGAACATGCAGAAGGCAAGGTTAATTTATWGTATTCCAATTCCCATGCAGTAAACATTATTCATGGTTTGGTGGCACCTTCCTCCCTTGGGAAATATTATCTAGTTTTGCTTTGAGGCTCCTGCAATTAACACATCTCTGATGATTTCTGTTTTGTTGCAAGAATAAGCAGGAGGAGCATCATAAGAATTCACTAAGGTCTGCTCTCATCCTCTGCAGTTTGCAATGATGTGTCTCACTAGGAGGACAATTTAAGTCATCCTTGACCGAGGAGTTGTCCTTGGTCATCTTACACTGAACAGTGATCCCAGCTTTCCATGGGAAACAGCCACCCTGCCAGGAACATTGGAAAATAAAAGTCTTTCTCTTGCTCTCAGYTTAGCTTGATTCCTCAGCCAATTCTGCTTTTGTTTCTAGCTATGGTGGCTGCCACAATATCGTCAGTGGAAACTCAGAAGGAAGTTGATATAGAGGAGATGATACTTTCTGTACTGAGTTTTCTRATCTCTGAATAGGAATAAGCAAAGAATTCCTCCATTCCTGAATTTTCTGCTCATTTCAAGTTCTGGGTAGATAAGCTGAGGAACTGGCTTTCCGCATGTTCTTTCACCTGCCCAACAAGACATAGAAGAAGAGAGATAGCTATCCTCCACATCACATTTATACCTGGCATCCTGAGGATCACAGGGCTAGGAGCAAGCAAGTCACCTATAAATGTAGCTTCCAATTTTGAAGGTCCTATGATGACATGTGTGACTTAAGGTGCAGTGCCCATCTCCATGGTTTTACTGTGKTTTTTTCCCTCTCTTCTGGTTATCTTGTTATGAACTCTGTCACTTCCACAGTATAAGCCTTCTATTGCCTCTCCCCAGCTTTCCTGTCTATGATAGTTTTAATTTATTTCATCCCAAATATCACAGACTCAAAAGCCTATCAACTGAAAGGAAGACTTCTCTATATTTTGCCCAGTTATCCTTATCAGGCTAGTGCAAAATGAAGAACACAAGAACTTCCATTCTTAGCACAGAGTTTAGTGAACACCAAGGTCTGTGGGGTCTGAATGTGGTTCAGGAGATAGTACGAGTGTATGAAAGACTGAGTCACTTCACCGGTAGAGTTCCCAGGGACCTGTGGAAGGACATTGTGTTTCCTCTCATGGAAACTCCCCCATGACTTTGGGTACTGAGAGGACTGAAAACATGGGAAAACTGAGCCGAGGACACCAGCAGATATTACAGTTGATTCTCAAAGTCATTGAGATTTAGCTGCCTGTTTCTGAGGAGTGAAGCCCCTATCTCTACTCCAACAAGCAGTAGGTGGTGGGTACCTCTGCTCTCATGGAGGCCATGGGCTCACACAGGATGCCACAGAGAAGTCTCGTTGCACACTTCTGAGGGCAGGATAAAGCCCTCTGGAAAGTGCTTCATGTTAATATTTTTKGGGGGAACTCCTTTAAAGATTATATGTAAATATGAAACAGAAGAATCTAAATCAGAGTGTTTACTGTGTTTCAAGATGCACGGTTTTCATACTATTATTAGTATTCACAAACATCGCTACAACTAAGTTGATACTGTCCACATCCAGATTGTTTTGAAATAAAGTACCAGAAAATTAAATGGCAGAATTTACATAACTCTGGAGCACTTATCACACTACATTATTATGCCCTTCAGTTGCCAAATACATGCCACTTGTCTGAGACAGTTTAATGTGACCTGGAATAGTTTTGCATTAATATCCTCTTAGGCTAGGTCTACATTAGCAAATAGTGCTGCATGRTAGGAGGGGATCTGTAGAGTGAAACAGCTGATACAGAGATCTGACATGAGCACTGTACGCATTTTGGAAGGGTTTACYTGGGACTAGGTCTAGTCTGATCCTGTGAACTGAATGCCTGTTAGTGTTGGGAGCGTATCAGTGTGCACCCAGAGTGTATTTTCTGGTTTGTTTTCATCCATAAGTTAGCATCTTTTCAATACAAATATGAAACAGAGCAGAGTAAGGGTGACAACCGAGAAATTTGCTTAAAAAACTCATTCCTCATCTGAACTAAAACTCTTATGTAGAAGCACCTTAGAGACCAATTGTTTTTCCACGTAAGGAATCAAAAGAAATCTTAAAGTCAGAGAATTCATACTATGAGGTCTTAGCTGATTAATTTTAATGCTGAAAACAACTGACAGGGTCCCATGCGAGTTTTAGTACAGGTCTCAAGTGGCTGTGTCTACACTCAGCTCTGGCATCCAGATGTGCACCTTCTGGAAGGAAAGCGGATGTGGTCAGACAGCATGGATGGTGGGGAGATGGGGCCCATACGGTGCAAGACAGAGCATACCTGCACCTCACAGCTTATCTCAGAGAGGGCAGATCTGGTCAAGGCCAAGGTGTTTCATGAGGAAGAGAGAAATTGGGACTTAACACTGATCACGTCAACTTCATAGGCTGTAAATAAGGACAGGCTGTGACCTTCTGTCTAAATGAGATATACTAACATACACTTCTGAATAGGCAAGAGCTGCCTGAAATATTCCAGTCTGTGAAACATTCGGAATTTGGCTGATAGACTGCAGGAAATAAAACTTTTAACAAATGTAGCACAAAAAGAGGAGAAAATAAAAATGCTCTTAGTCATTCCCTGGAGCACAACCAGCCGTTCAAACAATATTCTGAGTAAAGATGAGATTTAAAACTCAGTGAATGGGGCAGACATTGCAAAAAAAATCAAGGAGAAATTCCCATTTCCATCTATTTCTGTTGCTAGAGCCTTGCTGTTGACTGGCGTAAAACCTCATCAGCAGAGGATAACTGAGGCTTCTGGAGTCTGACATAAATAAACTTTAATAGGTGTAATAAAACATGTCACTGTTATAGCAACATTGGAACTCATGTACTTGGTCAGATCATTTCTGAGGTGGAGACCACCAGAACCAGAGATAATACTGAGGGTGAAGGCATGCTACCAATATCTACAACATCAGTAAAGTATTTTCAGGTTTACTCTGCTGACATTTCTTAATGGAGTCAGTTTTGGTTTTATGCCTTTTTTTTTTTTTCTTTTTTTTCTTTTTTTTTATCTTGTGTGCTTACTTTTTGGCTGAGGTTTTTCACTCAGCAGATGTTTTCACTGAGCTATGTTTCACTATGACACATAGGTTTTCTAGGATTCATTTACCTAGAGTCCAGCAGAGGCTAGGTGTTGTATGAATTACATCATTTCCACCTGCTTTCATCAGACAACACATTATTACCCAAATGTTTACCTCTGGCTTGGATTAGTTTATTCAAATTTGTATTGAGATCTCCACAAAGAACCTTCCCTTCTGGATTCTCATGTCCAGTTATCCTGAAGGACTCTGTTGTTGCATGAGTGTAAAGAGCAATGTCAGGGCCTGATTCAGAGACAGTGGGGCTCTTTATATTGACTTCAACAGCCTTTGGATCATAAACCAAGCAATAAATTCCTACAACGTCTAAACTGTGTCAAGCACATCATSTAAGCTTCATGTAAACTGCACCCCAGTCCCCAGGCAGACTTCCTTAATCCATGTAATATAAAGACATAGCCAAACAGACACAAAATAAAGCAGCCAAATACAGGTTTCCTCATTCTCCAATGACAGAAAGAAAGGAAAAGAGCTATGAAAACCAGTAACTGGCTGCATCACATGAACCACTGCTGGACACTACCATATTCCAGAAGTGAGATATTGTGAGGCTGAGTGTAGCCTTGACGAGGACAAGAGGGAGAGGAAACCTGCATAATATCTCCCACAACACCAGAATCAGAGCATTCTCCCCTCCCCAGTGCTAATGACATTAGCACCTTATTCCTCTATCTAAAGCCACAGCTAAGCAGAAGGCAAACTAGAACTGATTGCCTTAACATTCACGTCTGGGACCTTGCACAGCCAGAAGGCTACCCAGTGCAGATGCTCCTGCCATTCCCACCAACAGGTGAAAACACAACCAAGTGCAACACGCTGCTATCAGCTGTGCTGGAGCTAACCCCAGATTAGCTCTTGCATGTCAGTATGGTTACTTCAGATGTGTATCAACTTGGCTGAGAACAGTATCTGACCAGTGCTTTATGTTAAAAAGAATGCAGCTGTAGTAATTACTGTTACCTGGATATACTGAAAAGGAGAGGTTTCTAACAGACTGCCATGCTGCCAGTGTTGCTGGTGGCTCAAACCCTTACTTTTTAATGTAAATGGCAAAACTTTCAGTTACTCCCTTCCTGTCTGAATCTCACAATGTTAAGCTGATTTTCTACTCACTGAAAATCTCATATTCTCAATCTTCTGTTTCACTGAGTTTGCACCTTTGTCACATCTCTTCCCCATTAACAACTCACTTCACAGACATGGCGGTCTTAATCTTGACTTCTTCATCACTGAACCTCAGGGTTGCTACCTTATTTGTAAAAATCAGCTGGTGAGTTATGTTAAATAAAACAAAACAGAAACAAACAAACAGGCAAACCTGCTGGTAGTTACCTCTGAGAACCCAGAACAGCTTTCTCATCTTTTTCTGCACCATCCAGTGACTTAAGGGCAAGTTTAAAGAAAATAGGTGAGAGACAGTGTCTAAAATGATATGCCTTGTTATATAGCACTTGCTTTACTGAAGTCTGGCTCCTTGGCCTTTGCCATTTGCAAATGCCTTTGTATCTTCTCAGGCGAGGTAACTCGTTTCCCTTTGGCTGCTGATTCATGTTCAGTATCTTTAAAATCTGATGGTCAGGTATATTTGCATGCTTTTTTCATTTCAGTTCCCAGACAGCAGTCTGGAATCTCCTTACGTCTGTGTTTATATGCTGCTCTTCCTTTCTCCTTGCCATCCCTGCACTCATCAGGGCCCCCAACATCCGAGTGCTGCCTAGCGTGCTTGCTCCCTGCTCTGCAGAGGTGGAGGGGGCACTCTGGTCCGGCACCTGCTAGCAGGGTGCGATGTTCATTAGACATTCAGGATTTAAGACTCCCAAGAGAGCTAACTCCTGGGTCTGTGGCCAGAACCAAACAGCTCTGCATAACTTCATCAGATCCTCAGTACTCTGCACAAGCTCTGTCTTGGGAGCTGAGCACACTCCCCAGCTTTTCTTCCTTTACAACAAAAGGGCTTACCATGAAAATGCCCAGCTATAATACTTTTAACACCCAGCTCTACGCAACTGCAGCCAGACTAACACCTACACCAGGGGCTCAGACAGTGTGCTGCACTGTTGCTCAAGCTCACAGACTTCCCCTTCAACCTCAATGTCACTTGCCTAGGGAGGYAGTAAACCTCGTGATATGACTCTGACATCTGTGTCCTGGAAGTCCCCCTGTCTCAGCCTGCTGGGCTCACTGCCTGGCTGAGGACCCCTCAGAGGGAGCTGGCTGACCTCAGGCAGCCCCAGACTCTCTCCYCTCTGAGAAGGTGACACTCCCATCCGGGTTGACAATTTCAGGCAACTGCAGATAACCACTACCTCTGGTGATACCATGGCAATTCACAGCCAGCACTTACTGACATGGGTAGGTACAGTTTCTTTTTGTGAAGTAGCGGTGGCCCTGGGGCCCCCAACTCACATCAGTCAGGGGGGTTGTTTTGCCTTAACTGTCACTTTGCATATATGTAATTCCCCAGAGACTCTGGCATCTGTTCCTAACAGCCCAGGCGTTGTTGTTTTAAGCAGAACAAAATGTTATGCCTACGGACTAGCCACTGTCAAAACCAGTCACCTTCTGAATGTCTCCCTTCTTAATGCACCTGTGGACGCTGTTTGCAGATAGAGTCAAAAGTTGTCTCACTTTCTTCTCCTTGTTTTCTACAATTCCAGGCAATCTGAGGACTTTCATTTTGGCTTCCTCAGTTTCTTCCACTCAGCACAACATATATTTTGATTGCCTTTTACTTCTGGAACCATGAGGCTCTCAGAGCTCACTTAGTGCTCAAACTGCTTCAGGATGATTGGCTCCAGCCTTTGCTATTTAGGTTGCTCATTATATCAGCAAGGGTTTATGAGTTCCTGGCCCAGGCTTACTGGATTCATCCTGCTTAGCTGAAACACCTTCAAGAGGAACTTTGTCTCTTCACACTTCTTCTTATAGCTAATGGGGAAGGAGAGGAGGATGGGAGCGGTTCTCTGGAATTGCCTCTCCCTCATTCTCCCCCCTTCATTAGCTGCAGGACGAGATAATGAATTTAATGAGATAGGGTCCTCCTGGAGGTGTCTCAGAAATGAGATGGAGCTGGGCCTGTGAGCAATCCAGATTTTGGACTGTGGGGTTTTTTTGTTGTTGTTGTTGTTGTTTTTTTTTTTTTAAGAACTTCTCTTCAATTGAGCAAATGTAACTGGAAACAAGTTAAGGCTGACTGACACAGTTGAACACCTTGCTACATCAAACCTTTATAAAAAYACTTCATTAGGCAATTGAATTACTTAAGGTTGGGGGATAAGAGGCGGTTTTTCAGTTTCTTAGGAGCAGTCAGATCTTTCCCAATGAAAAAGTTATAAATCACAGTAAGCAGAAGGTACAGAGGGTCTGTTATCTTAGCAAGTATATTGCTACCTTCAGTTAGACTAGGCAAAGTATCAGACCTAGCTTTTTGAAAAAAGCAAAAAAAACCCAGAAAAAAAAGAAGTTTCCCGTGGGTGGAGATGATAAACTCAAAGAGCTTGCATTCCCTGTAGCAGAGAGGACTAAGACTCAATTACACTGTAATTCTGCTTTTATCCCTGATGTCTTAAGAGAGCAGGAATCTGGCATATGGAACATCCTCACGCCTTCACAATGCAGAAGAACAATTGGAGAGGAGAGAGATATATCCCACTAGCTGTGTGCACATCAGGACACTGCAAAACCAGAATGCTGAATGCTGGTAAATCCTTGTATTTTCTAAAAATAAAATAACAAACCTAACAAGTACTTCCTGGTAGTGTCCCCACCTTGTCAGAGAAGCATGTTCTTCTTGCCCAATGGATGTACACTGGACTCTGCAGCCTGCCTGGCAAGAAGCACTGCTTTTTTGTAGCTGTCTTATTGTGGACTCTCAAACAGGGACAAGAGCAAGTCTTCACCTGATACCTCTTACTCTAGGCTGAAAAAACTGCCTCCTCAGAGCAGTGCCTCTGTGACAGTGTTAGGAAGGAGGCTTCCTGTTTTCTCCAATGTTATTCAGCAGGTTTAAGAAGAGCTCCCTTTTCAGGGAGCTGTTGATGTTCTGCAGCTGATGCCTCTCCGGCTCATAAATGCTGAATRTTGTACCGTAATCAAATTCTTACGGGTAATTTGAGACAATAAGTGTCTTTTTCTTGTGTGGTTAAATACTACGGTCAACAAGGTATACACTGGGGCCCTGGCAATTCATTTGCTGATGTGAGATCAGGGTGGGTTGACCTTGGCTGGCTGCCAGACACCCACCCAGCTGCTCTCTTACTCCCCCTCCCCAACAGGACGGGGGGGAAAATAAGGTAGAAAAGCTCGTGGGTGGATGTAAAGACAGAGAGTTCCCTTACCAGTTATTGTCATGGGCAAAACAGACTTGACCTGGCAAAATTTAATTTGTTGCCAATTAAAATAAAGTTGGGTTGAGAAACAAAGCCAAAAACTAAAGCACCCTCCCCCTCTTCCCAGGCTCACCTTCACTCCTTCATCCCCAACTCTCCTACCTCCTCCCCTCTATGCAGCACAGAGGGATGGGGAATGGGGGCTGTGGTCAGTCCACAACAGCCCCTCTCTGCCGCTCCTTCCTCCTCACACTTTTCCCGCCTCCGGCCCGGGGCCTTCCCAGGGGCTGCAGGGAAACACCTGCCCCGCGGGGGTCCCCCCCGGGGCCGCAGGGCCATCTCTGCCGGGGCGCCTGGAGCACCTCCTCCCCTCCCCCTGCTCTCCCCTCGGGGCTCGCAGGGCTGTTCCTCACACTGTTTCCCTCCGCCCTGGCTGCCGGGCAGCGTTTTGCCCTTTCTTCCCCAGGCTTTCCCCGAGGCGCCCGCCCGTGGCTGAGGGGCTCAGCTGTGCCCTGCGGTGGGGCCGTTGGGGCCGGCTGGAACCGGCCCCTGTGTCCGGCGTGGGGCAGCCCCGGCCGCGCCTCAYSGGGGCCCCCCCTGCAGCCCCCCCGGTGCTGCTGCTGCTGCCGGCACCTGGGCACCTGCACCTGGTACAGAGATTTCCAAATGTTTCCCCTTACACATTAAATATATGTATGCAGTGTATGCGTATATTATACATACATGTAATTCAAATACACATGTAAATATATAGATATGGCTTAATTATGTGATACAGAAAAGCTGTTCATCTCTGTAAACCCTTTGTTTGCTTAGGGAGCTAAGAGGCATCATTTCTCTTCCACACCAGCCCTTCTTTAAGTGACCGGCCAGACTCCCAGCTCTCACAGACCGGGCACCAACACAATCATGTGCATTGCGCTGTGCAATCACCACGAAAGAGGCCTCTACAAGTAGCGCTTGAGCTAGGAGCTAAATCAGGATGAAGTACCCTTCTTCTTTTTACTGACTACTTAGGTAGCTTGTCTAAGGATTATTTGATCCACTACAGACATTCACTTAAATCTTTTATTTTGGGATATCAGTTGTTATTTAAGACCGTATGATCTCTGGAAACTGAGAATGGAATATTGGTATTTCTGTACTAACCCTCCTATCAACACCCTGTATTCCCAGATTGTTATTTTATCTACAGTTTAGCTCCATGCAATTTAGAGATGGAAAAACTGTGTTAGCTAATCCAGTATTTCCTATAAATGTGCCATTCCTCCCTGAAGTGCCTTGTATAGGCTTTTTTAATCTTTAAACACACACAAAACAGAAGCATTTTTAATGGGGACAATTGAGGAGCTTTCGAACGGTTTAATATTTTTGGTGAGATGTTTCTTTTCCTGGGCCACATGGCTCAAAACTGCTTTGTGCCTGATGTCTATTCGATCTGGGCAACACCTAAATCGCAGGTGAGATGCTGTCTATGTCAAGCTCCGGGTTCCTGCTTTCCTCGTTGCCTATGCTGGGACCGGTTTACAGAAGACAGCAGCTCTCTGCGTACCTGGGTTTCCTTCCCAGCGTGGTTCACATTGGGTCCCATTCTTCTGGCATCAAGGCACAGCAGCAAAGTGCCACAGAAAATGAGAAGCATCTCAGGGTCCGGAGCTTAGAGTTAGCCCTGGTGGACTTAGGATCCAGCCCTTTACATCCCATTTGAAAGCATTTATCTAGTAAGCTTTTTGGTGCCAAGATCTACCCCTTTTCAGGCTCATGATATCTTGAAGGATGAAGGGGGCACCTGAATGTAGAAAAATATTGCGTTTTTATTATGCACAAATAAGAAGACCTTTTTTTTCTTAAAATCATCAGTTATCTTTCTTTTTCAGTTGAGAAATGCAGCCAGAATTAAGGTTCACAATATCTGCTTGAGAATTGAGAGTGCTGATGTGCAGCGTACTCTTATTTTTCATGCTTAAACTGCTGTAATTCTCTTTTAACTGGTCTTCCCACTAGGCAAATTTAACGCCTTCAAGCTGCACAAAACTATGCAGCTCATCTTCCCATTGGGAGTAAGCCAAATCTATGTATTTTTCCTTCGTGGCAGTAAAGTTCTGCAGTGATTTCAAAATGTTATCACTCTCATTTTTTAAAGCTCTCTGTGGTCTGTCTCCAAGACCTGCTGACAGCATATTCCCAACAGTTCAAGCAAGAAGAATCTCTCAAGTATCCTCAGACTTAATCAGAAAGACTTGTCAAAGATTCCTCATTTGATGCACAGACACAGGAATATTATTTAAACCATATAACATTTGATTTCCTCTTTGCATTYCACACTTAGATGAAAGGACTTTTTTACTATTGTTGTTTAGCCTTGAGTATTTTAACTTATAAGTGGCCTAACACATAGTTTTAATGTGCTTTAAAACATACTTCAGGGCTGAGAACATCTCTGCCAACATTTAGCCCAGATTAAATTTTTATGGCTTGATGGGGTTTATAAGGGAGACACTGACACAATCTTAACTTGGTAGCACAAATAAGCCTCTTATATCTTTTCCCCCGCAAAAGTGAATTCGGGGCTTGCGAAAAGATGCTGGATCAAAAACATATGAAAATTCTGCCCTCTCTTTATTCATGGGAAGGTGCAAACTGCAAGCACTAACAGTTCAGTATTCCTCAATCTTCCTGAATAATCTGTTTTATCTCTGTTTTGGAAGGACCAACTATAGTCCTTTCATAAGAGATTAATTCCACCTCTGTGCTCAGTCTGTCTTTGGCTTCTACGTTGAGGCTTATTTGAAGAATGCCAAATGTAATGATGGGATATTTTTGATGGCACAGACATCTGTCAACTAGAAATTAGGCTACAACCACCATTCATTTTACATAGGCCACCCAAAGGTAATAACTCTCRGTTAGTATTGATTTGGAACACATCTGAACCCTTGACCTCTGAGATAAGAGTCCTCATACCAAATCCCAACCCACTTAGGTGTCTATTCAATCATCTGTAAAATGAGACAGCTTGACTATTTTTAACCATGATATTGATATCATGTGTAGTATCAGGGTATATTTTATGTGTAAACAGTGTATACAGACGTCCTGGAAATAATGGAAGCTTAGACTACAGTCAGGAGCATTCAGAGTTTAAGCAACTTCATTGTTACATTCAGCGCAAAGATAAATCACAACAGCAGATGAAATGACTCTATTAATGCCTGTGTGTACCAAATGGGATTATCTCGTTTTAAACAAGTTGGTCAAAATAAGTAAAGACCAGGTCACCCCATGGCTCATCCTTGTGGACGGATCTGAACCTTTGCAGAAGTCTACAACATGTTTTCTGTAGTGTTGAGGCTGGCAGAAGAGTTGTCTCTGTTCCTCATTGCTTTTGCTCCCACCTACCCACCACCACTGGTCTCTGCCTCTTCTGCAGGGACTGGCAGCTTGCACCAACACCTTTTTTATGGTTACGTTACAAACATAATCATCAAAATGATCTGCATTAAAAAACACTACTTTAAAGAAACAGATTTTAAAAAACCCCTGAAACCAAAAAACCTTTGTGTTCTGATTAAACCCCCAAATTACTTTTGTGCTCTGATTTAGATTACAAGGGGCAGGTGGGGAAGGTGCAGGGATGGAGGTTCAATGAGAAAAGAAGGGGAGAAAATCTCTTAAATGAAGAAGTTTCAGTTCGAAAGATGAAACTTTGAAAGAAAAAAAAATACACAACATCTTTGGTCTCCTTTATGTCATCTCTTGAGACAGTGTGAACCCACCTAAAGTAAATAATGGGGCAAAAAATATGAACAGGTGTTAAGTAAAGCCCCATGAAATTTGAAACTTCATTCCTTTAAGAATTATAAGCTGAGACATTTTTGTCCTAAATTATAACAAAATTTTCCAAAATGTAATTTTGAAGACAAAGAAAGTGAAATAAAATAAAATTTAAAAAATGCTTTTAGAAAGGCTGGAATGACACATTTTATAGTGCTTGAATGTTTTATTCCAATCTTCACTTTTAAACCAGACTATAAAATTATTATGATTAAAAGAAACACCATGCTGATAATGTTCAGAAACACTTCAAAATAGAATGTTTTCATACCACTAAAAGGGTTCATTTACTGTCCCTCCCCCCCATTTTGTCATAATTGACATATTCCTGAAGAGGTTGTTTTGTTCTGATGAAATACCATTTTCTGACAGGAAATGTTGCAGTAAAACATTTCTGACCAGCTCTAGCACTGAGAGGAAAAACTCTATGAATATTTAAGTTTCACTTTTAATTTTCAGTCCACCTGATCTATCTTTTTTTATCCATTTGTTGTCCATAGTTATTTTTAAATAACTCATTTAATATTAAACAAGTACTCTAAGAAAAAAAAAGTGCTGCAATATAATTTAATTAGCTTTGCCTTTTTTCCCAGCCCATTACTGACTTTCAGAATGTTGTATTTAAAAGTAATTTTTAAAAGTACCTGAATGCTGAACTTCTTATTTTTTTAATGAGAAATACCACAGCACCAAGTGATATGTTCCAGTATCTCATGCAGGGTTCCCTGAGATGACTTGTTCTTATGCAAGTGAGTTAGTTAAGTTTTGGCTTGAGCTTGTGTCATAAGACCACTGACTAGACAGGAGGCAAAACTTTGTGACACATAATGATGTAATAGATCAGATATTGCCCAGTTTTTCTCCTTACTATGTAACTTGTAAAAGATACCAGAAAACAATGTTAACTGCCTCCATTGTGGAACTCTGTGCAGACCTGCATTAGCAGGGATGAGCAAAGTGTTGCATGCATTAGCTCCATACACACAAACCTTTGCCCCTGCTTGCTGCCTTGTTGGCTTCCCTGGTATTTTACATAGTCATGGCCTTCCTCCTTACACCCTTGTTGGCCATCTGCCCTATCCTACTGGGAGTCTTTTCATTCCTGGATAGAAAGGGCTACACAGCCATCAGCAAAAACTGACCTTCGGCTCCATGAATCAAAGGTCTTTTCCTCACTTGAGCTGAGGACAACTTCCACTGACYGTGTATCTGACTAGAGCATCTTAATTAGGGTCTGCTGGGTCACTCTCCAGAAAAAAAAGATGATGTTTTACAGGCAGGTTAAACAGGTCTAGTTCTAAACCACGCATAGCTCTATGTTCATCAAGGCTGTTTGAGATACAATTAAGAGGAAGAAATCAGATGAAGCCATTTGCCCAAGCCCTACTTKGAAAGGTGAGGAATGGCCCAGATGTGTGATGTACATGTAGAGAGATTTGTCCTCCCAGTTCTTGCCAGTAGCCCTGAGAAAGCTCTGAGTGCTCTTCTGTGCACATGGCTGAACAGGCTGGGTACGGCCAGAACTGGTGCAGTATTTCTAGTGCTACATTTCCCATGTGTTGGGCAGAGATCCCAGACTTGATGGAGGAAGATCATAGAGGACTGCCACATTCTGGTCACAAAATCAGAATGGAATTCTGATTCACAAAATCTCTTTGGAAGAGAAGCACAAAGTGAATTGAGGAGATGTTGCTTTTGTGTACTACTTGGTCTTGGGTATGGACTCGCAAAGTCACTGTTCTGCTCCGAGATCGAAGTAAACAAAGGGTAACTATTATTTCAATATCATGGGGTTTATTTTCCAGAATAAAAAGGCAAGTTGTTTCATACAGATGTTACAATGGAGTGTTTCATCTTTGCCCTGGAGGAAACATTCTTCGATTTGCCCAAATAATGTCCAGCATCCGGTGGTTTTTCTGTGGCATCTGAAGGTATCTGAGGTAASTCTTCACTATCCAGGCTAATGTGGGAGGGAAAATGGGAGTGTGTTAACTTGGATGAAGCAAAACCCCAGACAATTTTAGTGTAAGTGAGGTTTCAGAGGTATACAGTGAAGTAACAAGAGAAACAAGAAAGGATATGATGTTGCTGCCATAGAGGATAGAGATCTTTACACTAGCAATGACTTAAGCAGGTTAATCCACTTAGTCTGCCTGATACTACTTCCAGACCTAGCCTGCTGGGTGGAGACAGCTAGGGATGATAGATCTTAGAGCATAGACTATCTGCAATGTGAATAACCCCTCCTTAGACAATTCATAGATAATGGACAGACTAAATGACTTTTTTTTTTTTTTTAAATCTTTAGACAACACCCCCAAATCCACCTGTCTGGAAGCTTTTGAAAGATCTGTGGGACATTTTGTACTGCCAGTCAGCATGGGCTAATATAACAATAATCTCTACCTTTCCTCTTACCTCTTGAGCCTGATTTTATCATAGATCATCAGATTTTAGCTCCTTGCACTGGCCCCGTGTCTATGGAAAGACATAGGAATGATAGACTGTAAGGCATGTAAACGTAGAGAAAACTTGCAGATGGGCCTCATTTTCCAAACGGCCTTTAAATGGTAGGCATAAATAAGGATAATAGGTATCTATCTGATTTGTGGATGCAAACAAGAACTGTGTTGACAAATCAGACATTTAAATCAGACATTTACTCCCTCAACTTACTGTCCCTGCATAGTTGAGGTCCATTTAAAAATCTGCTTCAAGAGGTACATTAATAAAGAAGGTACATTGGAAACTTATTGTAATACTTTTTCAGTCATTTAAAAAATATTTTTAAATAGATCTGTCTTTAAATGGGTTCTATGTAATATAGTTCTCTTGGGCTGATTAGCTCTAAGAAGGCTGCTAATAAACAAAATCCCAACTCTTGTGATTTGTATCACGTGCACTGGTATTGGTAAGGACTTGTGCATTCTTCCTTTTTTAAAATGCCAGCTATCTCTGGGGATAAAATCTACGGCTTTTGTAGATGTTGACTGAAGATAAGCAATACCCACACATGTTTTTGTAGGGCTCATTTCAGAAATGCTCCCAAAGGACTGAATCAAGAATACCTGTAATCAACAAGATTTGGTTCCATGAGACTACGAATCTTTTCATCAGCTTCCTATGCTCATTTAAGTACTTCTGTTAAGAACTGCAATTCATGATGATGTTTGCATTATAATAGTGTACATATGGCTTTTTGTATAAAAGGTACTCACCAGACTTTACTCAAATTCTTGTGACTTAGTTGTACTTGTACCTATGTTTTCTTTCTCACAAGGTCCAAATGATTTGCCATCTAGCCACAGAAATCACTTGAACCCTTCTGCCTTACAATATGGAAAGACACCATTCTCTAATACAAAACCTTGGATGAATCCCAGCTCCTAAAATAAAGGAACAAATACTTCCTTGCCTACCTCTATAAGCCTTACAAAAAATTCTGAAGAGTACTCAGCTGAACTTGGAAAAGCTCAAGCCCTCTTACAACCTTCTGTTTTAAACAACTACCTGGACACTAAAGGTAAATGTCTGCAGACAACTTTCTTTTAAAATTATGCTATTAAGCAACAAGCATAATATCGATAGCTCACTGATTTATGTAGTGCCATTTCCTGACTTCCTAGTGCATCATTGATTTCAAATTACAACACACACTGCATCCTTTACCAAAAATGCAGCCCTTTCTGGAGAGAAAACTGGTCCCTCCCTAGCTGGCTGCAGAGCAGCAGAAAAAAAATGTTGGGGCAGGAAACTGGAGGGGAATATCAGTGAGCACAATTATTTGTCTGTTGAGAGCTCAAGTGTGACTGTCACCAGCCCTGTGCAAAACAGAAACAAGCTGGAGTAAACTTGAGTCACAGAGAGACAGAGGCAGCGTTCGTTCTTCCTGGCTCCCACCCGCTGTGTTTCGGCATTAATGCGTGCCACTCACTCCTCTCCCAGCGCTGCGCATCTCCTCCCCAGGGAGCTGGCGGGTGAAGCCGAGACTCCCTCACTTCCCGAAGCTGTCTTGCCCCTTCACTTCCCTGCCCCGGCGCATCGGGTGCCTCACTGCTCAGCCTGCAGCTGCGGCAAGGTCACGCAGGCATCCCGTACCTGTCTGCATCCTGCTGGAAAGAGCCCCAAGGAAACTGCCTCGCCYGTGCCCACATACAGAGACCAGGAACTCCCCACGTTTTGGCCATCCATGGCATTACAGTCTTTTATTTGCCTTTTCTAACCTTAATACTAGTTTCCTGTTTCTAATCAACACAATATTATGTTACTCTGCCAGTAACTTTCACTGAGTAACATCTCACCTGAGACAGAGCCCCTTTTTGCTGGGCTTAGAAGAAGCAAATACAGGGGGACACACTCCAGACCCTGGCTGGTCACCAGGAATGCAAACCCCTGGCTCTGTTACGGCTCTTCAAAATATGGTACCCTCTGCACAAACCAGTAAATGAAGCGTGCTAGTCCTCAGCTTGTGACCCTGTAGTTACTGACATTGCTGCAGTCCTTGTCTGTAGTCATCTTGCATTCAATAAATAGTACGTGGAGAGCTGATTAGCATTAATTTTATACTGTTATCAGTTTATTTAACAAATGACTGAAATTCTGCCTTGGCGAAAGGTTAGGAGAACAGGCTCCTGTTCAATATTACCTGCCACATGGTAATTCACCATTCTAACAAGAAAGGCAGAGCTTTCACATTAAAAACACATTGATAATTCTGTAATTTCACGTAGAAGACAAATGGGCATAAAATCATGACACAAGCGAGAAATATAGAAAACACAAGTAGTTTGATGGCAAATACTCCTGAGAAGGAGGGTGAGCTGGAAGAAGAAAGCCCAGAAGGGAAAGTCTTTTCAGATAATACTCCCTTTCACCTTGCTTTTCCTCAGTCTCCTGATTTTCTCAAATTTGGCACAAACAGGAAAGTGCTGTTATTATAGGAGACAATGCTGATAACTGTAATAAATCGTCTCTTTAAGGCTGAAGGCACAACTGGTATGTTCCTTTTACAGCAAATAGTAGTTAGCTTTTGACCATGTGTTGTCTGAGAACATCAAACCGTCTGCCTGCCTTTGCCATGCCAAGTTAGCTTGAATCAGATAATCAGAAAGTTACTAATAACATCTAATGAAGGGTCTTCAGTTAATTTTTGTCATATCTGTCAAAAGGAAAGATGATCAGAATAAATTTAYAATGTATATATTTATAGGAAACATTCTATGCACGTGTGTGTGAGTGTGTGTGCGCGTGTGTGTGTGTGTGCACATCTCTAACACAGGTTTGCATTTTGGCATACTTGTAGCCCAGGAAAAAGAAAAAGATACAATTTACTTTTGTTTGTGACAGTATTTATTCAATTATTAGCTGATTTATGGAGATAATTCAATAAGCATGTTAGAAAAAAATAAAAATCAATGCCTGCATTTTGTGCCTGAATAAAGAGAAGTCAGTGATAAATAATTACACACTGATTTGCAGGAACAGCCAGATAACTAGGGCAAACCAGACCAAGTTGGAATGATCTGGATCACTGCTTTCCCTTAAAATGAACAACAAAAATTTTAACACAYGGCATTATGCTCTGCTATAATTAATATGAGACTAACCAAAGCCAATATTGCACTTGTTTCAATATTGGATTGCTTTTTACGGAGCATGATTAAAAGGTTCCTTCTAATGCACAACACTCTTCACTCCAAATGATTGTCTAATATCGATAAAATGATCTCCACCAATGTTAGTATCACTTTTTCTCTGCTTTGAGTATATCTGGCAAGTGACATTTTGTTTGTAATACTGATTGTACTGTGAGAGAAACAAGAGGTAGGAGAAAGCTGTTAATTCCACCTCATCTCAAATCCTGTGGGTGTAAATTGTATGGCAAGTGAGTCAAATATGGCTGTGACTTGGCACATGCAGCAACATCTTTCAAATTGCAGAAGCAAGCATGGTAGTCACTCTGTTTTTTGCTTTATCTATAGACAGTGTTCACAAAAGAGTGCCCTAATTTACCTTACTAGAAGGTATAGCTACTGTGCATTACTTTAGCAGGAGGCACAGATACCTTTCTGGCTGTCAGTATTTGTAAGAGGCCAGAACCTCTGTAAACCATCTTTTGCAGGGATCAGAGCAGCCTAAATTGACAAGACTACCTAAATACCAAAAAAAGTCTTTGTAAGAAAATTCTGCTAGGCAGAATGACTGTTTTTACTGTATTAGGCAGCACTTGTTTAGGCTTCCATCCTCATCAGTCTGACTACTGATGTATGTAAGCTGTTGCACATGCTTTACTCTTTTCAGCCTCAAAGAAACTTGGTTAGAAGGTAAGATTAAATATATCGAAAAGCTTCAGTCTGGAAACTCCAGGGCCTACTCTGCAAGACACTTGGGCTTAAATAGCAACAAGGGAGATTCAAATTAGATGTTATGAAAATATTTCTAGCAGCAAGGATTGGAACTGATTTTCCTGGGGGAGGAATTGTCAACACTGGAGGTTTTCAAGAAGCAGTAAGAGAGACTTCTGCCAGGGGTGGCTGAGGCATCGCTGTTCTTGTCTCAGGATGGACAGATGTACGAGACAACTTCTTAAGGTTTCTTTCAGCCCAATTTTCTCCAGTTCTGTTGCATTAAAGCAGCACCACGTCAACAGAAAAAATCACACAGAAGACTGATAAACATTAAGGGGAAACATCTCACAGGAGTTCATTATGCACCTCACTAACCACTTTAATTATGCGTTAATTTATTATTGATGAAAAAATCGGTATTATATCTGAGCATCTTTTCTGACAGAGAGGGCTATATAAAATGCCTCCAAGCCTAAAATAAATGGTATAGCTAGAGCTTTTTTTTTTCTCGGCAAAGATAAAGCATCTCATCATTATCAATTAAAGAACTAGGGAAGTCTTTGAAAAGAGGACTTGTTTGCTTAAAGTACGTGAAGGTCATATTCACCCTGTAATAGTCGATGAAGAGTAGTCATTTGTTATTTTTAAGCAGGCTGTCATTTAGCCATTATGAAGATGAATAACATTTGTTATTACCTAATAATCCTCCTGTTGATTACAGAGGAAAGACACTTGCAGACACCTTATGTGCCTTGCTTAGGTTTTGTAGATTATTAATGTATTTTGATTAAACTTTGTAAACAAAAAATTACAATCCCAGTTCTCTGGATATAGTGACTGGCGTGTAATGCAAGATACAAGAACATGTCCAATCCCTAACATTTTGCTCTGCATATGTTATTGGCCTAATATTCAGGTAACATAGTAAAAACAAAGTTCATTTTTTAATATCAAACAGATTGTCAATGGATCATATGCTGCTCTATTAAGGTTAGTTTTTGGAGGCCTGCCTTCCTGAGGAGAGTTAATGAAGCTATAAGTTACCTGTGTGGCTTCATTTGGAGTCAGGCCTAATTATCTGGATCATGGCCACATTTTGGAAAGTCCGAGCCTCATTTCCAAAGCAGATGGAGTCACTCAGGAATGACTTCATTTGTATTAATTTGTTACATTGTCTTCTGCTATTCATCTCAGGGAATGTTGCTGCCTTTGTGGTCTAGCAGGAACTGAATTTAAAAGTTTTAATTTGGGAATTTTTACATTATTTTTTAAAATAAATCCATTATCTTCCTCCACAATTACCAATGGTGAAGCACAAAGGCAATTAAGTGGGGTCCAACCYGTGGCCATCACATGCTGCAAGATGGTGATTATGTCACCAAAGATTTATGAGGCTTTCTCTTCTGGGAGCAAGTGAAATGACCAAAACAGTGACCCAGCAGCTTTATCAAGATAACCTATGGAGCACTTCAGATTGGGCTTCATAAGTGGAAGGTTTTTGATGTCAACCTTACCACAGCAAGAAAGTCAAAAGAGGAAAAAAAGAAAGATGGTTAAGGGCATAGGAATGAGGGTAGTTTTACTGACGTTTTAATATATTTGTCTAAGGGAAAGGTTAAATTACTCCAGTAGGGCGACTATACCAGGATTTCTGATTTGATACAGTTGTTTATGTATTGAGCAATGGAATTGTATGAAATAGAGATTGGATGACTCCAGAGTCATTGCACTACATTTCTAAGGTTAGGAGCATAATGCAGACTAAAGCCAGGGGAGTTTAAAGGTGTCTGTGGCACAATTACTGTGCTGTGTCATAGCTGACATATCCTGCCCTGTCCCCTTATTAAATGAGGGCAATACTCAGCACCGTTAATCCTTGAAATGCTTTACCAATGAGCATTACTATTACCATTTTGTGCAATTTGTGAAGAGCAAAAGGAGCAAGGACAAATGAAAACAGTGTCAAAGGGAAAAATAAAGAAACTCTGTTTTTGTATCCTATCATCACATCTTTATCACAGCACCTCTAGCTAATCAAATTATTACTTGCCGACTATTTTCTGCAGAGAACGCGAGTGCTAGTCTACTTTCCTTAAGCTTAGAAAGTGGACAGGTATATTTATATGTTGTAAATTGCAGCCAAATAATTCATTTTGGGTTTCTCTCATTCTGGCCTTGTGGCGGCAACTTTTAGTGATTACGTGTGATTGAAGACCCAGTGGTATCTCTGGGATGCTCCCAGGCTACAACAGGCTGCTGCTACCAGCTCAGGAGCCATCTGAGTGATTCACGTGCAGTGCTCTGCTAGATGCCAGCAGGTCTACTTCGGTGTCTGTGCTGAGAAGTGAAGGAAAAACTCACCCAAGCAAAATACAAATATTCAAGGCTTCCAAGTTTGTCACCTCCAGGCTCTTTTGAAGTTCATGAACACTCTGGGAGCAGGGGGAGGGATGGAAGGACTGAGCCTGCCCTAAGCATGCTCACTTGCATAGCACTGATACCTGAGGGAAAGGAAAGGCAGGAGCAGAGGAAGAACATCTTCTTCATCAGAAGGATTGTTCGTAGAAAGAAAAGGTAAGGTTTCTCATGGGAGGCTAAAAATTTCAGTGATTAAAATGTACATCCGTCTATGGCACAGTAATATGAAGCAAGGGATCCAAAAGGATGGAATCATATGGGGTGGGAAGATGAAAGAGGTACTTGCAGGGAAATTGAGCCCCAAAGTTGTTGCAGGCTCATTTATGACTCCAGGAAAGGTCAGTTGTCATTTCTACTCCCTTATATCATAAACATCCTGTGCCTATTGGCACTAAGTACCTCCTGCAGGTTTTTAATCACACAGAAACAGAGTTATAAGCCTCCAGCTCTTTGTGTTTGCACATCAGTAATATTATTCATGTCTCCTGACTATCAAGGCAACAAGCAGAGGGCATTCCTTTGGTCTGGCATCTTCTTTCTGAAATGAAATATTAAAGCTTTGATTTCCATAGGAAGAAAAAATTAACCGTATGTCCTTCCCTGTTTCTGACACTATTAATTACACACATACACTTCAAATTTTTGACTATTGGAAGTACAAGGAATAACATGTTTCAAAGTGTTCAGAAATGCCCTAGTATGTTGGAGAACAAAAAATACTTTCTGTCCTGGACAGTAGCCAGTCCAAACTGTAGAAAATGCTAATGCACGTAATTAATTATCTTCCCTATCATCTGTGGCAATAAAGGCCAGATTCCTCAGCTGAAATCAACAGGTTAAATACTACTCTGATGGGAATCAGCTGCCAAAATGCTTTTTGTGAGCCAGGTCCTAAACTCTAATTTAAAGATGTGGAAGGAACAAAAGAAACAAAGGAAATGTTGGCTGGTTAAATGAGGAAAGGATTACTACAAGAATAAGATCATACATCCTGAAGAATGCTAAAAATAAACACTGTTCTCAAGTATTCCTGGACTGTCCATCAGAAGGAGTATGGACTTCGACAGAACCAAACCCAGGATGAAATTAGGTAAGCTCCATTTTGAGTATTTGAATGAGACTCACACAGGAAAAGATGTTAGCTTCACCAAAGAAGCTAATCCTACCTTTCTAAAGCACTGGAATTCACTTTGTGCTCTTTGAGGTCACTTTCTTAGTGTTCTTTCTATTTTATGAATTGATATGTTGAAGTCTCAGATGCTTCCCAATGCACAACTACTACATTTTACTGAGTACTATACAACCTAGGACACTACTTAKACTACACAGCCACTACTTATTTATAGGCTGAGACCTTGGTCTTGCAAAGGATTTGTAAAGTATTTGTAAAGTATTTTTGCCATATGAATAGACCCACTGGCCAAGGGACTAATGTCTAAATAAGCATAAGATAATATCTGAAGAGAGTTTCGAGTCTACTTGATTATGGGAACAATGGAAGAAGATGATAGTAATAGCAACGTGAAGACATAAGTTTTAACAGGTTTTAGTGAAATGAATAAAGTAAATGTCTACAAATTTTTAACTTTTTTTTTTTTTTTTAATTGGATCAAAATGACATATTCATAGTGGGAGACATAAGCCAGAGGAATTAGAAAACTTCTATGTGTTGGATTTTTTTTTTCCARTACTGGGGTGATATCCCAGCATTAGGGTTTTTGTGTAGCCAGGTACGTGAAACTTAAGTTTTGCATTTCAGAGTTCCTCAACAACTATGAACAGGTCAATCAATATCTGAATTGGAACTTCAAACTCATTTATACATTAGTTACCTCATCTAGAGCCTTTCAATACAGGGGCTTTTCAATGAAAAAGTTTGTTGACTCATTTCCAATTTTTCAGAGCCAAAGCAAGTAAGTGAATGAATGAGTGAATTGGCCATTTAATGTAATATCTGTTTCAACATTGTCTTAATGATGCATTCTACTTTTTGGTTCAAAATGTCCTCAATTTAAAATTTAAGATAATTTATGTTAAAGGGCAGCCAAACATAGAAAGTACTTCAAAAGGGTCAAACCCAACCTAAACATTTCACAACATTAAGACAAATAATTTTAATTTAATTTACAAATTTTATTGGACTTTTTAGTTATGCATGTTGTCACTTTTTGACATTTTGYAGAATTCAAGAGAGGAAACATTTCCTCAACATAGAAAAACTGCTTCACTGAATTCAATCTTCAGGAGACAGTCATTCTGCCACTGGACAAAGCGGGTTTCTCTCTCATGTGGACATGAAGTCATTCAATATTTTTTCTTTTCCAAATGAATAATGGAACACAGTTCTTGAGGGGTGTGAGAACAGATGTTATTAGCTAACACTTTTTATTTGGAGACAAAAATAATCTAATCTGAACCTAGATGTTAGGCATTCCTTGTAATACATTTTCTCCAAGTCTCTCAAAGCAGAATTGAGAAATGTGGGTCGGGTAAAAGGAGAGTGGGAGTAAAATCTTTCATAAACGTGACCTTTGGTGTCAAGGAAGACTGCGGATGATAGTATTTCAGCTATTATATTATACTGTAATACTAAACTCCTCATATTGCTACATTGGTTGTGTATTGATTTTAAAGGAAGATTGCTTATTAAAGTTATGAAGTTCAGCAGACATTGGGCTAACTCTCTTTTGGATAGGCTTGTTTCCTCTTATATGGGAAAAATGGAGCCTGGAGAACTTATTTTGGACTTGCCTTTTTTTTCTTTTTTTCTTTTTCCCTTTGTTGGGTAACACTTGACTAGTTTTTTAATTCCAGTACCCAGTACAAACTTAACTTGAATTTAGGACTTGGTAACTGGTTTATTATAGCTTTTTATTAAAGGCTTGGTGTTCCTTCTTGCAGTCCCTGTACACGTTACTCTGTCCCTCAGAGGATGACTGCATAAACAGTTATTAGATGTTTAGCACAACAGAAGTAGTGAGATGAAAGGTGTAAGAAGAAGGGAGACGTCAGGACCTTCCTAAAGCACATGTGTTGATGCTGGAGTAGAAACTCCCTCCTTTGTTACAGCTTGACTATTGGCAGTTCCCTCCTTCCCTCCACTGGTGACACTTCCAGCTGCCCTTTTGCACCCACTGCAGTTTCTGCCAGGGGAGATCTCCACCTCCTTATGTGGCAAATGCCAGATCACCTGTTGGTGCATGGAGATGCTCTAAGTGGGCAACAATTTCCTGCAGGGGCTGGTTGGGAATTACGACCTTATTAAGTTTTTTTTTCCTTTCCAAATCAGTGACTGGTTGCACTTGAAAGGCAAAATTAACATCTGTACTCCTATCATCACAAGTAATCTTAGAGCATTAATTTCATCAATGTTCAGAGGGTAAATTTACACAGGTGCAGAACAGCTGTGTGTTTGCTCCAGGCAGAAGCGAGCTATTTCCATCTGGAAGTCACATTTCTATCTAAGCATGGTGTTGAGTTCAACCCTAGTGACCAAATTTAGGTCCAGTGTCCTGTTAACATAGTTATATGAGTCTTGAACTGTCTTGGAGTAGAGCTGGGCATTTCTTCCAGCTCTTAGGTGTCTGTGAAAATATGATGTAGGTTCTTTTATGCTTTTGAAGAGATCTGTTTCTGCAGTACATGCATAACGTCACAGTTTTTGGACACTTGCTCAGGTGACTAGTTACTTTACTGTCACTGTTCACTTGTAACAGGTGAACAGATATAGGGTTGGAGGCAGAAAGCACAGATTGTGAAAAAATCCTATAATCTTAGAAGCTACTCCAGGGAAAAAGAAATTGATACGCCTAATTTTGTCTGAAATGAGCGTTCCATAGAAATCAAGACAGATAATATGTGCTAAATAGCCTTTTAGCTGTTTTTGAATTGTGGAGCTCTTTCTTATGTGTTGTATCACCAAGGGGCAAAACCCACATTACATTCAAGGAATATTGCCTGAATGATATACATATGTAGATGTACACAACTCACGTGCATTATTACAGCAGAAACTGTAGGAGTAATCCAGTGCTGTATTGTATGGCAAGGCCCTTCCAAATAACTAGGAAACTGGACATAGAAAGATCCTGATTTGTACTTATTTGGAAGTCCTTTGTTCATCTTTCTTCATGCTACTTTCATGCACAAAGCTATTCGGGCATTCACGATGAATGAAGATCAAAATGATTTTGTACAGCACATTTTTGGGCATATTCTAATTACCTAGGGACATGGATTAGCATTGCAATAGCTCTAAGCGCTGAATGTTGTATTTACTGTGGGAGCGCTCAAATACACAGTAGTTTGTCAGCACATCACTACATGGCTCTTTCTTGAAACAGCTTACATGATTATTTCTTATGTTACATTTTTGTCAGAGTGTAGTGTAATTGTTTACACGATTCTACGTAACCTATAAGAAGTCAAGAAACAGCAAAAAGATCTAGTCTAACATCATAAGAATACTCTAAAAATGATGAGAAAAGTAGCTATCAGACCAGACTTAATCTCCCTCATCCAGCCTCCTGTCTCAGACAACACCCAGTACTAGGTATTTCAGGAGAAAGTATGCGATATTTATGGCTTAACATGCTCACAGTCCAGCTTGCTTCCTGCCTACCTGTTTTGGCTTTAAGTTGGCACATGCCCTGAAGCATGAGATTGTATTTCCCTAATTTAATGTTATCCTATCTAATATTGGATTATCAGTTTTTAAAACCTCAGGGGAAATTCTGGCTCGCAGAACTCTACTGCAAATAGTTGGCTTGGTTTAGCAAATATTAGGCACTGCAGAAAGCAAATGGTGTTTGGGATTCTGACAGGTGAACTCCGGCAGACTGAGCTGGGGTGGTTTCCAGGGTTATTACCCAGACTCTCTCTACTAGAGGCTCCCGCCCTCCTGCTGCATCGGGTACGTACTGGTGTGCTAGCTGCACCCCTTCACTAACTGCTTTCGCAGCCCAAATCTCCTTACCAAAACCTTGGTCTTCTGAGCTGTTACGCTAGACTGTGATGTGAAGCTGTCGTGGTTTAACCCCAGCCAGCAACTAAGCACCACACAGCCGCTCGCTCACTCCCCCCAGGTGGGATGGGGGAGAGAATCGGAAGGGTAAAAGTGAGAAAACTCGTGGGTTGAGATAAAGACAGTTTAATAGGGAAAGCAAAAGCCGTGCACGCAAGCAAAGCAAAACAAGGAATTCCTCCACTACTTCCCATCGGCAGGCAGGTGTTCAGCCATCTCCAGGAAAGCAGGGCTCCATCACGCGTAACGGTTACTTGGGAAGACAAACGCCATCACTCCRAACGTCCCCCCYTYCYTYYTYYTYCCCCMRSYTTTATATACTGAGCATGACGTCACATGGTATGGAATACCCCATTGGCCAGTTGGGCTAGCTGTCCTGACTATGCTCCCTCCCAGCTTCTTGTGCACCTGGCAGAGCATGGGAAGCTGAAAAGTCCTTGACTAGTAGACTACTTAGCAACAACTAAAAACATCAGTGTGTTATCAACATTCTTCTCATACTAAATCCAAAACATAGCACTATACCAACTACTAGGGAAAAAAAAATTAACTCTGTCCCAGCTGAAACCAGGACAGTAGCCTTCTGCTGATTCCTCGACCAGGCTTGTAATGTGTCGTGGGAGGAGGGTGGGAAACAGGAGGGTAACATCTCACACTACCCCCCTGGAGCTTGCCTGTAGGAACTCACCTGTAGGAACTCTTCAGCTTCTGTAGCTCAGCATGCTTAACAAGGAAGATCCCAACCCAAAAACCTAATTTGAGATAACTGTTAGAGTTTGTAAGTCATGTCTAAGCAAAAGACTGGCAAATTGTGGGTATGGTATTGCCTGTATGGCACAGATGTGCAGGGAACGACTGTGCTTATGGATGTGTTTTGTCCCAGATATAGCAAGACTGGAATAGGAAGAGCAGTGAAATGTTGTCCCCTGCTCATCCAACAGCCAGCGCTATCTCCACCAGCTCCGTTTTTACAGCCCAGTTCTTGGGCTCCACATTGCCTGGCACACTTGTATCTCTTACACGTGCGAGTTGCTGCCCCTTGTTACTCTGTGGTTGCACAGTGCCCTGCTGGGGTGGCTCTCGGAGGCAACGCCGGCTCAGCAGTGCTCCTGCGGTGCAAGCCGTAACAGCAACGCACTGCTGACAGAGCGTTGCCTGCATAAGCAAGACAGGTTTTGAGATATTTGCAGGAAAAGCTTTATAACAGTGTTCCTTTTTTTTAATAATGATTTTCATTTTTTTTCTACTCCAGAAAATCTAGGGCTTACACAAGTCACTAAATATAACTTCCGCCTTATTAATTAACTGCTCCACTCCTTCTCTATTTTACACATCTTTAGCCTCTGTTAATGGTACATGAGTACTGGTAATGCCATTGACAGAGATCCACTTGCAGTGTTTTGGGTGTTTTCTGTCAGGGGTCTAGGCTGGAGTTTTCTCCAGCTGGCTATTGCACATAGACTGTCTGCCAAGTAGGCTTGGATCACTTGAAAGCCATATTGATTTTAATATACACAAAAACTGTTGATTATCACATTTTCCATCAATTAGAGGCAGGGACCTTCTGAATTTGCCTCCTAGAGAGGAAAGCAAATTTTAAGACCCTGTCCTGTTGGAGCTATAGGCATCAATCTACCAAACCAACCCATAGCACAACTGTGATGGTTACGCTGTCTGTGGTTACTTCTTCTGACACGTACATTTTTCCAGTGGTTTCCTTGACTCAGAATTAAGGAATTCTGCAATATTGGAAGTAAAATAGGTGGCCCTGGAGAATGCAATATCTTTATTACTTTCTTTTTTGTATTGCTCAAAAGTATATTAGTCATACTGCAGGAAGCACGTGGAAGATATGCCCTTCCTTGCGGAACTTATAACTTAACTGAAGAACAGAATAAATAAATATAGGCAAAGGAAGAAGTGGAATACAAGGGGAAGGATACAGTCTAGGTAGAGAGATTGATAAATCTTTCATAACATAAGCATAGGCTGGAACTTCTCCTGCTATCAGCTGGTGGACATTTATAGATAAGATTATAAAAACATAAGAAATATCTTACTGGGTCAGATCAATAGTCCATTTAGCCCAGGATTCTGTTTCAGTGGTGGGAATACACGATGCTACTTAAAGAAAGGACATAAGCTTGGCCACTTTCTACAGTCTATATATAAAACCACAGGGTACCACAGTGCTCATCCAGTCTGACCTACATGACATAAAACTACAGAGCCTCACTGAATTAATTTCTCTTTGAACTAGAAGAAGACGTCATGCACCTCAGTGACACTCTGCTGCTTAACACCAGCTGCGGATTTACCCAGAGATCTTTGTGGCTTTGTTTTCCCTTTGTTTAATGTGTTTGAAATGTTAATATGCTTCCTTTTTTTAATAAGTTATCATCACCAACATCAGCACTTTTTTTTTTTTTTTTTGCCTTGCTAGCTTTTACAACCCAGCAATAGAAAGAAGAAAAGGAGCTCCATAAAACTCCATGTATCAAATGATAGAGGCTAGTTCCCTGCTAGCAAAAGCTGGGAGAGGGAAGGGCACAGATTCCCCACACCTGGAACATTTTCTGTTTACAGCCCGATGTCCATCATACTCCTAGTATCATAGGATAAAGTCACTCTTATCTGTCAGTTTGGAGGAGGGGTGTTTCACCCGTGTTTCTGTACACCCGGGTTTTATATATTTTATATTTCAGTTTTTTGAATCTGTGTGTATGTCCATGCCTGTATATCTGGTTTTTTTGTTGTTGTTATTGGTTTTTTTTTTTAATTAGTGTTTTATGCCAACAGTTACTTAAATACTTATGTGGTGGTTTGCCACCAAAGGTACATAACGTTACATCCTTAGGGAAGTTTTCTGCTTCTACTAACCCCACAGAAAAGGGCTATGCATTTCTTAAACAACTCCGAGAATTGTGTGCCAGATCCTGGTTTGATGTGGACTGGCTTAGCTCTGCTGAGGTAAATGAAGCCTGCTGAATAATGGCAGCTGAGGCACTTAAGACATCTCAAATGAAGTGTTACACAGAAATGCACAGTGCACAGAAGCATTGCAATCCCCATACAAAACRGTAATAAACAACTGAAAGGGTTTTCTGCAGATATCTGTGATTATCTCGGGGAAATTCTTCACCCTGCAGTTTGCAGAACTTCTCTAAGTTTTCCCTCTTTCTTTTTCGTTTTTATACTCCAATACTGAATATAGCCACTAGACTGGARGAGGGCCATTTTGAACAAATTCCTCATCAAACTGTAAAGCAAGTGAAAGGTAACATAACCTTTGCTCTCTCTGTGACTTTCCAAAACAGCTGCCTAGCATAAACAACTTGGGAAATATTATTTTGTCCCCAGCAAAGTAAATCATGACCAGAGAAACTGTTATAATATTTCAGCTCTGGTATGATTTACTAGATGCAAACCCAAAATATTTATAGTTTCCTTGATAGGTTTACATTTCTTTTCTTGATGCGAGGGGAAAAACTTCCTGTAAATAATATAATTTAAACTGCTGTTCAGTTATATTTGAACATCATTGCTCAGAATTTCCAGTAGTCTTTGCACTTTGCACAGATGCTTTTATTTATACTTTGACTTGAAGGGATAYATTTCCAAATTTATGCAGTACATTAGGTTCACTGTTGTTATATTTTTACTTTGCAGATTTTCAACATTTACAGTAAAAATATCTACATATTTATTTTAATTATGAAAGTGCTTAAAGGCCATGCAAAGCATAAAGCTGTTGTGTAATTACTTGTACACAAAACTGTCAGAGTTTCCAGTCTACGTAGAAACTACTTGCAAACTTCACTTTGAACAGATACTTAAGTAACATCCTAAAGAGATGGCAGGGCCCTTCCCCTCGAGCCAGGCAGAGGCAGGTAGAGGGATCGCTGCATGGACCGTTCTACAGGAGAGTTGGGGAAGGGGGACCCCAGATGGGGCACAAGTGCCCCAAGCGCTGAGGGTGGCTGCCCTCCTCCCTCTGCCAAGGAGAGCATCTCAAAGCCCCTGGTAGCAGCCCAGCTGGAAGGAGGAGGTTCAAGTGCCAAAATGTCTTTCTATGGCTCGGGCAACCCAGACTGCCTTTATTCTTTCTTTTCTGGATGGTTTAATTAGAAATGTGTGTGGATATGGAGGAGATTTGTTGTTGTTGTTATTTTACAAGGTAGCAACACTTGTATGAGGACCTGCTACAATTTTATTGTTCATGTCATCCCTGTATTTATGGTTGCTGAATCTGGAACATTTCAGCATTCAGATTTTAGCCTTCTGTTCAAAATAAAATAGATGTTGGGGGCTTTGGCTCAGGGTTTACATAATCTCTGCTAACTGTGGAAAAGCTGCTATGACTCCAGGGTTTGGATCTTTGCAGCTGTCTCCCTCATGGGGAGGGTGTACCCAATTATTAGCTCCCGCCTGCTGCAAGGCTGCAATGTATCATCCAGGACGCAGTGCCATGGTCCCTTGGAGCTCAGCATTACATGTCGAGTCCTTGTGGAAACCCATTAATAAACAGGAGGGCCCTCCGCTTAGCTAGGAGCCAGGCTGGCGCTGAGTTTTAACTCGGTTTTTCTCATGCGGTGGCTGTGGAGACATTCCAGTCACACAATTAATATACAAAGAGAAAGGCTGTAAAAAGCAGTTGGGCTGCAAGCTCCAGATGAGAACACTGCAATCTGTTGTTCACTGGTAGGTCTACACATGGGTGGCATCCTAAGGCAGCACCCCACTGCATGCAGCGGTGTGACACGAGGATGAGAAGGAAACCATGAGAAAGAGTCCTTTAGTCTTCCCTCTCCCTGGGAACGGGTCTGGGGCAGGCTCCAGACGGGTCYGGTGAAGGCTACAACAACCTCAGGGGGCCTAAATGACAGCCAGCAGCCAGTGGGGCAGGGGGACCGCTGGTCACATCCCTGACACCAGCAGGAAAGTGGGTATGACACGGTGGCTCATATGCTGCTTCTTGCCTCCGGTGGTTCGCCCGGGATTGGTGATGGCAGGTTTCTCGGCAGAAACTGCTGGCAGTGCAGTGGGAAACAGCCACCTCGGCTGCTGGAGATGGTCCTGCTTTTAAACTGACTGTTATCTGTGGCCAAATGTCTTCTCTGTTGACCGGAGCGCGATAAAATTTCTCTAATGAGAATATATTAATGTTAGCAAATTCCCATCTAGTCAGCCATGCTCAGAAATTGGCTATTAGCTTTTTATTTAGATTTCTTTTTAAAAAAATGAAAATGCAATACCCCTGTCTAAAACTCAGGGCATGAACAAACAAGACATTTTAATAAGTGTGCTAATGTTCTTATTACAAGCCTCTTGGTGCACCAAAATGAAARTCTTTCCTCACAACTCAATTATTTCCATTCACTCCATCTGCACAGAAAGCCCAGAAAAATACATGAGCTTAAGCACATTTGAAAAATCAGTGGTTTTGAGAACTGTCAGATCAGGGTTGGGGGAGTGAATCTCCAAAGACATTTCGTAGATTATGACCTCCACACTCTGTTCGAGCTTTCTTTCTAAACCTTGGGCTGTTAGTTAAAGCAGCTCTGCCGATTTTCTTTCCAATAGCAGTAGACAGAAGAAGAGAGAGGGAAGGTCTCCGTGACATCCAAGACTCAGGCAAGCCATAACTGTATATGCACTTATTTGCTGTACGGACGACTGCTCAGCCCAGAAACAAAATGGAAGGCAAAGCAAGATCCGCGTCTCATGACAGCTTTATTGCTTTTCTCCCCTGGAGGCATTACGACACTTACTGTAGCATTTTTGGGAGACTTTGAAGTTCCTTTACTTCTAATTGCAGAACTCATGTCATTTGGGGAATTTGAAAATAGCCTCTTTTCATCTTTTCCAACAGTCAAATGTTACATGTTAACGTTTTATTCTGCACATTATAAATTCAGAGATATAGAAGTGACTGGCATTTCGCTCCACATCTTGCAGTGATTTTCTCAGCTGAAAAATGCCTATTCGAACCCAGCTACCGGCACTCTGCCAGGAGATGTCTACTAAAGAAGCGCCCTTCGGAGTCAAACTCCTGCCCCACCGGCGGGAGCCTCGCTGCCCCCAGAYGCATCGCAGTGTTTGGACCTGCTCCTCCAGACCTCTGCAGTTGTGTGTGGTCCCCACGGCAGGCACTCCCGGGAACAGGCTGGGGGAAGATGCCTGGAGCTGCCGTCCCTGCGCAGGATTTGCCACAGATCAAAATGTGGACTGGGTCATGATAGCTGCTGTGGGATCCCTGGGGCAGGGATGTGCGTTTTCTGCTGAGTTTGGGCCGTAGCAGAGCAAAACATGGGTATCAGTAGAATGTAAATAATAAAAGGAATAATAAATTGCAAAATCAAGCCCTGTAATGAAGAAATAAATAATCTAGATAGAATGTCTTAGAGTGTCTAAGCCTGATTTATTAGCAATTCTGGCTGACCGTTATTATTATTAGGTGAGCAACTTGCAGTGATTTTTCACCTGATGCTCTGCAAATTAACTATGCTACAGGATGAGTGCAGGAGATTTGTGTTTATTGTTTTATGAAATTATACTATGTAAAAATTCACTTGGAACATCACCACTATCACTTTGCAATTTTATGACCTGTAGCGCATCTGACACACAGTAGTACTGCTGCTCAGCACAGATGAACAACAGCATCGGTATCACTGGTCATCTGGAGCAGTGAATAATAGCAACAGGAGCAGAGCCAACACTTATTTCAGGCTGGCAGAGAAATCCACTCACCTGCAGGTTATTCTCATGTTTACTCCATGTGAAAGAGCAGAGGGAGGCTTTAGCTTTTCTGATACATTATACGCTAACGTTTTCCAGGCCAAAATTCTGTGCCAGGTATCCTAATTACGTACAAATTCCCTCCCAACCACCCCCATTGCAGTGACAGGTGAATCACTGACTGTGTTTATTTGCCCTCCTCAAACAGGATGCAACTATGACCCTGAGGAAAAAAATGCATTTGCATATGCAGAAGAAGCTGGTGGCAATTTGTATTCTAGTTTAGCTCTTATTGTAGTAAATGACATTACCATAGAGCCCAGATATTTCTTTTATGTCAGATTCTACTTACTAGTTTCCATTTCCTGGAGTCAATACAGAAATCAATCATGTCAAAAGGAAAATTCAATAAGAAAATCCTTTATGGCACAAGCTTAATTATAGATATGTTTTCTTTTGTAAAAATAGAAGAAATTCAAGTACCAGAGCCCTTTACAGATCTTTCTACACAATATGAAGTAGCTGTATTTATATATAAAAAATTACGAGCGAACTTTTATTATTCCTTACATAAAAAAACCCATGGGGAAAGGCCTGAAAACATTTTGTTCTTGACTAAATCACTGCACAATGTCATCTTAACTGTGCTGACAGAAAAGGAAAAGCATTGCAAATTAGGTATGATACAGCAATATTTTAAAATCTTGATGTCCTTCCTGCAACACATTGATTCAGTCATTAAAGCCCATATGTCGAAAACGGTTGAGAAAAATATTGGGAACTAGGCTGTCCCTGGTGTCCTCAGATCTATAAAAACTATGTTTTCAGTCTCTTAATTATCTAGCTAACGAACTGGACTTGAGAATAATGTTTCATATGAGTTTTGCTGGAACATACTACCAGTGTTGGTGGCTTTTATGCAAGGAGGGATGAGGAGCTCACCTTGAGCTGGATTCTAATATCTTATTATTTTATGATGTTTTTTGTGTTTCTCGGTGAACTAAGTGCATATGAACTGTTACTGGCACGAAGCAGAGCATCAGAATCTAGCCCAGCATGAGATACATATTTTATATGATACTAAGACAGTTTCCCCAGGAGAATTTAAATCTCAAGAAAAATAAACAAAAAATGATGCAACTCAATATGCTGTGTAAGAGCGGGATGGTAGATTTTGAGGGCTGAAAACAGAATCTTTTCAACAGATATAGATTCAAACCTCATACATGCATGTTTTTATAAGTTAGAGTCATCTTTGCTTTTGAAAATATCAGAAAGTTCAGATTTAATTTAATCTCAAGAACAACACCTACTGTATGAATTCCTCTACACCTTTTTCCCTCCTTTTTGTGTAATTTCCCCCATCTTTTACCAGGGTTATAATGTTAAGAATTCACCTTACCATTCTCAAAGCAGTAACCCAACACTAAATAGTTTCCTCCTCATAGCATGTAGATAGCAGTGTTGAAATATGAACTTATATCTCCACTCTTTTGCATTGTCCTTTGTAGGATTTTATGTGGGATAGCTAGTTCACTGCAAAAGCATGCTTTCCCTATTCATTGTGAAGACACAATGCAAGATTTTAATATCTTAATTTCAAAACTGCACATCGATCCTAGAAAAAGTACAGAACAAGCTCTGTGCCTGCTGTGTGCAGATCTATGCTAGAAGTAGTAAGCTAGACTCGGTAGAACAGGCACTTAAAATTATAGCTTGTTCCCAGACCAGTGCTTAATTTTCCCTTCCAGCAAGCTCTGTCACTGATGCTCAGCTCTGCTACAGCGTCTGCCTCTTCCCTTCTCTACTTGCCCAGACTTGGGGCGTGAGGTTCCCACCCACCTCACCCCAAGTTACTAGCTGCTGTTCAATCCGCACAGCCCTGGCTACAATGGTAGGCAAATATATCCCAGATTTATTTGGCTAAACCTGCTCGTGACAGCAGGAGCAGAAAGAAGGCAAATGTGGTAGCCCTGTGTTATCTTCTCTACAAAGTTACTGTCAGTAAGGAACAGAGCAAAAATCAATGATTTTTCTTAACGGAAATTGGAGGAACTCAATACCTAATTAATTTGTGCCTTTCAGTTCCTGTAACTGCTAACAATGCTGGATGCAACATCGCCAGCGTTTGTTACTGTGCTTTTTTTCTATGTCTCGTCTCCTACATCACACCACTTACACCATCTTTTTGATATTTTCTTTTTATACTTAAGGCTTTCCCATTGGTACCTTTCTCATGAACCTCCAGAGATAATTCCCAGAGGACAAAACACCACCAAATTTTATGTCAACTAATCACCACCATGACTTCATGCAACTATCAGCCACATCTATGCCCAGATGCAGTTTAGCCACTACTATCAGAGAGAACCTTCATTATAGCATTTTAAAAAAGCCAAACTTGATGTCTCTCAGATCAAAACATAAAAGTGTATCCTTTGGGGTATTACCACTAGTAATTTTTTTCTCCTATTTCCATTTTGGTACAGTATTAACACATAACGTACTATTTAAACTATTGCACTGCATCTAAATACACTGCATTTTCAGCTCAAAAGTGCTGACAGTCATACAATTTTAGTAATTCACTTACTGAACTCCAGAAGGTAATCTCTGAGGGTCTATTGAAAACCTGTTAACTTCATCAATACCATTCTGGGTGCTGTACTGCGAGCTGGTGAGCTACAACACTGTTTACGTGGCTCTATTGAAAAAAAATAAATCGCTTTTATTCTGATTTTGAAACTCAATAGTAAACATTGTATTCCTTGACATGGATGGTATCAGTTTTCTTTGCACTAAAATGAGTGAAATAACTTCCTCTAAGAGGCTTTGATTGAGTGTGACTTAGTTTTTAATACTTGAAGTGTACTAGGTAGGTTACTTAATCAGTTTTTCTGATAAACTGTTGGCCAGTGTTTCTAGATTATTAGAGAGGTACTTGAAAAAAAGAATTTTATACACACGCACACTGAAAGCAAGACTCAATTTGTGCATTTGCATATTACTGAATAAGACACTACCTTGACAACCAGTGTAAGGCCTCTGAAGAAATTTTGGTCACATCAAAATCCAATAAAGAAGCTTCCTGAAACTGGAAAAAAAAAAGAGAACTTTGTCTGATGGAAGAAGTAAATACTACTCTTTCAAAAATGATAAACCGCAAATGAAAAGAAAAATAATAAGGTCTAGAAGTAAATTCTTGGCTTGACAACCTGTCTGCTAACATTCGCACAGCTCTGACAACATCTGCTGAAGTAAGTTGGAATGTGACAACAGTCCTGAACAGTACTGCTAACACATGCCACATGCCTTTACTAAAGATAATGCGTATGCAGAATACATCATTAATCTTCTTCTAAAGCCTCTTTGAGAGCAAATATAATGTAACATAAAGTATTTAACTGAAACCACTGAATTATCACTTTTAGACATTCAGTTAAGTGTGAAGGGACTTGGTTATTAGCACTCTGGGCTACTCATTGCCCAAGCTGCAGCTGCTCTAGCACCGTGTAGGATAACACCAGGCAGTACAGAGGCTGGAATATGAGCTCTTCCTGCAGGCCATTGCAATGCTTGGACACCGTTTCTATTCTGAATTACAATGAAACATCAAAATAGAGACTAAAAATGGAAGTGAGGAACTCTTCAAGTTTTCTTTCATTTAACTATGTCAAGGAACTCAGCTTTTGTGTGGAGCGACAGCTTAACTCTGCTCCTCTGAGCTGTCACAGAGGTTTGTGCAAATTGTAATTCTAAATCATGCAATCCTATTCTCTTGGATGTGTTGGTCTCTGCGGCTTGACTACATGTCCTGTGCTACGTTTCAGTCAGGGGTCACACTGACTCATTATAGTGGGGAAATGGAATAGAGCAGAGGGAACTGTAGCTGTTCAGTGCAGAGATGAACTGAATTTCCACTGAATGTATTAATTTGGCTTAAGCGTATGGTAGAATCAGGTAACTGCAATTCAATCTCTTTGATTTACAAAAACTGTTCAGAGCCCTGTTTACCATTAGGGTGATTGGGCAAATCACCCCTCAAGAGACAGTTCACGCTTCCGAGCTCCTCTCAGGTCACACCGCAGCCAAAATAAATTCTGTAGATTTTTTTTCTTGGACTTCTGTCACTAGACTGTGTTCAGGGAGGTGTTTTCCTCCTTCCATACACCTGCCTCTGTGATGGTGTCTTACTGCAGCTGTTTCACTTCCTTTCTCCTGCTTTACACGTTCAATTCCCCTCTGCCCACACCAGCACACATCCCCCTATCTACATGTGACTCCTTGGATGCTAATACAGTGTCTCTCTGCTGTTACCGTATGGTGTTCAGTATCACTGCCTTTCAGGAGCTGAGCTATTTCTTATGGCTATGTCAAGAGAAGAAACATCCACTGTGGATGTTTTGTCTGAGTCATAAACCCTTAAAAAATGTCAATATGTCATCCACGTTATTACGTATTTGTGTAAAAATGCTTTGAAAGAAAGAAATGGAAAAAAAAAGTAGAAAAAGAAAAAAGAGGTGAGAATCCAGTGAGGTGAAGTAGTTTGGGACCTGACTGTACACGCTCAGAGAAAACTATCATGGACCCTAAAAAGCTCGTTGTTGTCACTGCAGCAGCAGGAGGCTGAACTGTGCAACCCCAGCACTGCTACAGTGACACTTGATGCACAGTTGGTCCCTTCCTAATTCGAACGATCGGACTTCAGAGAGGATGGAGCAATCCCCTGCACAGCCACTCAAAATGTGCCRTTGCAGAAGCAGCGGGGGAGCCACGGTTGGTGCAGAGAAGGAAACAGAAGGGAGAGCTTGGAGGCTGTCTGCCCTGGAGAGCAGAGGTATGGACGAGGTATGGTGGAGGAGGAAGCAGGATGGAGGGAACCAGGAAGCGAGTGAGATGGAGAGCTGTCCAGAACTGAAAGGCCATAAAGAGCTTGAAATTTTCCAGACAGGCTCTTGTTTTCTTTTTTTTTTTTTTTTTTTTTTGGAGGAAAGGCTGATGAAATAGATGAGCTGACATAACAATATGTTTTGCAAAAAGCAGCACATTTCCCTCATTTCTAAATCACAGGAGTCCTTTTTTACTATCGCAGAGATAGGAATAAAGCCTATTATGGCAAGCGGTATGATTTCTGTTACATGTTACCAGGGTTTTATTTTGTTTGGCATAACTTTATTGATCTGTGCTTCATTCCAAGTAGCATGGGCCTTACTCACCTTTTTCAGTCATGGAAGAAAAGTTATTTATTTCTCAATTACTGCTGTTGTATGAATACAGAGCTTGAGTTCCACATAATTGCACAGGGCAGGCATGAATTGCTGTGTCTACTAGTAAATTAGACATGCCCAGGACTGTGCCTAGGCACTGAAGCCAGCTACGTGACATGTCACAGATTTATGTTACTAAATTCTCTTCATCTCTGAGATGTAATGACCACAAATTACCTGTTAGGAATAGCTTCTGGTAAATTCCAACTCCCAAAGCTTGGCTGGGAATGGTTTGGGAGGACTGGGTATGGGGCAAAAGCATATAAGGCAATGTCCTAAAAATTCAAGAGTACGGATGATTGCTTTCCAGTGCTCAGAAACATCCCTGGGCAGTATTTTACTAATGTAAAGGTAGACTGTGATTAGTTGTCTTCCAGGTCAATGAAGCAGACTCCACCACTACTGCATCTTTGGCCATTTAGACAGAATTAAGTATATTCAAAACAGGACAAGAATCTGTTCTATTCCTTGCATTCTTATCATGCTAATCCCTTCACAGTATGGTTATTATTGTTGGTGTCCTAAAATAAGGATGTGACTTATAGTTTATTTAATGTGTATATTAAAATAACAATAGAAAGTAAAACCTTTCCATTTTATGAGTAAGTATAAATATAAGCAAGCTTATGGGACCCCATTGTACTGAGTGCTGTGCAAACATATAGTGTGAGACAGTCTCCTGGAGATTACACAGAGCTCTCACTTCTCATTGACAGAGACCCTAAAGCAGCAGGGATGAGGGGCACGTGCAAATAGAATTAATAACTCGAGAAAGAGCAAGCAACAAGTTAGTAGCAGAGAGATGGGACAAAGACAATGACTTGGGGGCTACGGTGGATGTCAAGTTGAGGATAAGCCAATGAAGTACTGTCACTGCAAACCAGGCACTGGGCTCCTTTATGAGGAGGGTGGCCTCAGCAGGCTGAGGAAAGCTCTCACCCTCCACTGCTCAGCATTGGTGAGGTTGCTCTGGCATGCTGCATCCAGTCCTGGGCTTCCCAGCTTGAAAGGGATGTGGAGAAACTGGAGAGGGTCCTGCAGAGAACTACCATGATGGGCAGGGGCCATGGGCATGTGCCCTACAAGGAGAGGTGGAGGGAACTGGTACAAAGTCTGGTGAAGAAGAGGGTAAGAAGCAATATGGTAGGAGCCTATGTGTACTTGAAGAGAAGGTACAAAGATGTCTGACCCAAACTTTTCTCTTTGTCGGCAGATGGTATAACAAGAGGTGGCAGTCACAGATTGTGGCTGGGAGGGTTGGATTAGGACAATTTAGGAAAAAAACCCTTCTTCACTAGGAGACTAGTGCAGCAGAGGAACAGGCTAGAAGGAGAGATTGCTGAATGTCTGCCCCTGGAGGTTTGCAAGGCTTAGCTAGACAAAGCAACAGGCTGACCTGATCTAGTGCTGGCAGTTGTCTGGCTTTGAGTGGAAGTGAGCTGGATGGACTTGGTGATCTGCAGCCAGCACTGCTGTTTCTGTGAGGGAGAACCCACGTGCACTGGTGCTGGGCACGAGCCTCTTCCAGAAAACAATCACGTTGACCACAACTTGTGCAGGAGCTTCTACTGTATTCTAGTTGAGTGTATGATATTTTTGATAATCAAGGATAAYTATTCTTATAATTACTTTCTCTCTTTTGTTTTATCCTCTGCTGTGGCAGACCAGCAGTGATGCTTACATTTTGGAGAAGTATATTCTGGTTATTAGTAGAGATGATTTCCTTCAAATGCTGGGAAATTTACTTAATCTGCAGTCTAGATACTGAAGGTCATCATATATTTCAGCTATTTCTTCTTTCTAATAAGTGGTATGCAATTGCAATTTTCATCTTTATGGGCTTTTTTTACATTCCTATTATGAAATGTGAATATGACCTTAAGGAGATTCAAATTCTGCCTATGTGCACAGAAAATACTTGAATCTGCTGACAAATATATGTCAGTACTTTAAGAGAACTTGGTATGCACTGATGATAGGGTATATTTGACAAGATTAATCAGAGACCAGCTCATGGAGATATTAGCCAGACTGCACAAGTATGAGTGAAAAACACTCAAACCCAAATTAGCTTAATAGAAACACTGTTGCTAACACAGGGTGGTGCACTAAAGATAAAATGCAGGGACTGGTCAAAGAGGAGAGCACAGCTAAGCATTTAGTCCGTTAACTATGCAACTTCCAGTCTGGTTGCACAGTGTGACAGACAACAGTAGTTTGTTTGTATGAAGCAACTGTACAACAGCATGGCCCACTACTAAAACCACAGTCCCATTTTGCTGAAGACTTGTGCACCCAGTGTTGAGTGGGTGGCATGCAAAAGCTGCTTGGTATTATCAAATTGGAAAGGTGCACCATAAAACCATTGGCCTTTTTCACGCCCCCCATGCAGGATGTCCCCCATTACACTCATGAGAGCTGTGAACATCATCTTACTACACTGCATACCAGCTTCGCCAATACGGCCATTCTAGAAAATCCTAAATTGCATTTAGGGCCATTTTAAAATGTGCTCAGATTCAGTCTCTGCTCCCATTTGAATCAACATTAAAGTTAGAATTGACTGGGAGTTATTTCATGTATTTGTCAAAATGCTCTCATTTTCTCTCAAGTCTTTTGCTTTTTAATTAAAAATAATAATTTTTAAAATTCTTCAAACTGAAAAATTCTCTCCCCTTCAGCTTTTGGCCACTGAAAAAAGCCTCAGTGTTTGGGGAGTCTCGAAACCTAGTTTGAACTGGTTAACATGTTGTTGACACGGTCTTCACTTTTCCCTTAAAAAAAAGAAAAGAACAAAATAGACATTTCATAAAGAAACAAATTAGAAAAACAACAAAAACATGCCGGTGGAAACTATTTCACAAGCCCTAAAACTTTCATTGGCTTAAAAAAGTGCAGTGCTAGGCCAACCCTGAACAGTTCTGTAAGAAGAGGAGAAAGGTTTCATTTTGGTTGCATGGTGTTCTGCCTGTTTGTTTCATTCTGCCTTATATGAGCTTATACTTTTGTTTTGGTAAATAATAACCTTGTTATTGTAAGAATGCTGCTTCGCTTGGTTCCCCATGGAAGCAGAGGTTAGGCGTTCACCTAAGTGTGTGCTCTGTGTCTGTTTCCCCAGTACTTTCTGAAACCACTGGTCTGTCAAATCAAGTTGAAACTGCTCTCAAAGACATTAAGCTCATGCAAGTTACATGAAAACAGGTGGCTGGGACAAGAATGATCCTATTAGCATCCCCACAGAGGGGAGAGTTGCAAGATAACTTCACCTTTTATTCAACGCTAATTCAACAAGGCAGAAACATTTGATTGAAAAATGGCTCCTTCCATTGAAGAGACATCTTCAAGTGGCACCCACGCCTTATTAGACGCTGAGGAACCCGACCATGAGATCTGACACCATGGGAAAGTAGGCTCCACTTTGTTAAGGGACGCATTTCTTCCATGGGGTTGCTCTTTGTTTAACCTCTCTCTGCATGTTCAGAAAGTCTGACACAGGGAGCAGTGTGACTGCAGCTGTGCATCAAAGAGCTTTTGGAAGAAAAATGACAACCAAATACCTAAAGCTCTAGATACATTTGGCTGTGGGGAGACAACTGGAAAGAAGGCAGTCTTGGCAGAAATCATGCAGATATGACGCAGGGTCTGTCTGTGGAGTGGGCTGAGCAGGCAATTGCCCAGAGCAGTAAAACACCCTTGGTGAGAGTGGGCATCACTGCGTTGGAAAATAGGCTCGTCCTGCTGTGACAGCCAGGGCCATTGGTGGACATGGGGCAGCTCCTCTCAGAAACCCATTCTCCCCTCACCCATGGTGGGACCAACAAGGCTTGCTCCCGCCCCAGCTCTCCAAACCATTGCTGTTTCCCCCACCCTCACTTCTTGTGGAAGCAGCAGCTTAACCCTAACTTCCTCCCCAGCTCCCCCCACACCTCGCAGCAGCTGATCTTCCCCACGCCTCTGAAAAACCTTGAGCTGGCTCAGGACACAGTGCAAGGGAGGTAACCTGGTTTCGATGGGAGGAGTACAGCACACTGGGAATGCCAGGAGCTGTCTCTTCTCTTCACAAGTTACACTAAAATGCTTACATGTCATTTTTAACAATCCTAAAGTCGTGCTAGTGCTGCAGCAGTATTAAAACACGGGACCTGATCCTGTACTGCTGACATCAGAGAAAGTTTTGCCACTGCATTGGATGGGGACGGTTTAAAAGCATATGCATTTAAGACAGATTACGCTTTGCAACTTTAGGCTGTAAATACATAAACTCTGTGGACATTGAAGTTTATTTCTTACACCTGTTGTAATATTAAGGCTTCAGTAGTTGAAACTATTATTATTTATCTTTGTTGCTAGACTGTTTCAAGCTTCATGGCCTGATATTTGTGCAAAGGTTGAGCAGAGGTATTGCAGAAAGTTGTCCGTTAAGTGAAGGAATCATTCTGATTGCACTTAAGAAGTCCGTTCTCATCCTAGAGACGTTACTGATCCTCCTGGCACTCCAATTTTATGCACCGGTACCTTCAGCAGAATCAGTCATCTCTCTGAAACTGGAACAAGCTACGCAAGTAAACCCTGTGGGAGAACTATGCAGTAATGCGGCCTTGGGGAAAAACTGGAGAGATGAACCAGCCAGGCTTCATCCAGTATAAGCAGTTTGCAAAACAGGATCCTCCTCCTCAAAAAGGCAGGAATAAAACAAGGTCACTCGAAAGGAGCCTCCCCTTTTCCTCTGCCTCCCCAGGTGTGCACAGAAGAGCCTTCCCTTATGGCGAGAGGGGCTTTCTCCTGCCGAACACAAGCAGCGGGGGGATGAAGCTGGGGAGAGGAGCTGGCTGGACTCCAGCTTTGAGGAGCAGCTGCAGAAGCCACCCGAGCACTTGTGGAGCTTCCCACCGCCCCGGCCAGCCTCCCACTGCCCCGAGCCCTCCGCCTCTGCTCCCAGACTCGGCCTCCCTTGGTCTCCCTGCTCCGGGGCTGCATAGAGGTGCTCAAATGTGTTACCTCATATTGCCTTTTTGACTAAGTGCTGGACTCACAGATGAATTAATTTCTACACAAGAAGAACATGCTTGATGTGGAAAAGTGAGTTTTCTCTGAGAGAAGAGGACTTTTTGGCTAAAAGTCAGAACAGTTACATTTTTACTTCTTCAGTGAAGTATTTTGGGACGAGGGGGACAGTGGGAGGGTGCTAGCGTGGGGGAACGGACTACTTCTTCACCAGCAATATATTTGGAATATAATTCTTTGTTTCAAACTCCAGGAGCAGAGACATGTTTTAAATATAGAAAGACTGATTGTCTTTCCTAATTACGGTATGCACCAGAATCACTACAGTGTTAGAATTCAATTTATGAAGTGTGAAAAATTGATAGAATTAGGCGATCTGTTTTCCACTGAGTCTTGCCTTTATGCTTAGCTGCATACGAGATATACGCAAGGTATATATTATCAAATAATGCTTGTAAGACTGGTTATTATTGACAGCTAATAACACACTTATTTAATGATCCCAAGCAAATTCAGAGYGTGCTAATGTGTTAATGTTACATCAAATCAGTCATTAAGTGCTGTAATGACCACTTTTGTGAAGTTTACTGGTACCATACTAAAACCCATATTTAACGGTTTAACAGTTTTATTTTTTACAGGAAAAAGCTTCTGCTGTCTACTTGCTGCAGAAGAGTAATTGAGATTTAGTTTCTTTTTCTGTATGAAATATAGGCTTTTACTTTTCTCAAAAAAGTTATAATCTACAATATATAATTTCCTATCAGCTCATTTGCATCAGCATAGACAGGATGTGGGTAGGCACTTAGTAGCTCATGATTAACACTCATGCAGCTACAAATTTTCATTTACTAATAAAAAGAGAGAAAAAGAAAAATACATCCCCTGCTGTAACTTAAGTGAAGCCAAATTTTATTATTAATTTAATAACATAGCTTATTCATTCACACATAGAAAGAATTACAGAATGCATGATGGCTGAGAGCTGTAAAGACGTTTACATTCATCTTCATGAGTGATAACTCATAACTGGTACAGCCAAGAGTGAGTTATTAGATCACTCCTCACAGATAAAAGGTTAGAGCAGATTGCAGCCATCAGATCTTTTAATGTCTCTGTGTACGTTCAACAGTGAATATGAAAAGATAGACCATTTTTTTCCTTCATGCTCTAGCAAACCGCTCTGCAACTTTTCCACAATTGCCCTTGGTTCTCCCTATATTTTCCACCCAAGTTGTGCTGACTTTGCTGCTCAGAGTTTTGTCTTTTACATCTCGACATCTGTATGAACTAGTTATTCAACTGAGTAGAAGATCAACAGCTGTTTTTTTTAGAGACAGATTAATAGCTTGATTTTTAGTGGCACCAAAGAACGCACATCTAGGGAAACTTCTTACTGGCTTAAGCCTGTTGTTCAGGGAAAGGGTAATTTACATGTGCATTTAGCCTGAACCCTTTCACTTTAACATGACCTTTTCATTCCAACTTCATGGTGGCTCTTGAATGAAGGCAGCAAGCAATGCTTGTTTTGTCACATAGCACGGTGGCTGTGAGGGAGGGACTTGGGGCGCTTAGGCAGGACCAAACAGCCTGGCAGGGTACGGATTTGCAGCATCTATATTAAACTGCTAAACTCATTTGCTATTCTGCCTAAAGTCATAGGTTTGATTACAGATGTCCAAAGATAACGTCAATGATGCAGGCATTTGCAGTAGTTGTTCTTTTGGCTGGCTTGCCAAAGGCTGACCAAAGGGGAAAGCAGAATCTCCTGCAGCTGAAGCTGAAGCAACACACCTTTCTTGTAGGCATTGCAGAGAACTCCACTGAGCTGTCCTGGAGCTCAAGCACTGACAGTGATCTGATGCGCTCATAAGTGCATTGCACAATCAAGAAATCATCTAGCTGTCTCAGGTCTTATTACTTTGTATTAAATCAGTTGTTTACAGGTATTTCTTTATCAYATTTTTGAATTACAGAATCTATTACTGCAGCATGTGCAATGCTGCCTGTAAGTGCAGCCCTGTTATTTGCAAGTGTTGTATTTATGGTACTTACTAATAAAACCCAGGTGAAACTGTTATCTCAACTGGAGTGTGTATATAAAGACACAAGGGTTACCTTCTTATGTCATTAACTTTGATTAATATAAGGAAGATTTTCCAGGGTTTAAAGAGGGGGACTGAGAACATGGACTCCTGATTTACATCTAATGATAATTAACATCGTTGGATTGATTGTAGCTATATTGATTTCTGCTAGTGGACTTTCTAAACCACAGAATGTAATCCTCCAACTTGTCAGGACTCATGCTGGCTGCGTCCTGAGCAGCAGTTAGACAAAATTGGGTGCATCTGTTCTTTATTAAAAGAAACAATCTGCTTTTGAAAACATTTGTGTATCTGTGACAAATAAGCTTTGGTTTCCACTTGTTAAAACAGGGCAATGCTTTACAGTAAAGCTTTCCTGGGGGAGGGGGGGGGGAAGCATGTACTGTAAATTAAAAAAATACTGGTAGAAGCACATTTCACCTTTCTGCAAGTGATGCATGTGTATACATTTCCCATCAAGGGCTTTCAGTCATAAAGTTAAAAATACGGGCAGAGTGAGAGAGGAGAGAACAGATGAGATTAAAAACTAAACCAAAACACACTGTAAGATGTGATTAGAAGAACAAGGCAGGGTTGACAAGGTTTATTAACTATCAGCCTTCCTGCAACAATACTTCAGCCCCAGAGGCTGAATCAAAATTTCTTATAAAAAGGTGGGGGAGGGGGTGTTATTTTCAGAAATTGCCAACATGCACAACTTCAACGGGAGCTGCAGGTCCTCAGAAAATGAAGTTCATGGTCTAATAGGTTCCAGTTGCCTCTGTTCCTGTCTGCAGGTCATGCTGTAAAATTACAGCATTCATGCATAGCAGGTATAACGCTCAGAGGAATTGACAGTGAAGCACAAAAGCTGTCCAAGGTTAGGGACCCAAACAGGTTTCTGTAAAGCACCAGATTATCTGCTATTCACAGTGAAAAATGAACGGAGAGAGGAAATCTTATCTCCAGGATTTGGCATCAGTCAATAAGAAATCTTAAGTTGGAATACAAAGACCCAAGGGTGAATAAATTGTTAGCAACCTTATTACACGTATCCATTCTGGGTAGATTTTTCACACAGGACCAAAGCAACCTATTTCTTCTACTGCGCTCTTCTATAATGCACTATATTGGACCTAAAACCTGCAAGAGAACTAGGGGGCTTTCAAATCAATTTGTTTCAAAATCTCTGGGAGGATTTACTGCATCAGTTTTTCCACCATGATGTTCTGCACAGTGGCCACACAGTTATAGGTCTATCCATTTGAGACTGGTGTTTGGTATAAAAAACTTAACTCACAGCCGAAAGAAATTAAAAAACTTCTACCCCAGAAGAAAATATAACAGAACCTGAGCAATGCAGGACAACCTGGTGTTACCTTTGGTTTTGGGAGAGGATTGTTCAGACCCTACGCCTCCTGGATATGTGTGTTTTGAGTGGAGCAGAACTAGCTGGGAAATTTCCGATTAAAAAAAAAAAAGCTGTAAATTTATTCTTTTTAAATGTTATAATTTTTAAAATTTTTAAAAACTTTAAAAAAATTTACTGATTTTTTTAACTGTTGAGAAGACTACCAAATGTAGAACTTCTTGTCAATTAAGAGTGTCATTTTTTGTTTTTCTGAAAACCAGCCAGTAACTTGGTGGCTAATAAATACACTTAGGAGCCAGAACAAATCATTGTCCTTTCTGGGTCAGGCCAGAGGTTTGATCTGAAATCACTGACCTCCAAGATGAATGCCCAAGTCATTGGGTTATGGTGCTCTAGTCCTCTGCTCCAGGTGCCTGCATCTGAACTTCTCATGGGACAGCTACCCCACTTTCAACCGCACAGAAGCCTAACACCTTGGCTTTCCACACCCCGTGTGCACAGCATAAGCGCTGGGCTGAGGAGCCTGGCTCTGCTTCACTGAGCATTTCAGTAATACAAAACAAAGGAGCCTTGACAGTGACAAGCAAGAGCTCTTCACTGCTCAGCAGTCAATAGCCTGATTGCTATCAGCATCAGCGAGTGATGGATCACCTAAGAAAGAGTATATTTTTCTTCTCCCACCTGAGAAATAGAAATAATAGAGTTTCTTTTCCTGGTATTTAGAGTATTAGGATAAATGCAGTCAGGCTGGGAAGATGCTTAGGAAGGTGGCTAGCCACACACACAAWTAAAATGACTTTTGAAGCAGCAGTGTCTCCAAGATGCAGCTATAAAACAGTATGCTGGCCAAGAGCTAGCCAAAAATCTATGGTAGCAGTTGCATTGTGCATAAACAAGAACCTGCTGATCAATTGGCAGAGAATCAAGGAAGAATTGTTGTAATCAGACTCCAAGGTCACAGAAAATGAAATCTAGTCTTTAAGTTATCCTTTTTTAAAGACCATATTTACCAATATTTCTAAATGATAAAAAGAATACCTTATAGACATTCATCCAGGAGCCTAAAGTGAGAGTAGAGCCCCAGTTTCCCTCTATAACAATTTTCTGCCAACATAAAACCAATGACTTCAATAATGTTACTCCTGAGTTACCCTGGTGCAAAGGTGATCAGGGCTTTAAAAGAGGAAATTGTCATATTACCACAGTTGTCAAGAAGAAAATGGGAAAGCAGTTGGGAATTTTCCAATGAGACATGCTTGCGTCAGAAGTTGTCAATTCTTTGAAACAGAAATATCTCTCAGAAATACCATTTAATGAGCTGCCAATGAGCCACAGAAAGGATTTCTGTCAGAAATCTGCCTGACTTTTTGCCAGCTCATCTAAACAGTTGCTGGGAGGCCTGGGTTTCTTGRGTTTACAAATGTAGGATGGCCCTTCTGTGCATCATCATAAATGTATGGTTGGTGGGCTTCCTGCACAGAGCTTGAAAGTTCTGAGAAGACCATRTCTAGCTTCTCTTGAAACTCTCAGTTTCTGTAGAAGGTGTGTTGCTGCACATTTTTTCTGCAAATGATGGGAAACTGAAACCCTAGAACACCTTGTTACTGCAGCAAAAGAAAAGATCCTGCTAGCTCTGGCTGCCAGACTCTTAAATTTTGACATTTTCTGAAGTAAGAGTACTTTCTGCTCCCAGCCCCAATGACAGTTTAAAGTTTAAAACCAGCAAGTTTTTGCTTCTTGCTCCATAAAAAACCCCATTTGTCCCCTCTTTGCCACATTTTCCTTTGATTTCTGGCAACCTCAAGAAAGTGGGCCAACAATGCCAAACCCAAACACTTGAGTACTCCACTCAGTGTACAGTACTTAAATGTACCTCCCTTGTGGGGCAAAATATATACCAAATCATTCACACACACAYATATATATATAAAAAAAGTATATGTACATACATCTGTGTATCTATATTTATATGATGTATGTGGGTATGCATATGTGTATATATAGAATCATAGAGTCACAGAATAGTTTGGGTTGGAAGGGACCTTTAAAGGTCATCTAGTCCAAGCCCCCTGCCGTGGGCAGGGACATCTTCAACTAGATCAGGTTGCTCAGAGCCCTGTCCAACCTGACCTTGAATGTTTCCAGGGATGGGGCATCTACCACCTCTCTGGGCAACCTGTTCCAGTGTTTCACCACACTCAGCGTAAAAAATTTCTTCCTTATTTCTAGTCTAAATCTACCTTCTTTGAGTTTAAAGCCATTCCCGCTTGTCCTGTCACAATAGGCCCTGCTAAAAAGTTTGTCCCCATCTTTCGTATAAGCCCCCTTTAAGTACTGAAAGGCTGCAATAAGGTCTCCCCGAAGCCTTCTCTTCTCCAGGCTGAACAACCCCAACTCTCTCAGCCTTTCTTCATAGGAGAAGCGTTCCATCCCCCTGATCATTTTCGTGGCCCTCCTCTGGACCCACTCCAACAGGTCCATGTCTTTCTTGTGCTGAGGGCTCAGAGCTGGATGCAGTAGTCCAGGTGGGGTCTCACCAGAGCGGAGTAGAGGGGCAGAATCACCTCCCTCAACCTGCTGGCCACGCTTCTTTTGATGCAGCCCAGGATACGGTTGGCTTTCKGGGCTGTGAGTACACATTGCTGGCTCGTGTCCAGCTTTTCATCCACCAGTACCCCCAAGTCCTTCTCRGCAGGGCTGCTCTCAATCCCTTCATCCCCCAGCCTGTTGATACCAGGGGTTGCCCCGACCCAGGTGCAGGACCTTGYACTTGGTCTTGTTGAACCTCATGAGGTTCACACGGGCCCATTTCTCCAGCTTGACCAGGTCCCTCTGGATGGCATCCCATCCCTSAGGCGTGTCGACCTCACCACTCAGCTTGGTGTCATCTGCAAACTTGCTGAGGGTGCACTCTATCCCACCGTCTATGTCACTGATGAAGATATTAAACAGTACCGGTCCCCATACRGACCCCCGCGGGAYGCCACTCGTCACCGACCTCCACCTGGATATTGAGCTGTTGACCACTACCCTCTGGATGTGACCAGCCAACCAATTCCTCACCCACTGGACAGTCCACCCATCAAATCCATAYCTCTCCAGTTTAGAGAGAAGGATGTGGTGGGGGACCATGTCAAAGGCCTTACAGAAGTCCAGATAGATGACACCTGTAGCCCTTCCCATGTCCACTGRTGTAGTCACTCCATCATAGAAGGCCACGAGRTTGGTCAGGCAGGACTTGCCCTTGCTGAAGCCATGCTGGCTGTCTCGAATCACCTCCCTGTCCTCCATGTGCCTTAGCATAGCTTCCAGGAGGATCTGCTCCATGATCTTCCCAGGCACAGAGGTGAGACTGACTGGCCTGTAGTTCCACAGGTCTTCCTTTTTTCCCATTTCAAAAATGGGGGTTATGTTTCCCCTTTTCCAGTCAGTGGGAACTTCACCGGACTGCCACGATTTCTCAAATACGATGGATAGTGGCTTAGCGACTTCATCCGCCAGTTCCTTCAGGACCTGCAGATGGATCTTATCTGGTGCCATGGACTTGTGCACCTTCAGGTTCCTTCGATGGTCTCRAACCTGATCTTCTCCTMCAGTGGGYRGCTCTTCATTCTCCCAGTCCCYGCCTTTGCCTTCTGTGGCTTGGGCAGTGAGGCTCAAGCACTTGCYGGTGAAGACCGAGGCAAAAAAGTCATTGAGYACCTCAGCCTTCTCCATATCCCAGGTAACCAGCTCTCCCGTTTTGTTCCAGAGAGGGCCCACATTTTCCCTTGTCTTCCTTTTATCACCAACGTACCTGTAGAAGCTTTTCTTGTTGCCCTTGACGTCCCTGGCCAGATTCAATTCTATGAGGGCTTTAGCTTTCCTAACCTGATCCCTGGCTGCTCGGACAATTTCTCTGTATTCCTCCCCAGGCTACCTGTCCTTGCTTCCACCCTCTGTAGGCTTCCTTTTTGTGTTTGAGTGTGTCCAGGAGCTCCTTGTTCATCCAGGCAGGCCTCCTGGTGTTTTTGCGTGATTTCCTCTTTGTTGGGATGCATCACTCCTGAGCTTGGTGGAGGTGATCCTTGAATATTAACCAGCTTTCTTGGGCCCCCCTTCCCTCCAGGCTTTGTCCCATGGCACTCTACCAAGCAGATCCCTGAAGAGGCCAAAGTGTGCTCTGCTGAAGTCCAGGGTAGTTATCTTGCTGCRCGCCCTCCTTGGTGCCCTAAGGATCTTGAACTCCACCATTTCATGGTCACTGCAGCCAAGGCTGCCCTTGAGCTTCACATTCTCCACCAGCTCCTCCTTGTTGGTGAGAAATATGCCCATATACTATACATATATACCTCCCAGTATCTTGTATATACTTCTGTTTTTAAGTTTTCCATTGAAATTTAGCTTGCTGCTGGATTYAGAGGAAGTAATCAAAGAAGGAAAAATGCAATCTAAGGTAGCACAATTTTTCCATCACTGCAGTCTTACTATTGAAAGAGGATGGCACTTTCCAGAGAGTAGACTTTAGGTAACCAGTTGGTGGGTAGATCTGGGGTCTAGTCATCCACCAGAGATAGACTGAGGCTATTTCTTCCGCATATTTCACACACCTACACAGGCTGAGGCTTTGTCTCCCACACATTTCACATGCCTACAYATAGGGGTTTCTGTCTTCCGAGGGTCCTTTCTCCCCCACACAGTTGACTTACAAGAACTCTTGGCTGAGGCTGTTGCTAAATGAACCAGACAGTGCTGCAGTGCAGGAGTTAATTTCCTCATTTGTGGCTATAGTCCATCATTCAGGGATTTAAATGTGCATTGTTCAATAGCTGTGATGTGCTATTTAATTTCTGAAGTAGGTGCATATCAGTGTTAGGTAAATTGATCCCTTTATCACCTAATTTGCAGTACCTCAATAAGATATTTTGAGACTTAATTGATAAATGCTTGAAAATACATTCACGTCCTTTGGAAAGGATAGAGTGGCTGATAACATATGATCAGGATGAGTATTTACGAGGACTCAGAATGGCAACTTGGGTTTTGTTGATGCTCAGCTGTAATTCATGTGTGACCTCCTCAAGGTCTCTGTTGAGAAAGATCCCAGGCCACAGTCTCTCACTGAGGTTGTATTGTCGGTAAGGGGCAGAATAACTGAGCTGCAGCTGCATAGCACTGACACAAGAAAGTGCAGCAATTGAAAAAACACCCCAAAGCAGCATATTTAAAGYTATGTAAGAGCATGGGCCCCAAGAATAGATGCTCACCCCAAAGAGTTTAAATAACTACAGCGACGACATTTCCAAATGTGCAAACCTTTAGATGAAAACATGACTGAGATGGCTGACATTCAAAACCCTTCACGAGCAGCACCAGATCTGCATGAGTCACCAAATGATTGGAGCGAAGTTGCCCAGCCCCTGTCAAGAGCTGTGGAGGAGTCCAAGAGAATTACAGGTGAGAGATGGTTGTGGCTTTCCAGCAGGGAGGAAACAGCTGGTGAAGCAGTTTTGGAGCTGGGAAAGGTTTCCAAAGCCCTCTCTGAAATGGATTGAAACTGGCATTCCCACTGAGGTGTGACTGCAGCCGAAGTGTAATTTTSCAGGATCTTGGACAGAAACAGTAAATTAGACTTAAGGTTACATTTTAAAGACCTTTCAGAAGTGGGGGGCTTGCTATTCCTCAAACCTGGAGTGATAGTGCTGTGTAAGAAGACGTGGGGAAGCTCCCTAACGTGCAAGAACATTACATTAAAATAATGTGAAGTGGAAAAGAGAAATGCTGAAAACAGCTTTAGTATGCCAGAAATAAGATCACCAGCTGCTGGCCCAGGGGGGATTTTCCTTGTCTGATTTGGATGAGCAGGGTTCTACAGGAAAAACAGCAGGCAATCCTGCATTGAAAGATCATCTCAAACTCCCTGCTCACAGCTGAGCTGAAATCAGGGGATGCAAGTAAACTTTACTTCATTATGGAACTTCTTGATTTGAGTGTATGGCCCAGCAACCTCAATTTGGGTGGTGGCTGGTGGCTTTTTAACACACTGGCTTTCTTCTCGTGTACTTCATTATGTGAAGATGAAAAGAGAGTAACACAAAAAGGCTTTGATACCTGAAAACCTGTCTAAGCATACCAGTTCGGATAATAAGAAGATATCTTTTCTTTCCACAGCCTTAGTCATGAAAGCCCCGGGATATAGACTAGAAAAAAACAGCACAGCTATTAATACTCTAATATTCATAAACCAGCATAAGTTGCTGATACCTACAGTCCTACACACCTTCATAAGACTTCTCCTTTTCTTAATCATAAATAAATACTAGAGACTGTATCAGCTGCTCTGCTAATGTGCAGGACTGTCCTTTGTCCCAAAATCTAGGACTTTGCACCATGTAGACCAGGCAACCTTCTACTGCGGCTCAATGCTTTGAGAAAAGCTCAGGCTGGCCTTGGAAAAGGCATGAAATCCCTTATGTTAGTTAACAACTGAGGAACTCCAGGGGGAATATATCTTTTATTTCTTTTGGGACAAAAGGAATAATTTTAATGAACAATAATGCTCTATAGTAAAACACTAATGGAGATCTACTGATTCTGATTTCAGCCCATGTCACTTGGCTGATAGCAGCACACGGTCACAGCGGGATACCACTGAGCAGAGTCTTTTGTTAATGCCAATGGAGAAGTTTATTTTGTAGTTCAGGCCTGAGACAGTAGCACCTTGCATTTCCTCCAGTCTGGAGATGATTAACTTCAGACCTCTGAAGTTCTTCATACTCCACTATGAGACAGTACTGTGTGCCAGGGACATGTCTGACAAGTCCAGTTACCTGGCAGGACAGCAACTGACTGCAGCTGGAGACTTTGACTTCAGTGGATGCGTCCTCAAGCATAAGGTCTCCCTCAGTGGCACCCTTCCCCAGTGGAGATCTCCTTCCTGCTGCATGGCCACATATGCCAAGCTCAGCTGGATGATGGATCAGATGGAGTTGGGCCGGCCCATTACAGGAGGTGCACTGGGGTGCGCAGCCGGGCACAGATTCTGATGCTGCAATGCGTGAGGTACCAACCTAACCAGAGAAGTGAGCACAAGTTGTCAGAGCGCTGTGCGGGTTTCAAAGTGTGTGACATTTACAGGTTTTTTGGCCAGAATGGCAGGATAAACTCTAATTTCAAGTAATAGATATTTTTAAAAAATATTCTAAATTTCATGTGCTTAGAAASAGCAATTGAAAAATTAATAGGCCTATTCACACAGGAGGGAAGATGTATCTTTTTCCCCAAGAATGAAATTCTTTTGTCGAAGGTTCTCATTTCTATATATGCCCATGGTATGTCTCCTATAGAAGACATGACTGTAAAAATAACTCATGAATGCCTCCTGCAAATGTCTCAGTGCCCACAGTCTGTCCCTTAACTGGGTAGGGAAAGCAAAAGAAAGAAGGAAAAATTATCATGCTTTACAGCACTTGCAAACTTCTAGGTCTGGGCTGGACAGTGTAGAGTAAACAAAGCCTGAGCCATACCTTATAATCTATTTTGTTTCTGTCCATAGCATCTGAAAGATAAGGACAGAAAAGGGCATGTAATAGTTGCCTCGTTCAATAAGTCCCATCTGTCGCTTGCACTGGGTGAGATAACAGAACCGGGGAAGAGGCTGCCGGTGCCTGTCCGGTGAGGAACAACCTCTCTGCCAGGCATATTCTGTCRTGGCAGATGACCCCACAGTGCTTTGATAGCACCTGCTCGTGCCCAGCTGCAGCCCAGCGTCATCTTGCCATTATGGTATCAGGTACCAGAAAGGGCAGGTGAGTTTGATGAGAGCTTGCACAAGCTTGTTCCAAAACTGCATCAGTTTGCAGGGAAAGGTCTGCTGAGAAATAGGAACTTGGCAATGGAGGAGGGCGACCGTGGGGAACTACTGATGTAATAGGCACTCTGAGGGGTTGGTGCTGAGAAAAACAGGAGGAAGGACAACTGCCAAGGATAGCCACCAGCAAAGAGAACAGTGAGGACCAGCACAAAGCATGGATGAAGGGGATTGTGAGCCTGAGGAGTGGGGTGGCAGCTGTGAAAAAATTCTGCCCAAGCGAAGATAAGAAGGGAAGAAAATCTTGAAAGGACAACTGCTAGGAGCAATACTGAGGGAGCAAAGAGAGGAAGAGGATGGCTGTTATGGTGGACACAAACAAGGGAAGTTAACTTGAAGGGTTGCTTCAAGGGAAGGTTTCCTCTTGGAGGGCAAACTAAGGAAGAACATGAGGTCACAAGAAAGAAGGTAAAGCAAGGATAAGAATGACTCATCCSTCATGAAGGGATGAGAATAATTGAGCACACAGAAATGGTGAAGATAAGGCAAGATTTCCAAACAAATGACTACAGTTACTGAACAGACCTTCCCAAGAGGCACATGTGGCTTTCTCCCCCTTTGTGTATCAGATAAAGTCCTTTGGACTTCATGGGAAGAAAGACGATGAAAGCTTATTCCTTGTATTCCTCGTCATGGATGTCACAGCTGGTGGGAGTAATGACCATTTCTTTGTGTGGGAGCCAGGGACACTGCCTGTGCTCTTCCCTTGCCAGCCTGGGGCATTACTTTGCACTAGTGTGCAAATATAGGCACAGAATGGCATACAAGCACGCTRTTAAACTCTCTTATCCTTCAAAACAGGATAGCCACACACTGACTGCCTACTAGGGATGGTCCCTGGCCCATGTAATTGTTCAGGAAAAGTGCTAATTGGCTCAGGCCAAAGTCATGCCAAGAAATATTTTTACAATTTTATGATAGAGACAATAGCATTTCAGTGTCTGGGAACATTCCTGGCAGCTGCTTAATTTATTAGCATAGGACCATATGCAGCCACAAATTACAATTCCTTTAAGACAGCATTCCACATTATGCAGTTTAAAGCTGAAGGGATATATTGTTTAGATTTTCCCTGAGAAACAATTGAAAAATGTTGAAGTAATGGATATTTTTTCATAGAGAACACTGATTCTGCAGATGCTGCACTTTTGCTTTGAAAATCATGAATGAGCAACTTGTACTTAACAAGACCCAAATTTTAATTGRACAATGAATTCTTTAGACCTTTTCTATGTCAGCTTTGCTATAGCTTTTTTTTTTTTTTAGTGTTTCATAAATAATAATTCTCAACACTTCTGTGAGTACAGAGTAGTATTTCATAAGTGGGAGAATGAGTTTCAACGAGATCAAAGTAAGAAGCATGCAGTGTTGTGGAGGCTGACTCCTACTTAGMCAGATAGCAGCTCTTCTACTGATAAGATTCCAGGACCAAAATTTAAAACAMCACCATCCCAAAAAAATGAGAAGCATATCAAGAGAGACAAATATTTCTGGTGACTTGCCAAATATCATGCTGGGACTCTGGGTAGAAGTGGGACTACATTAAAATCTCTAGGTGCCCTTCAGCTTCCTTAATCACAAGACTCTCTCATCTTTGTTTGGTCCCCTATTTCATTCAGCTCATACCTCTGATTTCCCACAACAAATGAGCAAGCRTGGTGGGAGAAAAGAAGCAATTCCACTATGGAGTTCCAGCTCATTTCCAGGGCACACTGCAGCCTATATGCAAGTGGAGCAGGAGTCCTATGGAAGCTCCACTTGGTGATAATGTTGTGAAAGGATATCACTACACATAGCAGTTAATTCACAAGACTAAATAAAGTTGAGGGTAACGTAATTTTTGGTACCTCCTCAATTCTGAGTGAGTGACTTTGCAACACTAACGTTCCTTTAGCGTAATTTTATGCCTGTAAAATAATTTGCATTGGGATGTGACTGTGTAAGAAGCATTTGGCATACCACTTCAGATTTCTTCTGTTAAGATGATGTGATTACTTATGAATAAACTATGTGGCCAAAGGTTCTAAACAAAGTAAAACATATAAAATATAAATATATAAGCCTATATAAAAAAAAAAAAAAGAGTAAGACTAAAGTAAGGTAAGGGAAAACAGGTTATCAAGTTGGGATATTGTCTGAACACACAGTGGAGCAGACAGCTAATGATTCAAGTGTTGAACTACTGGAGCAGGGATATCTGATGTAATGATAGTATGCATTTCATGTTTGAACTCTGCAGAACAGAGTTGATCATATAGCCCAAAATATAACTGACTTCCTATGAAGATTCCGAATCTTCATCACAGCCTTTACCAGGACATAACACTTGTTTCTCTTCTATTGCAAGTTAGTTGTAGCACTCAGAAATACCCATTTAGTGCTTAGAAAGAATTTTTCAGATTTGAGAGGTATATGAAGGTTGCTAAAWATTGCTAGGGATTTTTGCAGTTTTTTAAAAGTTTTATTTCTATTTACATGGCTTTTACATTATACTGCCCAAAGGGGAGAAGAGGAGGGAAAAATCTGATRTGAATGAACTTTGCCTGCTGCTAGTGCATGGGAGAGCTCTGAATGCTCCATCTATTTTCAGAACACAATAAATACAGATCAAGTAAACCAGGATTGGTTTTGTCAGTACAATTTTCTTGCCTGTTTGGTTTTTTTTCTTGGTAGAACCAAAATGAAAGGTGACCTGAATTTGGATACTATTTTTTTCTCCAAACTCCCTATGTTCTGTAAAGGGGGTCAAAGTTGGTGATAGTTCCAAGCAGGAACTCTTTKTCCATAAGTAATCTACCTCAGTTGCACACCATCTAGCAGTGATCTAATTTACATACTGAGGATATGGAGAGAGAAGAAACCCTCCCTGGATGCTGTCAGAGCCAGTTATCCCTATATAGTGCGGAGTGGTTTGCACTGGCACACACATGGAAAATCCAGAAGCTCAAATGGTCATGCAACTCTGCCAAAWCTATCATCAGAAATGAAAGATGTTGACTAGCAGGGAGAGGTAAAGGGATGGAGTCAGCCATGAAGTGTTTATTCTATACAGTTTTTCTTATCACAATCTATAGCCCTAAAAAGGSGACCCTGACCATGAAGGAAATCTTTCAAAGACAGGGAATGCCTTATTTTATTTAACACACACACATGCACATACACACATGTATAAGCAAAATTATTTATATTTGCCATCCAGCTGTATCAGAAATACATGTAATCATCTTGTTTTCCTCATTTTTATCCTTTCAGTTTCTTACATGGTCTCCCTGCCACACATCAGTGGGAGCTTTTCAATCTCATTTCCTCTTCTCACTTTCCGTTCTACTTCTTACTGCTCTGAGTAGGTTTAACTACCTTCCTGCTTCCCAAATTCTCATTATCTTTTCATCTCTCTCCTTTCCACTACGATTCCTCTTCCTTATTCCAATGTTTCCATCAGGGCTCCCAAAATATCTCTCTTGACTCACAATACTCTAGGCTCTCTTYCCCCATCACCTTCCCCAGCCCGTCACCCTTTATAGTCTCTTGTCTATTACCAGTTACTACTATACACAGCTGCACATTTATTTAAGATTGTAAATAKCTCCATTCCTTGCTGTTCCCAGTACTTAAAAAAAACAAACAAAACCCACCAACCCTTAATCCCCTCCCACTCTCCCCCCTCCTGTCTCATCCTAGAGAAGAAATAAATAGCTTTAATAGGTTTTTTGCTTGTTGGGAGGGGTTTTTTGTTTGTTTGTTTGTTTGTTTGTTTGTTTTTAAGACCTAGTTTAGCAGTTAGCATGTGAGAGTCACTGTATGTTTCTTGAGGGAAAGTGATACTGAAGAAATGTTTTGTAGAAATGATGTGTGTTCACCTCTGACAGGAGCCAGCCCCGTTTGGCGTTCTCCTTCCTGGGAGCAGGAGTATATGCATCCACCGTGGTGAAAGCTCAGCCACTACACAAGTCTCATCTGCTTCATGTTTTAGCATGGGAAAGTGGGAGTTGGGGAAAGGAGAGATCTCTGTGACCATCAGGGCAGTCTCAYGGGTTTTCTTGACTGCTGGCAGTGAGTGCAGAGCATGTGGAGAGCTGAGGCAGAGCCGTGGGCTGGTGTGACCACCATAGTCAGGGGCTACTGACTTCACATGGGTGAGACTAACCAGGCTGAGGGCGTCTTTGTTCAGTGGACCCTGATCTTTGCTCAGCCTGGCACTCTGGGTTACTGTTCATACCAATTTGGCTTGCACTGGCATAAATATTTACTACAAAAGTCATGAAGTTGCTCTACTAAAACTCCTTCCCCATTATTTAATCTGATAAGCTTTCCTGATCATGATATTTGGTGACTGACGTAAGCAGCTAAATACTATATGGCTCTGTTTGGCCTCCTATGTTTGCAGTACTGCAGTTCAGGAAAATGTACTTTATTCCTCATGTTAGGGGACAGAATGAAGAGGCAGGACTGATTAATTTTTACAGGGACCTTACTAATTTTCAACACTTCAGTCAAGCCTTCTATCCCTTTTTCCTTCTCTGGTGGGATAATCTGAGGCTATTTCTCATCACATGCAAATCCCACCAACTCTCTGGAGACAACTCATGGAAGGCAAAACAGCATCACTTTTGTGCTAATCCAAACCTTTTCCCAGAAGGGCTGAACACATTTTTTGGCAGATCAGCACTAGTTGTTGTGCAGTTTTGCATTCTGTTGTCCTGTCCCTCTTCCTTGCCTTTTGRCAGGTTGTCAGATATCATTAGGATGATCTTAGTGATGTAGCATTGTACATTTGGTTTTGTTTATTCTTTGCTTAAGAAAAAAGTTGCAGCAGGACATAAGTTGTGCATGGAAGGGGCTGAAGAGCATTAGCCTTTTCTTCTCCATTCAATTAAATATATTTTCGTGTGTGTACCTGTGACGTACAAACATGCATGAATATATGTGTCAGCACCAAGGTGGAAAGACCCAGGGAATCCTAAGGTACCACCTGATCCTCCTGAATCTTTGGCTGTTTGTGCTAGGAAAGTCCTAAGAAATATGCTAGCAAGCTAGAGAGGTCACAATTTCAAGTAAACTAATCAATTTTGTGTGACACTGTTTTTATAGGAAAGTAACTCTACTTCCGCAAGGTTTACCTTCTTCAGAAACAGAAACTGATGAAACTTCCCCTAGCATTAAGTATGCAATCTGACAGATCAGTCAAGATGGCTAGGAAAGTTTCAAGTGAGAGCTGTAGCTGCTGGCTACTGTAATTAATTGTAGTAAATACATTTGCAGATTATTTAAATAATGTTTCTTTAATTTAAATAATTTGCTTAAGCATGTGATTGGGAATTTTACAATTTAAATTCATTTTTGGCAAATAGAAGAGCTCAAAAATATTCAGATTAAATGAAAGATTTCATTTTGAGGCAATACATTCCTTTCATTCTTGTATATTACACCATTTAAAACACACTTGGAAGTTTTCTAATGGAACTGAAGGAAAATATGAAAAAAGCTTTTTAAAATATGAAACTATTTGTTCAGAAAGTGTCAGAACAAAATGTTCCTTCATTTTCTGGCATACTTTTAAAGTCACCCTATTGAACAATTAAAAACTCAAGCTTGTATAGCTTCGTGAAAGGTTTTAGCATCACAAAATCTGTATTGTTTTGCCCTCAACTCCCTAGTATGACCATATCTGCAAAAATCTGCCTCTTACTAGACAGAAGACTTCATTTCTCTCCTGACGGTCTAACCCACATCCATTTCCTCTGTAGAGGAGCTTAGACTGTACAAAATTTTCTTTTTTGACTGCTAGTTAATTGGATACACATTTCCAAACATTTTGCGTGTCCCTGAATCTCATTACCCACATTACACTACAAGACCTTTATAATAGACTCAGTTCAAGGAGCTATACTCRTTGTCACCTCACATACAGCACAACATCACTGGCTCCTCATCAGCCTTCAAGTTTATTGGCAAACGAAGTGACCCTTACAATTAAACCATGACATTACAAAACGCTTTTGTCAAAGGGGATCTCTACTCCACTGCTCTGCTCCCATGAAGGTCACAGACTCTGTTGTATGGGCAGCTTCAAACACGATCTGAATATGGTTAAAGGACAATCCTTTCTAMTGTGTAAAAAGCCTCAATCATATTCCCAAACCATGCTATAACCTTGAATAAAGAGGCTTTAGTATGGTTGAAGGCAGAATTTAGGTCCCTTCTACATTGCAGAAATGGAGTCATRCTTTAATTGTATTGCAGGGATAAAGATATTGTAATTGGGTCCCCTGGAATATATTTCTCTTTAGATATAGCTAAATGTAAGGCCTTAAATCTCTCAAGGACATGAGATGTCATTCTACGTTTTTCAGTACTGGTATGAGACTATAGAATTGTGAAAAATGAAGGGGGAAGGCACATGAACGACTTCCACAGAAATATCTTTATTTATACAAGTTGAAAAATTGACCCCAGCCTAGATGGTAAGGTCATTTTATCCAACGAAACAGAATAAAGTATTTTTTGGTAAAATAATTTTTCTTTRAGCCTTAAGATTAATGTTTGTCTTTTACCTTCAGAAACAAACATATATAAATATGAATATATATACAAAACCAAAAAATTTAACTTAGGCTATATCCTAGCTCTGTCAGTTCCTAGCAGAGAGGATTTGTCATCTTTGCACTCTGAGGAATCTATTTTAATAAGGGTGTTTTTTTCAGATTTCCATAGTGTCTCCAGCTGGTCTTCCCACCTCAGGCTTTCACTCTCTGGCATAGTGGAATAGCTTAACGACTGTGGWGATGACAAGGTCGAGTGCTTATGGGTAAGGATGAGGGGGAAGGCCAACAAGGCAGATATCCTGCTGGGAGTCTGTCATAGGCCACCCAACCAGGATGAAGAGGCCGATGAAGCATTCTACAAGCGGCTGGCAGAAGTCT
>JAYKAV010002810.1:126797-208171 GCA_035582835.1 Phoebastria nigripes | reverse complement strand
CGGCTGAGGGAACTGGGACTGTTTAGCCTGGAGAAGAGGAGGCTGAGGGGAGACCTTATCGTGCTCTACAACTACCTGAAAGGAGGTTGCAGCGAGGTGGGTGTTGGTCTCTTCTGCAAAGCAACTAGCRATAGGACGAGAGGAAATGGCCTCAAGTTGTGCCAAGGGAGGTTTAGATTGGACATTAGGAAAAATTTCTTTACTGAAAGAGTGGTTAAGCATTGGAACAGGCTGCCCAGGGAAGTGGTGGAGTCAACCATCCCTGGAATTATTTATAAGACGTGCAGATGAGGTGCTTAGGGACCTGGTTTAGTGGGCATGGTGGTGTTGGGTTGACAGTTGGACTCGATGATCTTAGAGGTCTTTTCCAACCTTAATGATTCTATGATTCTATGATTCTATGATAATCTCTCTTAATTGACAGTTCTTCCTGGTGCCTCTGCACCTCAACATGAAGACCGCCCGGGACTTCTCCATGGCATCCATCACCTCAGCACCTGACCCAGCTGAGAAATAGACTCCAAGATCTTTATTTTTCTCTTGTACAAAAGATACTGAAACAAAAATTAAAGGACTGTCCATGTGTCTGTTTCAGAAGTCTTCACTCTTTCATAAGAACATTTTTGCCACTGCCTACCCAACAGAAAAAAATCCAGGGAGCTATAAATCAAGTCATGCTCTATGCTTCTGGCTAATGATGGGATTCGTCTCACGTAACCTTAGCCGTCTAGTAACTAAACATTTAGCTTAATCTAGTTGTCAGGCCTCCTGTTTTCACTAGAGGATAGATATAGGCACTTTTTGGAAATTAGTCATCTCACCAACTAAGACATTTATCTTAAGGTGGGAAGAAATGCCTTTTGGAGATGCCTTTCTCTCTGAAGCAACCACAGAGGGAGCTTGGATAACTAGCTTATACTAGATGCATTTTTCTGAGGCACCTCAGCTAAGCAAGAGGAATCCTGCCCTCAAGTCTGCAACCAGGCCCTTATTCTGAAACAAACTTTTCTCAGTCCTATCTCCATTAAAAGCTGAGCCCTAAACAAGAACAAGAGCCTTCTGACAGAAGCCAGAGCCTTGGTGCTCTTTGTTTTGCATCAGGAATGCCACTTCCACAGAGCTAAAAATAGGAATGAACTTCCCAATCTCTTCCCCTCCACCAATACAGCAATGTACAAGAAGATAGGTCAGTAAAAAGAACAGCTAGAGCTTGAAAATGAAGAGGTAGGATCTTCAGGAAGTCATGTTTTTAAAGAGTCACTTTTCTRCTCATAAATGTATCCAATCCTTCATTTTTCTCAGATGTTTTTTAACCTGATTCTTTGTATTACTTCCCTACTTGCTACAAGTGTAATGGACTACCCCTTTTCCCTCTTTTCCATTTCACTTCCGATTTATATTTTGATGTTGTAGACAAGTCACATCTATGTGAATCTCTGGGATCCTGAGGTGGCTTTTTACTCCTTCCATCAGGCAGCAAAATGCCTGGCAACTGTTTGTGTTCAGCCCCAGACTGAGAGGGATGCATACCCTCCAGTTTGCCTAGAGTATAAACATGAAACAAAACATACTGGAGCCAATGCTGTCAAATAAAACCAATTGGGTCATAACCAGCTCTRCTGTGCATTTCCACAGGAGGACCATGGAAAGACTTGAAATGGGCAAAGCGTGATGGGGACAAATCATTGCTGGCAGTCACATATGTGCTACTGCCTGCAGTTGCAGTAAGAGATACATGCTCTTGTGTGATTTTTCTCCCCCACTCCTCTAACTCAAACTAGTTAAGCTCTGAGGTGGCTGGCAGAAGTTTCCTATCTACTCTCCAGACTACAAAGTTGTCACACACATTTCCTGAGAACATTATAGGAAGATTTCTGGCAAGCAATCCAAAGACTCCCACGCATGCCAGCAGTCCAGATACCAACAGCACTACACCTCAAGTGCCAAGAGAGAATCCATTCATCCGGCAGTGACTGTATCTGTTTGCAAATTAATTTCCTTGAATATATTCCCATTACTGAAAGAAAATAAATTCACTGAGAAATGTGCACCCTGTAGATAATCCAAACAAAGCATGTTTTACAGATGGGAGATTAGCTAACAAAATCTGAGATAATGCTGTCTCAGCTCAGTGCTAGATTACTTGTGTGCATCCCCTYCTTACAAATTAATACAAGAAACAATTACAAGATTTAAAGTAAGCCTTCTTTTTTCCTGCTCTGTCCTTGACAGATTTTGTAAACCGGTTCTTTGGTTGGTATAAATCTGTGCATCTACACTGAGAGCGTTATCCTTACTTGTACTCTCTCAGAAGCTGAGTATAAGTTTTTTAGTCAAGTCTTCATTGTAGAGCTACTTATAGAATTGTAAAGCTCTTCACAAAAGGATACCTAGTCTAGCCATCAAAGCACTAAGCTGACTGTCAGGAAGGCTAGTCTCCATCTGAAACTTGGATGCATCACTTGATCTTCTTGTGCCTCTATTTCCTTCCTGAGAACTGAAACTAATTTTACCTCTTAGTACTTGTTTCATTGTTTTTTAAAGCCAAAAAAGGTCTGACAGCAGTCAAACTGTCACACAAGGAAGTCTGCATTAAAAAAACCCTACATCAAATATTTAACTGCCAGTTGAGTAACATTGCATCTTTTTCAAAAATGTCCAGTCTTGATTTTAAAATTTAATTAATAGAGGATTCAATATGTTAATAAGTTAGTAACTTCATTGTTTAGTTAACCCCCCAAAAAACTCATACCTCTCTTGTGATCTGAATTTCACTTATATTAACTTCCTATCATCAGACCTCATCAAGTCCTTGGAAATATATTTCTGTTCTTTACTATATCATACAGGCATGTATATAAAGCATGAATAAATACTTCTTTTTTATAAGTAAATAGATTAAGTATCTTAGAGTAGGACTGGAGAGAAAAAATCAATTACGTATTTGCTCACACGCCATCTACTTTACCTGATGAGAAAAAGCATATGATAGCTCTGACTCAGTGTCTTCATAACAAGACTGCTATAACATACCCATCTGACTGGTAGTAAATACAACAGGTCACAATCCTGTCAAGAATATAAGCACAGGCATACAACATCAGACCAGTGGTCCATCCAGCCCACTGTATTTGCCATACTGGCCAAAAGAAAATGCTCAGAGTATAAAAATAAGGAACCTATACATGCTACTCTCTGAAATACTGTTTCAGCCTTCAACAGYTTGCAGCTACAAATTACCTGAGAAAAATGTAGTTTTATACATAAGTAAAATTTCTCCTTCCATAAGCTTATCCTCTTCTTGAACCCATGCCAAATTTTAGCTACCACAACTGCTGTGGCAGAGAGTTGCCCAGCTAACCTCACGTGTTGAGAAGAATCACCTTCTTGTGTTTGCTTTGAGCCAGCCACTTGGTGTTTTCATTTGATGCCCCCTAGGTCATGTGTTGGAAGATACTGAGCAATCAACCGTACTCAAACAGTCTGAGATTTTATAGACATTCACTCTCACATCGATCAGCTGTCTCAGGCTGAACCAGCTGTCCTATTTTCCAGGCTGAAGATTCCTAAGCTACTAAGTAGTTCTTTCTATGGAAGCCACTTGATGCTTTTCATCACAGAGAAAGCCTCAATGACTTGTCATCTAACTTTTAGATGACAAAAGTTAGCAGAGTCGAACACCACCTTTCACGTTCAGAGTTTCCAGCCCAGGTGAATACCTTATTGCATTATGGAGGGAGAGTTGCTGAACCACGAAGTTTGAGCTTTAAATGGACAAGGCACATACAAATAGGCAACATGAGGCTTTGTTCATTGAGAAAGTTTTAAGATATATAACGGCAAGAGGTTCGGGAACAGACATGGGAACTGATTCTATTCTTACTCATGCCAGTGTGCATCAGTTTTCCCCCTAAGATGTTAGCAGTGGTGCAGTGCCATAAATGACAGCAGAATCAAGCTTATAAAGTTTATATTTCATAACCTTGCAAGAACATGCGGGCAAGTCCCAATGCATTTCTGGAAAGCATGCTTTGAAAAGTGTTTGATCTGCCTAACTCCTTCCCTCCAGCAGATAGCACTGCATGATGCATACCTACAAAGTCCCATCAGCCAAGCCATTCTTTCTCTGGTGAGGATTTAACCACCAGTCATCAGACAAGGATCCAGAAACTATTTTCTTTAAACACAAATACCAGACTCAAAGAAGAAAGCAACTATTTTTTCTTGATTTTCCTTTGAAATGAATGGGAGGAAAGAAACAAGGATAGTCTGACTGCTTAACTTATTTAAATAGAAATTTTGCATTGCTATAGTAAGTGACATATAAACAAAATCAGGCAAAAGGCCTAGCAAAAGACAAAAACTAGGATCACGTTATGGCAAAGCCAGAAGGTTATTAATATACAGGCATTGTATATTCTAAAGATGCTGAACATTGGTCAATGTACCAAGTGATTTAATCTGTTCCTCTGGCTTCCAGCCACCACTTTCTTATCTGGACATGACTAAAGGAAAGAGTTAGAAGCAGGCAAAGAGCGAGCTCCAGGAGGTAGAAACATTTTGGAATATCACCTTCCCAAATGAAATGGCTATAGAAATGGCCAAAACCACAGCTATATACAATCTACTGGTTTGAGTCAGCTAGCTCCTGAAAAATAGGTCCGATCAGTCTTGCTTTAACTACCCATTCTGGATGTAAACAAGCATACGTAGTTATATTAGTATTCATCCCTTTCTGAAATCCTCACTCACTGTATCTGTGGCCAAAAAAGCCCCCCAAAGCCATTACCTGGGTGCAGAATTTCTTTCTGCTACTTATTTTCCCCTGGTTTTCTTGCACATTAATCAAATCTTAGAACTGACACTGTGACAACTGGTATAAAGGATGACAAGGTCTTTGAGAAGGAAAATATCTGGTGCACAATGCCCTACACAAGCGTTTTTTGGTAGACAGACTTTTTTTTTTAAAAAAGATATATGCTATTTGATTACTGTAATCTAGTAAATGTGTGTCTTGGCCATGTTAAAAGATACAATTAATGTCTCTCTTTTCTTTTCTGTTCAATGGCCTAAAGCAGGCAGCTGCAGCAATATTTACTGAAGCTCAGGGGATAAATCGCACTGAAATTTTACCCAAGTGAATTTTGTTGTCAGATGCTATAGGTAAATAGACATTTTATTTCAATAGATTGCTGTATTAGTGCTTTATTAAATGGCGCAAGATTTGTATTCTTGAGATAGCTTGCAGAAATTATGTGAYTGAAATTTTATTAAAAAAATATTTTAAAAATAAATAATGTGGGGAAAAACGATCAATGCTGGCAATTTTTTAGCAAAAAATATATTTTTAATTTAAAAAATATTAAAATATTTCCTTTTCCAAAATGGGTTAGAAATAATTTGCTGAACCTCTCCCCACGCCTCTAAATCCTTCAAATGAAATATCACTCTAGAATTTAATTTTTTTTTTTTTTTTTTTTTAAATAAACCAGCGATAGTCTCTGCATTTTCCATACTGTTGAATTTCTGAGCAAGCCTCTGTTGGCCAGACGTTTATGATACTGGAAATCACATATGCAAAAACACATTGGATGGAAGGCTTGGAATTTTCCAGGGACAAAATTCTCCGGTTGCTGTTTTATTTTCATGCCAAGTGCATGTTCTCCCAATATAATCCTCTGATTAGGCCACATAAAATGGCCTTTAGTTTCAACTGCTTGTTGTCTCCTTGCCCTACTAACAGCATTAGGTTTGCAGAGAAAAAGGCCTCAAACTAATATAAATCAGTAAATTTCATTTCAAGCCATTGTCCTTTTTCTTTCTGCACTGGGCATACACAACGAGGACTACTCAAAAGGCTGGTTAATTGCCTTAGGAATTGCAAGTTCAAAGTCAGGCTCAGAGAACACAACATTTCAGGAAGAAGAAAATCTGTAGTTGAAAGACAAGACTTACAAACTCTTGACTACCCTGGGCTGAGATTGCTTTTATGATCTTTCTTCAGTTTACTGTTGCTGGTGCACCRCTACTGCTGCTAGTGAGAGATGAAATTCTAATGTCATCCAGGGGTCTTATCCCAGTGCCATGTACATTATTCTGTGCAGGTCCAGAAAATGGAGAGTTAAAAATGCCAAGAACTTGCTTAAATTGGACACTCACAAAATAATGGAAAAATTGAGCTTGGAAGGGACACCTGGAAACCTCTAGTCCAACCCTCTGCTCAAAGCAGGGCTAATTTCAGAACCTATAGCAGGTTCCCCATGGTCTTTGGCAGCTGAGTTATGAAAATCTCCAAGGATGGAGAACCCATGACCTCTCTGACCACTTGATGAAATGCGTGATCATCTTCAGCAGGATTTTTTTTTTTTTTTCCTTTCATTTTATCTAGTTGGAGTTTCCGATGCTGTAGGTTTTGAGCATTGTTTCTTGTCCTTTTGCTGTGTCCCTCTGAGGCAAGCAAGGCTCGGTCTTCTCTATGATATCCCTTCTGGTAGCAGAAGATTGAAATTAGATTCCCCAGTGGTTTTCTCTTTAAGGATAAACAAATCCACCTAGGGACCCAAAACTGGGCACAGTGCTCCAGCTGTGGCTTCACAAGTGCCTAGTAAAGGAGAATGACCCCTTTGCTGGACCTGCAGGTTATGCACTTGCTGGGGCTGCCCAGGATGCCATTAGCCACTGGGTCTGCCAGGGCACTCTGCAGGCCTGGGTTCTCGAAGTGCAAAGCCGCTCCATAACCAGTCTGTACTCAGCCTGTACTGCTGGGGATCCTTCTGCCCTCCATGTGGCACTTGGCTTTTGGCGCTTTTGAATACCTTGAGGTACCAGAACTGGGACCTGAAGCTTCTCATGATTCTTCTAACAAGCAGCTGGCATCTACTGCCAAAACTCAGAACAAAGCCTTCTTTGCCTTTCACAGTCAAAATCAATCCAAATATACAGAGAATAACATTGTTAATGTTCATTAAGAGCACATAATCCACACACAGGCAAACTTTATATATATGCAGTGACTTGGAAGTTCAAATAAGCAAATCAAAAGCTCAGCCTGTTCTGTACCCATGAAAAAAGGTGTTAACTAAAGCTTTAATATTTTTCTTGTCATCAGCAACAAACTGCATAAATCCAGTTAATGAACTCATCAGGTTTATGCCTGACATTAATAGGAAGTGAAAATTACCTCTAGACCTATCAACGTTTACAATAGAGCACTGTGAATCTTAGGTATTGTTAATGATCATTTCTTTAAACAGAAGAACAGTGTAAGCATCAGCTTTATAGCTGGCACCATGAAACAGCTGAGTCTTGCAGGCAAGAGTCAGCATCAATAAGCAAACATCATTCCACAAAGCAGGTGGTGGGCACCTGTCTGCACTGCCCGAGACCAAGCCAGCATCTGCATGAATATTAACATTATTGATATTCAGAGTCATATTACAAAGTCCATTCAGCTTACTCAGGGCTTGGGCAAGATTCCCAGGGTCAACACAGCATTGCTACGAGAAGACAATGCAAATATATTGTAGTAAGTGCAATAAGATCTCAAGTATAGAGCAGGGTGGAAATGCGCAGTGCTGCAAAGGAAATTGTAGTGGAGCACTGAGATTGTAAAAGTCATTGGCAAACCAACCATTTCAAGGAAGTTACAAGGTGAGAAAGAAGTTTTTTATAGAGTCATTGCAGCATCAGGTCCCTTTTGGGTAATCCCTACTCTATTTCTTGAATGAGTAATACAAAGCAAAGGAACCTCATGTTCATAGACACATTTAAGATGATCACTGGTGCATCCTAGCACTAGTAATCCTCTCTCTAACCACACAGAGATAACAGTTAGTTATTGCTGCACAGTTTGCAGAAATCACTTTTTTTCCTTAATGTACAGCTGATAACTGTTCTGTGGAGCCTCCATGAATAAAAATGTGCTCTTGGACATATGTCTTTTTTTACAACATGGAAGCATAATTTGGAAGTAAGAAAGAATTGCAGCTATTTCCTCTCTTCAAGGTGTTGTAGTTATAACCATAGCCTACTCTGGCAGAAAGCAGGTGGGGCCAGCTCCTCAATGAATGGGACTTAGGTAAGCTTCATGCTGGAGTTAAGTCAGCTGGCACCAGCTACAGCTGAAGGAATTAAGGAATCTTTGTGGGAAGCAGAGCAATGGTCAGCTCGTAATGATTCATACATGCAAATCAAAGTAGTGAGGTCTGTTACTGAGTAAATAAAGGTTAAATGCTCCCAGCTATCAGAGCACGTCTGCAACAAGAAGCAGTCTTCAGGAGAATGAAAGTGAGAGATATTCAAGCAATCACACTGCAGTACAGGATATGGAGCTTGTATCTTAAGCTCAGTGTTGAAAACCTTCTCAGATGGCTGAACTCCATGCTGAGAAGCAAGCCCTTAGGCCTTATTAGCCCTTTCTATATAGTACATCTTATTTATGCAGACTATGAGCTTTTTTTCATGACCTTTGAGTTATGGCGAACAAGTAAGATATCTCAGCTCTTGTGAGCTCACAGAGGGGGTAACCAAGAAAATGGATTTCAATCTTCATTCATTTGCATGACCGTAAAAATTTCAGTACAATTATGGTTACCTGAACAGTAAATATAACCCTACCAACAGCCTCTTTACAAGAGCAGTACAAGTGGAAAACTGGTCAAATGTCTTCTCAGGTGCTGGAATCCACCTTGCCTGCTGAAACATGCTTACAACAATTTTCAGAAGTTAAACATTTCCAAGGCAACATGAAATCTTAGACAAAGCTATGACTGAGGTTATGCATCCACAAGTAGATTTGTGTACTCAAGTTAGCTGGCCATCACAAAGCAGAACGGGCACATGGGGAAGCACAGAAAGATGGTGCCACACGTTCAAGAGCTCTCCAAGCATCAGTTCCAGCAGCAGCAGCCCTGGCAGCAGGCTGTTCACACAGCACTGCTTCAGCAGCTTGCCTATAGTGTTTCTATTTGCAAAGTCCTGGCTGCAAGCAGCAGGCTTCTTTTGTGATTAAAAAGGTAAGCATTAACATGAATGGCATATTGCATCCTRTATGTATGCTTCCAAGAAAGGGGATTTTCTATTAAAAAATTAATTTATCTTCTAAATCTCCTTCTCCTTCCTTCCAACCTCACTCTCACCATCATGGGATTCCCAAGAAATGCATCCCAACAGGCCTCAGAGAGGGTTGTTTTGATACTTGATGGATATTTTGACTTTTTGGCACCATGGGAACCACTTTCCTCTCCCTGTGGATAATCTCCTGAGACCTGGTGTGAAGAATGTTTCTCATAGCAGCAGGAGCATGGCAAATGGTCCCAATCTGAGAGATAAATGACTCTTTTGTTTTCCTTTCCCAAAATGCTTGTTTTATCTCAGAACTCTCTCCCTTTATAGTCTAGGCACAGCCTTGACATCTTAAACACAAGCATTTGTAGGGGGAACAACRCAACAAAATGAGATCTTCAGATGCTCAATTTAGTTATAATGTGGTTAAAGTGATCAGTTGCTTGAGCTTTCTCACAAAGCTCTTGTTCAGCTGGAATTCTCCCAAAGGAACAGAAAGCACAATTAAAAGACATTTGCAACCTTGAACAGTTTTTCTTAGTTCTTCAGAGACATTTAATTGGAATTATGCTGCTCTCTGTAAGAGATTGGGAAGATGGAGTTTTATTTCAGATCTTGATTTCACAGAATTCTTAATGCTGTTTTTCAACTCATACACTTGGGACCAAATTTCCCAGTCAAAAAGGTCAATAACCTATAAATCAGGGCTGTAAGTCAACTGGAATCAGCAGACGTTATGACAGTTTTCACTACTTTAGGATCCAGCCCATAGTCACAAACATAGGAAGTGCTCACTGTCTTCCAGAGGAGAACAACGGCTGTGGAAACACCAAACCAGAACATGAGTGGAGTAATAGTAGCAAGGCTTCCTCTTGTCAGCAGGGTAGGTTTGCTCTTGGTTATATTTATATAATCCATTGATGGCAGGATGAGGCTTAATGGGTTAGTTAAGGACAGAATTGGCACACGCTCCCATAATAGCATTTTGAATTCAAGGCCTTTGTAGAAAGCAGCCAGAATAATGCTGAGGATTTTARTATCTATTTCTCAACATGAATAAACTATGCTTAGAGTAGTTCTGACCCAAATTTGCTAATGTGGGTTTGGATTTAGGGCACTTCACTGAAGCTTACAGCATGACTTTTTCAAAGGTTTTAACCTTCCCAGACCTAGCCCATCCTGTGCCAGTTACTCCAGAAAATCAGACCTTCTGCTTCTAAAGCCATCCACCAGTAATTAGAAGATAAGATTTGAAAATTGGGCACAATTCAGATTAACTAAGATGCTGCAATGAGCTTATGGTTCCTTAACCTCTGTGTTTCCGGGATTGCAATAATAGGAAGCAAACAGAAATGATTAAGATGGGAAGAGGACATAAATTAATAGTATTAAGATGCAGTCAAAAAGGCTACATTTAAGTAGGAAAAGGAGCAGGATCCATTAAGATAGGAGTCATTTCCCAGAAGAAATGGTGGAAATTCCATGGCTTGAGAAAGTAAAAATTTAGAATAGAGGAAGTTTTAGAAAAGACCCTACAGAGACCATCTTCCATTGTGCTGAGGAGGGCTGCAGTGTATACATACAATTTTAAAGTCTTTTCTGTCTACAGCTATAATGCTTGTGCATGAATGATTGTTTTACTACTAGACTAGGCAACAGTACATCTCACGTATTTTTCCCCAAAAAGAAGACAGACACTTCTTGCTGGACAGGTCACTATTCAAAGATTTTTTGGAGGACTGAAAAACAGGCCAGCAAGGAATAATGAAAACATTTCGTTGCTCATTCAGTTGAAAGAAATTCAAGAAGATTTTGCTAGCAGCTATAGGTAGGAAAAATAGTAGAAAGTAGAACAGAAAACAGCATAGTAAGGCAGGAGGATAAAGGTGCCCACTTAATTAATCTTATTATTACACTGGCAGCCCAAAAAGAGATGGAAACCATCTGCGGCACTTCTTTCAGGGGTTGTGAGACTGTGTCCTCCCTTCAAGGGGAAAAACCCCAACAAAACCCCCCCCTTTTTTTTTTTTTTTTACAGCAATGCAGTTGATGTATAAGCTATATCTGGCAGTAAAAGTCCCAGTCAAAATAACATAATGGCAGTTTTTTTCTGTGACATAATCTAAGCAAGATGAACCTAGAAGGGAAGTGTATATAATTCTCCATTGAACTCGTGGTAGAAACCATGGAGGTCTTGTTTGCGTAGGATTTTATGGCCGGATAGCTAATACAAACTTGTTATCTTGGGAAAAGTACACACTATTTCTTCCCCTCCTTTTTCTGGCACTGAAGACAAAGCCTCAGTCTGACTTTGCCCTCAGCTCTAGCAGCTCTTGTAGATGTAAAATTCAAGCCCTTGGCTCCATTCCACTTTGCTACCTTGCAGCTGCTCAACCCTCTTCCTCCAACTCCACATGCCGGGCTGGAAACATGGAGTTCAGCAGCCTCGCAAACTCCTGTCCTCTGCGTGCGTGCCAAGACTGCCCCAAAGCCATTTCCCACCCAGCCTTCTACTGTGTGCCCTGCCCAGGGAGAAATATGCCTAATCCCATACTTAATGTGGTCAACAGGAGGACTCCCACTGATCGAAAATACTGGCTGTCACAGTGGCTCTCTATTTTCAAACCACCACACAAAGAGGGCTAGAGAGGGGGCTGGTTTCAGGCGTTTGGGATTACCGTGCAGAGATAGGGGGAAAATGTGTGTAAAGCGAGAACTGATTCTTGCATCAACCCTCATTTCTAGATTACAAACAAAGCCTAACTCATTAGTCACATACATATGGAGTCATATGTGTAACAATTCCTTTACATTGAGTAAAATCCTCTACGTTGATCATACCCTAATTCCACTTTAAGATGAAAAGGTTACTTAAGTAAAATGATCATAATCTAACTCCAGACTATTACGAAGAACTACTTTCTGATTTCTCTGCTTTGGAGGCAGAAATGAGGCATTTTAAAGAAATATGTAGATGCCATACGCTAATGCAGAGCTCCCATATTATAAAAATACATTTATAACAAGATTGCAATGTTGTGATCATATTCGTGGCTCTAACATTTGGTTATTGTACCTCTACTGACTTATTAACTCTTCTGTGCTCGCATCTCTAGAAATCTGGGGTAGGTTGCATGTTTGCTTAAGAAGTGGGCTTCATAAGAACAGTTTGCAAATAGTACTGTCCTGGTTCCGGCTGGGACAGAGTTAACTTTCTTCCCAGTAGCTGTGTGTGTGTGTGCTGTGTTTTGGGTTTGGTATGAGAGGAACATTGATGGCCCATTGATGTTTTGGTTGTTGCCGAGTGGCACTTGCACTGGGGACTTTTCGGCCTCCCATGCCCTGCCAGGTGCATGGGAAGCTGGCGGGGGGAGCATAGTTGGGGCAGCTGACCCAGCTGGCCAATGGGGTATTCCATACCATGTGAAGTCATGCTCAGTACATATTTAGGAGACGTGGTCTGGAAAGGAGGGGGTCTCGCATCGCGGGATGGGCTATGCCTCAGTCGGCACGTGGTGAGCAGTTGCATTGTGCATCACCTGCTTTGTATATTCTATTACTGTTGTTGTTATCATTGCTATTATTACTGTTCTACTTTGTTTTATTTCAATTATTAAACTGTTTTTATCTCAACCTGCGAGTTTTCCTACTTGTGCCCTCCCGATTCTCTCCCCCATCCTACTGTTGGGSAGGGGGTGAGCGAGCAGCTGCGTGGTGTTTAGTTGCTGGCTAGGGTTAAACCATGACAAGTTCATTGACAAAAAAGGAAAAAAAATCCTCCAGTATTTGCATTCTTTCCATACAGATGCAATTTGTAAAACAAGAAAGAAAAAGAACAAGTTTAGAAAAAAAAACAACCCCCAAATATCTATATTCTATAAGTAGATGGTGGGGATTCATGGCATCATTCAAAACAAAAAGGATTGGCCTGAATGTTCAAGTTTCTACCTGAACTAGGTATAAAATAAACATCTGAAAATTCAGTTACTGTCTTTCTTCCTCTCTGGAAGAACCTATATTTAAACACTATTATGCAAGTCACTTCTGTTGTTTGGCATTACTGTGAAAAGAATAGGGAACACATTCTCTTATGTTTTAGTGATCAATAGAGATGACTGCATATTTCCAAAGAAACCTTAGTATTAAAGATAAACAGTAATAAAAGAAATTGAAAAATGGGCTTTAGCCCCACCTGGAACTAGTTTTCATTATAATAAGACACATCCACATTTACTTTTTTTTTTTTCTTTAAAAGGGCAACAGGTATTTTCAACATAGTTTTAATCAAGCTGCAATGGATGTCTCAAAATACATCCATAATACAGCATTGTGGAATTATGTCATCCATTCAAACTGTTTCCCTTGGAAGAAGAGCAGGTAACTCAGGTACTCTTGCCATTTATATAGTTCCTTCTCTTCCTGCAAGTACAGCAGTATAAATCATAGGTTCCTGGACTAGATCTTGCAGTACTCTTGCTCTCCAGACCACAGGAGTCAAAGGAAAATGTCACGCTAATTTCAACCAATATTAGACCAATCTAYGGTAAGCAGCTCTATTTATAACCTGTGCCAGAAACAGCTGCACTGTATAATCTCCATGCCAGGCTTGTAAAGCTCTTCTTCCTTCTCTGTCCATGACAATAAACTTTATTTTTGACCAGCAACAGAAGTATCACTGGGTTTTGTTTTCCCATTTCCGAACCGTTTCAGGAAAGATAAGAGTAGAAGAAAAATGAACGCTACCTTTTGCTGCTAGCCTGCACGGACTGCTGCAGCTTGCTTATGTGGTTTAGAGTTCACTCAGAGGACAGAAATAGAAGCTGTTCTGAAATGTTCATTCAATAAAGTCAGACAGCCTCGTGCAAAATGTGTTTCCGTGGTACAGGGCTAAGGAGGATTACCCACCTTCCTGGGAAAAATCTCCTCTCTCTTTTTTTCATACAAATCTTAAACATGTTTCCTCAGCATTTAAAGTTCTCCCATCCACCACAATTAAACAAAGCAAACCCTGGTGTTTTTCTGCCACTTTTTCCTCCTCCTCTGTTGGAGTCAGCTGTGGAAAGGCCCATATGCTCGCTGCTCTATGGAAGATACAGGACTCCCCTAGCAGCATGCAGACCGGCAATTGGCTGGAGCCACAGGCAGCTGTGTGGATGGCTTGTGTCCAGTCTGTCCAAAGTGGCCGGCTTGTTCTCTGGGAAGTCGTTTCCTCTGGATCCATTTTTAATTTTAGGGAACTGGCACACAAGCCCTCTATTTAAAAGTTAAACTCCAAGAAGAGTTGGTTGTCACACTGTTGCAAGACCTATTTGCCACAAGTTTCTCTTCTTACTTCTCTATCTCCTCCCCAATAATGCTAATTCGTTTTGTGAGGGTTATTGGAAAATGCTGTCTACAAGGTAGTCTCTAGGTCTTTAGAATGCAATTCTTAGTTTAAAAAAACAAAAAACAAACCAAACCAGTACATTTTATCTTCAAGTTGCTCTGTAAAATTAAGTCACCCTGTTATTAGAAGCTGCTGCTGATAAAAATAAAGTCTTCAGGCTTCCTTCCTCTTCAGTTAACTCAGTCTTTAGGCAGTGCCTGAATCTTCCTTAAGCTGCTGTCTTCCCTTTCAAAACTTACTGACGCTGGTCCTTAACTGGCCCGCAAAGACACTCAGTCTTAAAATACAGCCTCCTCCTTCTAAAACCTCATCAATTTGTGAGGATTTTACAAGAACTGCAGTGTACATACAGCTTCATTTATGAAAAATTGAACATGAGAGCTAGCCACATGCACAATTACTAATAAACACACAGATCTTACTGAAAAATAGGGGAGGAAAATAGAATCAATGGGTAGTGTGCGCATGTGTGTATCTGTGGCCATTTTCCATGAAAGCTGTTACCTGTTCATGCCAGTATCAGAAAAAAGTAAATAAATCAGGGACTCTTCCACTCAGTTGATTCTGTGAACTAGGGAAGAAAAGAATTTGGACTGAATTTTTTTATTGACTTTGTAAGAACTGTGGCTATGCCAAGGGCAATGTACTGTATGTAAGTTTATAGGCACAGTGGATGGTTTCTTTCTATTCGTGCACTTTTCCCTATTCATACCAATGTCGTTCAAACAAATAGGGCAAAACTTTCCCAATAATGAAAGAGAAAGGAAAACTTATATCATTATTCTTACTGCAACAGCTTGGAAATTGACTTTATTATACATACTCATTGGGTGATATTTGGGAGACTATAGAGGACTAGAATGCCTGATAAAAATCTTGTCAACATTGAAACGTTTGATTTATATGGCTCTTTCCATAACAATTATATGATTTTTAAATTAAACCACATTTCCCCACCAAGTAGACGGCAATCTTTTTTAGTCTTCTTCCATATCATTTTTCTCCAAAGTGTCTGTCTTTGTAATGTGTCAATCATTAGAATAATGCATATTTGATGAAAACTTGCAATAAATAACATTTCGGACACTGTTTCCAGTCACTGATTGATGTGCATATTATTTTGTCTGCTGTATTTAACTGACATGTCTCAATTTTTCCAATATCTGAGGGGCATGTATAGTATAGTAATGGAGAATTCAGATGACCTATTTTCAGTTTCTCTTGTGGAAATAAAGGATTCACTAAGTTATAATTCTATACAAGTAAAACCAATGTCATTTACCTGAAAATCCAAGCTTACCAATTTTCACACATGCTCACACAGATGAGAACATACGGTATATCAAACAAGAATCTGGCTGTTTTTCACATGTGTTGTTTTTTTTTTTTTTTTTTTTTTTTTTTTTTTTTTTCTTCTTCTTCCCAAACACTGCCATTTATGGGAACACATAAGAGAAATTGAAAACAGCATCACTTCATTTGCAATGGTAGATGCATAATTGCATGTGATGACTTTGAGATTTATTGATCACCAAGAGGTTTGTCTCCAACCTCAAGTGGTCAGATGCCTCACCAACAGAACCAGCTTTGTTTGTCTGTAAAGTGACAGACTGAAGTTAAATATACAGGGTGGTGGATATTTTAACTTCTACTGTACCATTAAGATGACTTGACTTATGTTTCCTCCTAAGTTAGTTAGAGCACCTTTTGCCCATCTTCCTGTGAAAGTCACCTTTGTTTTTCTCTGAGTTAATGCTGACAAGATGGTATCTTGAAAAGTGACTGGTAACTGAGTGAAATGGGCTCCTCCCTTAGGGGCACCGAAAGAGTATGGGTAGAGCTTTGTAACTCTTGTGTTTTGCAGAAGAAAATTGCAAAGAGAGGGGAAAGGAAGAACTGGGGGGGGTGAGGAAAGTATGTTTTTGTATGACAGGACTTCTACAATTCTGCATGCTTTGCATGCTCTGTCAAGAGTTGCCTAAAGCTTTGACTGCTTGCAGCCTCTCCCCAATCCAGTTCATTTCAAAATTGCGACTCTATTTAGCACAGAAGCTTTTATAACTCAGGCTGTTATGCATGGGGTAAAAGGGATTTAAACAAAAAAACTGATTTATCCTTTTACCTACCATCTAGAGCAGCTATTGTACCTGACTGATATTCCAGATCTTTCCCAGACAACTCTTGTAGCAAAAAATAAACTTCAAGCTGCATATTGCTTTTTTTTTTTTTGCCGTCCATCTAATATTTTGTACCTGATCATTTTTGTATGGGGCTTTTAGTGCAAGTAAATCAATACTGACAAACTTTTGAGAACATGCATTAAATGACTCAGCTGAGCGCTGAACGTATCAGCCCTTTTTCTGCTAAAGCTTCTCTCACTCAACAGGATGAAGAGCGCCTGGATTAAAAGCATGACTAAGTTTATTTTGTTGCACCAAGAACTGGCTTTGTAGACCAAACATCAAAGACTTAATGGACATGCTCCGTTTTTTTTGGAGCTTGTATATTAAAAAAATCTAATACTTCTGCATATTACATTATCTTTGCAACTTGCAAATGAACAGTAGTATAGTCCTTAAAAAGTTTGCATCCCTAAAAAGCTCCATTTACCCAGGCACTCTGCAAGTRTGAACCAGAGTAACTCTTCAGTAATAGAACACAGGGGAAAGCAGGGGCACAGGAATGCTTTGTTTGAAAGTGAAAGAGAAAAAATGGTGTGTGTTTTCTCATTAGAAAGAAGTAAAATTGTCTGTTTTGGAGTAGAAAACCTATATTGTCTGAACTGCATGCTACAGATGCTCAGGCAAGTCTCAGGCCTGATCCTACAGCTGAAGAACTGTAGAAAGAACTGGTAGTCCTTACACTGTTGAAGTAACAGCCTAAGGAGGCTTATTAGGTGACCTTGACTGAAAGATGATTTCAGTTGTTTTATTTTGTTGTTGGTTTTTTTTTTTTCTTCCCCCCAAATGAACGTGAAGTTTAGAGGGCAAGAAAAGTTAATGTCCACCATGAGACTGGAGCTAGGGATCAATACATTAGCAGGATCTCACAGACCTACTCAATGCAGAATAAAACAGATGATTTGTCTAGGACTCCCGTGCAAAAAAAGCTTGAGAAGTCACGTGTCCAAGTGGGAGATCTTCATGTCATTATAACGTGGTTTAGTAACAACATTCTCTGAGCCTCTCTACCCTTAAATCAATTTTATTAGGTCATTGATTGATGACTGTTCGGAAAGCTTCCAATTTCTTGCCTACTTCAACCAAGGCACTGTCAAAAAAAAAAAACCAAACCAAAAAACAAAAAACTTTTTTATTTTAGTCTTTTTAATTTCTGTGCACACACATGCAGAGTAAGCCCCTAAAACCAGGCCACAGAAATTGAGTTGTTGATGTGCCTTTATGGAATATTTTGCAAAAGTGATGGCAATCATTATATCTTCAATGCATGTACCAGTCCAAACTGCTAAATAGTTTGGGGGAAAATACTGTGAGAAGGACTAATTTTGAACAAATTCAATCACTGCCCCCAGTAACAAAGGTCTTAAAGTAAATCATAACTTTCAGGTTTGGCCATAATGAAACATCACGCCTCAGGCCATCGTGAGCCACAAAACCTCAGATGAGGTTATGATACTCTAGGGTGTGCCTACAGAGCACAGATTTGTTAACTCATGTTACGATAACCATTACTTGGAAGAATTTTATTTCTAGTGATGAGAGACTTTATAGAAGATGGAAAAGAGAGATAGGTATGTATATAGTTATGTGAAGAAAAATGAAAAATTAAGGTAGCTAAGACTTCTGTTGACTAATGAACATTATAAAGAAACAGACTAATATCCCCTATGTAAGCGCTCTGTTGATAGGTAAAGGTTTGTTTCTCGATTACTGCACAATAGTGTCTGCATTACCCAACTAAACAAAAAATGCTTAGCCTCTGATTTCAGAAATTCCACAGAAATGCTGAACATCCATGCCAGATATTAATTCCTTGCACTCACCAGCAAATCAGGATTAAATATTTCTTCCAAGCTCTTTATCAAATGCCTAATCATCTGAATAGGGAAGAAAAAGAAAGCAGAGAGACTTCAAAGATAAACATCTGATAAGCACCTTTCTCAGTGCCCCTGAAGGTACATTTTATGCGACCTTGCCTCTATCCTGCAAAACTAAGTGCTCAAGTCAAAGCACCAGGCCTAAAACCTTCAAGCAGAACCTAATCAATGAAACACTGGGTTCCCTTTATACAAAAGAAATGAACTTCATTGGTCATAGCCAGCACAGATTCATGAGGGGAAAGTCCTGCTTAACTAACTTGATTTCCTTTTATGAAAAGGTCAGCCATCTAGTCAACCAAGGGAAGCCAGTAGATGTGTTTTTTTTTTTTTTTTTTTAATTGAGCAAAGCTTTTGATACCGTTTCTCACAGTATCTTTCTGGACAAAATGTCCAGCACACAGCTAGACAATTCCATAACACGTTGGGTGAACAATTGGCTGTCGGGTCGAGCTCAAAGACTTATAGTAAATGGGGTTAAATCAAGCTGGTGGCCAGGCACCAGTGGGGCTCCCCAGGGCTCAATTTTAGGGCCAGTGCTCTTTAGTGTTTTTTATAAATTATCTGGACACAGGAATCGAATGTACATTAAGTAAGTTTGCCAATGATACTAAACTAGGAGGAGCTGTGGACTCCCTCAAGGGTAGAGAGGCCTTGCAGAGAGATCTGGATAGACTAGAGAGCTGGGCCATCACAACTGTATGAAATTTAACAAGAGCAAGTGCTGSATTCTMCACCTGGGATGGGGTAATCCTGGTTATATGTACAAATTGGGGGAYRAGAGGCTGGAGAGCAGCCCCACAGAAAGAGATCTTGGGGGTTTGGCTTGATGGCAAGTTGAATATGAGTCAACAGTGTGCCCTGGCAGCCAAAAGGGGCAACTGTGTCCTGGGGTGCATCAAGCACAGCATAGCTAGCCAGTCGAGGGAGGTGATTGTTCCACTCTRAACTGCACTGGTGTGGCCCACCTCGAGTACGGTGTGCAGTTTTGGGCACSTCAATATAAGGACATCAAACTATGAGAGTGTGTCCAGAGGAAGGCGACCAAGATGGTGAGAGGCCTCGAGGGCCAGACTTACAAGGAGTGGCTGAGGTCACTTGGTTTGTTCAGCTTGGAGAAGAGAAGGCTGAGGGGTGACCTCATTGCAGTCTACAACTTCCTCAAGGGGGGCAGCATAGGGGGAGGTGCTGGTCTCCTCTCTCTGGTAACCAGCAATAGGACACGAGGAAATGGAATGGAGCTGCATCAGGGGAAGTTCAGATTGCACATTAGGAAGAGGTTCTTCACTGAGAGGGTGGTCGTTCACTGGAACAGGGTCCCCAGGGAAGTGGTCATGGCACGAAACCTGTCAGAGTTCAAGGAGCATCTGGACAATGCTCTTAGTCATATGGTTTAGTTTTTGGTGGTCCTGTGAGGAGCAGGGAGTTGGACTCGATGATCCTTCTGGGTCCCTTCCAACTTGAGATGTTCTATGATTCTATGATTCTGTTGCTAAGACAGAACAGCAAGGTTTTCTATCTTGAATAACAGAGCTACCTGGTGGAGAGCAATGACAAAAGGAAGGGGTGGGGGGAGATTGGCAACAGAGGGGTTGATTTCCCACCAAAATCCAGATGGCCTGCTTGGTTTAAATGGCTTCTTGTTTCCTGCACTCCATGTAGGTGCTTTGATTACCCTGTTATTGGTGTAGCTGGGGGCAAGGATAAGGAGGAGAAGATGCAAGCAACATTCCTTCTCTCTGTGTGAGGAACTTAAGGAAACATTTTTGAAAATCCTGAAAGAGTTTCCCAGGACAGAGACACTGCTTCCAGCACTGGTCTACAGCTCAATTCAACATTTGTTGTTTAATCTCACTGCAACCAAGGCTCAAGGAAATAAAGCAGATATTTCTAAATTTCCTTTGGCCATGAAGTAAAATAATTGGACTATTGAAATTGCTGTTTGTTATGAATATTTTTTTTTTTTTTTGGACTAGTTTAAGTTTGTGTGTACATCTTCAATTTGTGTAATTTATTCAAAAGCTATGTGAAAAATAAGGATTTGTTCAGCATAAAAATATTTTCCTCTGGGAAATTTAGAAGACCTGATATTTAGCTTTCTGGTGGAAGTTTTATAACGTTGGATTTTTGCTCAGATTTATGCAAAAAAAGGGAAGAATATTTTTTTAACACATTTCAACATATATTAGAAATGGAGCAGTGGTTGTCTTTGATTATGTAAAGAAAGAAGACAAAGGAGGGGATGAAGAACAACTGTCAGAACCATAGTAAATGTACCTACCATATAGAAATATTTAATCATAAATGAAGAAGGTCTTGCATTACATTTATTGCACAGCATTTGGGAAGCATATCAGCCATGGATCTGTTCCAAGCATTAAGCACCAGAACAAAACAAATGCATACTTCCAACCCCCCCCGCCCTTTTTTTTTTTTTTTTTTTTTTTTTTTTTTGAGGAGGTGGGCACCTTACTACAGATGATGCATTAAAACATCTTCTGGCCTAGACTTGCACCAGTTCTCTTCCTTCAGTCTTTAAGGAGCAGCTCAAACATTAGTAGATATGACTTTTGCAAGTGAAGCATTGCATATATACTGTTAGAGAGCTGAAGACTGTCAAAAAAAGCTCAAGACAAATTTATTAGCCTTGTCCAATAACATAATACCTTCTTCAGCAGAGAATGCCAAATCTATTTCTGAGAGTACTTGAGTCATCATACATTTGTCATAGTTCTCCTCTGTTTTCTGTTTAATGAATCATTTTCAGCCTCCCCTTCTAGATGGAAACAAGCAACAAAAATCTAACATGGCTTTGTAGGCTTTCAGTTCATGGGTTGTGTACTACTTTGTATTTTCAAGTTCCCCCTGCAGAACAATGAACCATAAAACAAAGTAATACCTTTCCTTCTCCCTCAAGGTACTTCCTATCCTGCTGTTTCAACTAGAAGTGGAATAAAATATTTAAACAAGCAAATGAACAGAGAAGGAGGAAGCACAACAAGGCTAAACACAAGAGCTCCTCTTATAACAATTTCAACACTACCAAATGGCTCAAGCTTCCCCCATACATCGGAGTTCTCCATTGCATATCTGCCTACATGCATGCACATATGAAACCAGAAGGCATTGCCTTTTTAGGAATGAAAGCTGGTCTCAGCCCATGAAGCAAAGGTATATAGCAATGCTGGTACTCAGCAGAAAAATAACTGGAAGCAGACAAAGTGTACTCTACACACCAAAATTCCTTTTGAGGAGTGCAGAAAGCACTAGATAAATAACATTGCAATGGTATTATAATCCTCATTTTAAAATGGGGGGGTAATGTAGGTACAAAAGACTACATGATCTTCTCAATGTTGTTTAGAAGCTGATCTAAATAAATATACATGGATACACACTTATTTTTATGCAGATAAAGTGCCAGCAGTGAGGGACTCTTGGAAGAGAGTGCTTCAAAGACACCCCAGGTCCTACATAATGTCAGCGCTGGCTAAACCTGCCTGGGTGCAAGTCAATGGCAGCAGGCACAGTCCACTTCCCCTAGTGAGCCCTACAGTTACTCTACATCCATACAACTTCTTTGGCTAGAGGTTTTAAACTAAAAGCATTGTCACCAAATGACTTTGTTACTTCCCAGATCACGAAGATGCAAGAACTGGAGGGAGGAAGAAAAACATTTCTTCTCAAATTTCCAGTTCAGTCAACATGTCCTTTATAAACCTCTGCCATTGGAACTTTTTTTACTTATGTTTTATCTCAGCACATATTTTCTCCACCCTTTTTGGATGATTCCTCTATGTCAGATAGCAAATACAAACATTTGCCTGTCAAGGTTGATATCCATCCTTCTAAGCCTCCATTGTTCAGCTAGAAAACAGGCAGTTTCTTGCAGCCCATCTAAGTTCAGTGAGCTGACTCAAGGACTAGAAAAAAATAGCATGAAGCACCAGACTTTAGTACACTTCAGTGCAACAAACATTTAAACAGGGGGAAGAGACAGGATGAGAGAACAACATACCCAGCACTGTGAACTTCTTTGCTGACATCTGTGTTTTCCAGTGGTCAGATCTTCATGATAAAGGACAGTTTCTTTTAGCACTTTCAGTTTCCCACTGAATACTTCAAAGCCTAGGCTTGGTGATGCCTACACCATGCCTCTTCTCCCTGAGACACACAGATCTCAAACTGGAGATACCAGCTAGCACGGCCCCCACAGAACAGCAATGTTTCTGCCATGTTGGCAGTGTCCAAACCAGGAAGACCTGAAAGGCAGATACAATTCTCCACCTGCCAAAAACTCAAACTGATGTGGCATCTGTGGGTGGATCTGATTTTTCCATCTCAAAACCAGTGAATTAAGAGCATTTCAGGAGCTCAAAAAGAGAAAAGATTTAAGGACCAGATGCATCAGTACATTGGGAACAGTACTCAAAACCTTTCACCCCCACTTAGGTCAGTCTGCTGCTGGTCTGGAAAATGCTTTATGTATTTTGACTTCAYACAAAACATCAGTTTTGGCTAAACCCACAGTCAAACCCCCTGCCCAGCTGATATTTGCCTTTTGCCCATTCTGCCAGTGATACATTTGCACGTTCTGCCATTGCGGTGCTACGCGAGCTTGCTGTACCTTTGCTATCTCTTGCCTATGCTAAAGTCACCTCGAAAGATTAATAGGGCTCCATTCTTCAGCACTGTCATTTCAGCACCTTTTGTAAAGGTCATTCGCACTTAAAAATGAGGCAGTTAGAAAACAGTTAAGTATCTCTGGCAGAATGACTTTTAGGTCACAGGATACAGAGGGCCTCAGCTCTGGTGTGCGTCACTCCCATTAAAAAAAAAAAAAAAAGTAATTTACTGATAACCAAAATTGGTATAATAATTCATGCATGCAAATTAAATAGAAAACAGAAGTATTTTAGGAGGATAACATCCATTATTACAACACTGTATATGCCTGAGACAAAGCTGACAAGTTTCATGGCCATTTTCACCATAGTCATGGTGAAAATACTACATTTTATGGTTTGTCGCAGATTAATGAGAAAATACTTTTAAGTGCAGTTTTAATATTAAGAAATTAGCAGAGATTTAACGGTCCTTATTTAGTTGAGTTAAGCAAAAGAAAAAAGCCCTTGAACAACTACAAACATCAGCTTGTGATCTCTGCCTCATTAATTCCTCTCACACAGCTAGAAAGTGGGTGAAGCAAAGACAGCATCCAGCAACAAGTGCCTTTGTGTGAAGATTGATTTTTTCTTTTTTGTTTTGTTCTTAATGCAGAATGTGAATAGAATCCACAGAACCAGAATCCTAATAACTTGAATTGGCCCAATCTAGGTTTTATTCTGGGAAGAAAAAAAAAAAAAGCCTGCCACCCAAAGTGAAACACAGGGATGCAATGCAGAGTGCGCAGAAAGCAGACAAGCCCCAATTTATTGTGGTAACTGTTAACACTTTTTCCATCTTCAGAAGATCATGTTGGTGTCATTCACAAGGAAACAGTAGAAGATCGTTGAGATGAAATATAAATTTTGCCTCCCTCAACACTGAAGTGTCATTTACAACTATAAACTTGACAGTGCAGCATTCCTATCTGTCAGCTGAAAGACTTATGCCAAGTCGCAGCTTCAGGTTTAGCTTCGCCTACCAACAATCTAGTAAAAAGGTATGTAGCTCCTTTCCAGAAAGGGTAGCAAAATATCCTCTACAGAGTGTAACGTGGACGTTTCCACCTCAAAGGCTACAGGATTTCTGAAGGCAGCAACTTCACTGTGACTGCATGGACCAGCTATCAAATTGGTGACTGCCTGCATAGCTATCACATTTAGGATTTCCAGAGATTTGACAGCTCTGTCTGGAGACATGGAAACCAGGGCATTGTACCATATCCTTTGAGCACTATTGTAGCTGTGAGAATCGTATAGAACAGGTGTTTTCAAGTCCTAAATCTGCATAGGAAAACCCTTGTGCCTTCCCCTATAGCCTCTGAAAGTATGACACCCGCAAAATAACATGAATTTACATCTTTCAACAACCTTATGTATTAAGACAATCTATATGTTTCTGGACAAATGAAGGCAGGAGGAGATTCAGGTCATTCAAATCTGTGTCTTATCCATCCTAGTTATGACAAACCATGTTAGAGTTTACCTTAAGTGTCTATTTTAATGCTGCTGCTTTTGATTCAGCACCAAAGAAGTGCTTGTTGGCACCTGAATTCTTCCATCATTAGAAAATATTGATTTGCTGAGAAAGGAGGATGGTGAAGAAGACATTTCCTTTGGATCAGGCTTCCAACAAGGAGGAACCTACCACAGAAGGGACCATGAGGGGCTCAGAAAGGTTCCTCACTCTGCAGGTGGATTTTTAGAGCAAAGCTATAGAGGCAAAACAACCAGCCTGATGTCCTTGCCTGACTCCAAGCAAGGGGCTGAACCTGATCTTCCCACAAACTTACTGCCTGCTTTAGCAGCAGGATCTTGGTTGCTCATGTAGAAATTTGTAGAGAGACATGTGCAGCAGTTAAGCAGTTCCACATCTGAGTTGCAGGACAGTGACTACAGATGGATTTATAGGTCCCAAATGATTAACACAACCCATACACTAACAGCTATTCCAGCACATGCGCTTCTCCGTGTCCATCATCCCTGCTTTAGGATTTTAGGAATTCTGCTCACAGGAGCCAGTTTTACTGTAACAATTTAAAATTCAAACCAAATATTTGCGTGTATGTGTTGCCACTGTATTATGGAAGTGATTAATATGAAGATTTATGCACTTGGGTATTGTAGTACGCATCCTTCATAAGGTGCTTTGATCCTGCCTAAGCACTCTGGATAAGATTGAGTCTAGCGGGACACATTATAATTAAACAAATCTATCATTTTTGCAGTTATACTTACGTTCTTAAGCTAGATTAAAACACAGTTCAACAGATTCTTATCATGGACATCACTGGTTTGAAGTACAGCCAGGTCAGTTCCCTGCTGCTGTACTTTTACCCATCATTGATTTTTTCCCAGAGAAGAAATAAATATTAAAATACTTAATATTAAAGTACTTGAACAGACCTCTTAGTCTGAGTGAGCACAGGGAGGCACTGGATGGAGGGAAGCAAAGGAAGGCCAGGATGAAAATTAAGGAAAAGGGACATGTAATGAGTAACAGGCAAGGCCACAAATTATTTTGTTATGTACTGATTTAAGCCACCCTAAACAAGAAGTGAATTTCAGAACTGGAAGTGCTTATGTACAGCACTACTATTTAGTCAAATAATTCAAGTGTTTGCACAAAGTGGACGTGCAAAAGGATTGAAGGCATCAGCAGTCATAAATCCAGATATTCTAATGCACAGACAAAAAATATCTCCCCCTGCACACACTGTTTGCTCACACCAGACAGGAACATGACACCTGCTCCGTGAGAAAGCTCTGCACCAGCCCCTGTATTTCAAAGCAAATGCTGTGGGTCAGCCAGCGAGCAGTTAAAGTGCTGTAAATCCTCAAATGAGTCCATAATAATTTATCTCCTCTCTTCACATAGAAGATGGTTCAGAAGTTACTAAGATTAAAGGCTAAGGTTTCAAAAGCTTTCCCTTTTTTTGAAAAAAGGGGAAAAAAAAACACCCCACAAACTGAAGAGCCAAATTGATACACTAAAAATTGAATGCCAGTTTTCAGAGGCTGAATGCTCAGGACTTTTGGAAGATTCAGTCCACTTATGAGACTCAAGCTGGGTGTTTTGAAGCAGCTAGAGTCACTAGTTATTTTGGAATTTTTGTGCTCAGAAGCTACAATCCAATCAGCATGGCTGTACCACAGCCTCCTGAGTCTGGTCAGGTCAAAGCATCAACTGAAGTCACAGCTGGTTCTTGAACTGCCCATTAGAGCTTGTCCTCAGGGTCCTCTACCCCAAGATACTGCTTCCAAGAAACCCTACCATCCAAAAGCCACCTGCCTGCTACCCTGACTCCCTCCTCAGTCCTTACAATGACTGTGTTCATCTTTGCAGAAAGGTTTTCCGCCTCCAAGTCACAGAATCATAGAATAGTTTGGGTTGGAAGGGACCTTTAAAGGTCAGCTAGCCCAACCCCCCTGCCATGGGCAGGGACATCTTCAACTAGATCAGGTTGCTCAGAGCCCTGTCCAACCTGACCTTGAATGTTGCCAGGGATGGGGCAATCCACCATCTCTCTGGGCAACCTGTTCCAGTGTTTCACCACCCTCAGCGTAAAAAATGTCTTCCTTATTTCTAGTCTAAATCTATGCTCTTTTAGTTTAAAACCATTACCCCTTGTCCTGTTGCAACAGACCCTGCTAAAAAGTTTGTCCCCATCTTTCTTATAAGCCCCCTTTAAGTACTGAAAGGCTGCAATAAGGTCTCCCCAAAGCCTTCTCTTCTCCCAGCTGAACAACCCCAACTCTCTCAGCCTTTCTTCATAGGAGAAGCGTTCCATCCCGCTGATCATTTTCGTGGCCCTCCTCTGGACCCGCTCCAACAGGTCCATGTCTTTCTTGTGCTGAGGGCTCCAGAGCTGGATACAGTACTGCAGGTGGGGTCTCACCAGAGCAGAGTAGAGGGGCAGAATCACCTCCCTCGACCTGCTGGCCACGCTTCTTKTGATGCGGCCCAGGATACGGTTGGCTTTCTGGGCTGTGAGTACACATTGTCGGCTCATGTCCAGCTTGTCATCCACCAGTACCCCCAAGTCCTTCTCGGCAGGGCTGCTCTCAATCCCTTCATCCCCCAGCCTGTATTGATACCAGGGGTTGCCCCGACCCAGGTGCAGAACCTTGCACTTGGCCTTGTTGAACCTCATGAGGTTCACACGGGCCCACTTCTGCAGCTTGTCCTGGTCCCTCTGGATGGCATCCCATCCCTGAGGCGTGTCGACCTCACCACTCAGCTTGGTGTCATCTGCAGATTTGCTGAGGGTGCACTCAATCCCACCGTCTATGTCACTGATGAAGATTTTAAACAGTACGGGTCCCAATACGGACCCCCACGGGACGCCACTCATCACCGATCTCCATCTGGACATTAAGCTGTTGACCACTACCCTCTGGATGTGACCAGCCAACCAATTCCTCACCCACCGGACAGTCCACCCATCAAATCCATTCAGCCTCAGACCCAGCAGTCTGCACCACTTCCCACCAGACTTCCCACCAGTTTTTTTGCTGCTTGCTCCTAAATTGGAGGATTTTGAAAGGATTAGACAGCCCTGGGTGCCAGTCTCACACTCGTTGGAAAAATGCAGATGCTGCTACCAAGGTCTTGGAGATGATCTATGTATGCCTTTATAAACACAGCATGCTGAGGCAGAAATGAATGCCCTGGTAACTTAAAGAGAGGTAACACCACCAACTGCAGAAATATTACAGCACCACATTATTTAGGTCATATCAATCATAATTTGATTCAATAAAACATTCAGAGTCATTATTAAAAAACAAACAAACAAACAAAACCAGAAAAAAAAGAGAGAGAGAGAGAGAGTTTCCACATGTCACTTAACAGACAACCAGCTTCTTCTCCAGTTCATACTCCCAAAAGACCAAGCAGAACAGGTTATCAGTTTCAGCTTCAGCTGTCTCTGCCAGGCTGTAGTAGCTCACTGAGACTGTTCTACATTCAGCACTTTGCTAGGAACTGCAGGGGATTTTATGTGGAGCAAGTCTAATGTATCCATGTGCTGCAGGTAACAAACATGCCTCTACCTGCCCCTCATTCATATGGAAACACCAGAGGGTTTGGTAGATAAACCACTAGCACAAATTGCATCCCAGACTTATCAGGCACATGCTAGGATCTCTTTCAAACAACCGTATTAGGGGGTCTTCCATCATATATCCAGACCAGCCACTGAAATGCAGTATCCCTCCATGAAATAGATGCAGAGTCAGTGTTACATATATCCTATTCTGAGAAAAGTGTTCTGTCTGCCCTCTCATCTCTTCTTCAAGACAGGAAGACTTCAGTAGTCTTAGTCCTCTTTACCTGCCCTTTTCCTCCTTTACAAGGTCTTCCACATATACTTTTAGTTAAAAGACAGCACACGTTACTCATTAAAAAAACTCCAGAGTGCTAGTTCGTTGAGCAGAAAACATAGCCGTGTAAGAAAGTGATGGTCAATTATGAAAAAAATAAGCAAAAGCCAAATCCACTTGAAGCACTTACCACAAACATGGAGAATCCCAGACTACTGGGTTTTGCTGTTTTCCTCAAAAGTGTTATTACTCCTTGACACTCAGAGTAGGTCTACAGTACCTCTCAGTCAGTCTTTCTTAGCATCTACTGCATCAGGAATAATACAGCATAGAAGCAGGTGAGTGGTTTGATTGTGATTATAAATAGCTGCCTTTAGCAGAGAGGTGCAGCAAAGTACCAGCTTTCTGGAATTAAGGGAGCAACCATAACACCTCAGTGTATGGTTTGCATTGATTAACACAAGTCTGCCTGTTCTGGGGATAAGGAGGAGATGCATATGGTGTCCCTTTCATGTGCAGAAAACAAGGGTTGACTTAAATATAGTACACATACCCTCTTCCATAGCATCAAGAGGCAAGACATGAAAGTTGCGTTGTGCTTCTTGGGGGTCTTACAGTGAAGAACTAGGACAACCTAAGTATGACAACAGGGTCAAACGATACCAGCATTATAAATCTGAAATTAGGTGTTTGAGCTACCAGGGTAATACATTTCTGCCTTAGATTCTGATCTTGTAAAGACTTATGCAGGTACTTAGCTTTAAGCACAGACAAAGTGCCACTGCTTTCAATAGAGCTATTCATGTGTTTAAAGGCCTGGAGCTTTAGAGTGCTGATTCCTTGGGTCTGGGATTAGCTAAAATTTATAGCACCAGTTATTCTCAAGAAAGGCACAATCACTTGTCTGGTCTTATTTATACCAACATTTCCTCCAGTTGGAGGGAATTCCTTTAGAACAGAAATTACCTATACTGAAAAGCCAAATGATCTTTTTGTAATATTGCGATAGCCTGCAACCAAAATAAGACTCTTAAGCTGACAAAAGATCAAGACCACTGACATAAAATTGGATTAACATGAAAGAATATTGGCTTGGTTTCATTTCCCCATTTCTTCCCACAATGACCCATTATAACTAATCATTTAAAAGGATGGTTAGCATTCCAAAATGCTAACAGAAAAAACATGCAACAAATAAAATAGAGAAACATTTATTTCCAACACAATAAGAAGGACTCCAGTGACAAGATTACTTCAGTAGTTTTCTGCTTTATTATGTTGTCTACATCTGCATTGACAGTTGTTGCTGGGGACCTAGGAGGTAGAAGGATACAAATCAATCTATTTTTGCTTTTTTACTTCACTTTATTGAGTTTAAAATTCACAGGAAGTTCTTCCACCTACTGGTTTTCTTGAAAATGAACAAGTTTTTTTTGAAGCAAACTCCTCCAATTTTTGGGAAACATTTGGGAGGCAGTTCCCACTAACCAGGTTTGCTGCCATTTTCCTTCTACCTTCAGAATGGAAGTAATTTGGGGGGGGGGGTGGACGATAAGGAGTTGATTTTGCAGCTGTCTGTACTGTTACTCCATCTCCACGGCTAAAAGTGATGCCTTATTTCAGCTATCTCCAGGCTGGACCGTGCAACTCCATACCCCACAGTGGTTGCCTACTCAAACTTCATAGTGTAAGCCAGACTGTGGAAACATGTATGTTGGGTATCACACCATGTTTTACTCTTTCAGGACTGACTGCAAGAATTGCTGAATCCAGTAAAAATTTTGTCTGCGTAAGGTCTACAGTATTCCTGTCTCAGACTCACATGCACCAATTCATGTGGATATATGAAAAAAATGTGGCGGCTAGTATTTTACCCCAGCTGCAGCAAAAAAACAAATTGCATTAAGAATTTCAATGGATAATCCATTTTTCATCTGTTTTTCTAGCAGAAATATATCTGATAACTGGAAAGAAGACAATCTCTTCTGCCCATTGTATTTTCCAATAACTTTAATATTTCCATTAAAAAGAAACCTGAGGTAAGAATTACTTTATAAGCAAATGCCAAGTCACACAAACCAACAATACTGCTCAATTTGTGCTGATAAAGTCTGGCAGTAGTTTATTGACTCCAGAAGGCTTCATCATGAAAATTAACATTTAATTCTCGGAAGACAAAATATTTCTTATTTCTTAAAATACCTTCCTTTACACTTTAACTTGAAGAAAAAAATCCCCAAACTCTGTTCTCAGCAACTTTTGTGTCAGAGACAGAGTGATAGCCGTTGAAAGCTCTGTTCCTCGCTCTAACAAGGTTAATCACTTTAACAACTTCCATGACATTTGCCAGTGTTAGTACCTTCCCGCATGAGGCTTTTCGGTATCTCATTCGTTGAAAAGGTAGGAAGTTCACTCCATATTTCTTTTTAAGTAAACCAATAAAACTGTTGACTCCCCCACCCCCCGCAGCTGGAGAACCGTCAGTCACCACAGCTGTTATTTTGTCAAAGCCACCAAAGCAATGCACAGTGCCCTTCACAGGATTAAAAATAAAATCTTTTTTATGGTGCTGTGCAGGGATAACAGCCTCAGCCATTCCTCATGAACCTTAAAATCCTTGTTAATCATATAAAAAATATCAACAGTTGATTTAAAGTACAGCAGTTACCTCTGCACTTTTCACCAAGTGCCAAAGAATAAACAACTCCATTATCCATTTCCAGTTTCAGATTTTCAGTCAAAATCACACATATAGCTAACTCAGGTGACATTTGTCATGAAAGGGACACAGATTCAATTTCTGTTGTTGTTACTAGTACTTTCTCATCTTCAGGCGCTGTGACAGATGCTACAGCATTGCTATATGACAAATTCTGCATCAGCTAAATCTATTCTTTGGCTATGTGACTGATACATTTTACAACATTAGATGCACTAGTTTTCTGGCATGAAATCCTGGCTTCATTGAAGTCAAAGGCAAAAATCCCATATCCTTCAAATCTTGAACAGAGCCAGGGTTTCACCTCTGTCTTATGCCACCCCCATATCGTTGAAACCCCCACTCCGAAGTGAGAACATCGCTGTCACTGACAAACAAGCTCCGCTTCCTCTACATTAATTAGATTTCTCCAGTCTTAATGAAAATAACCTGGCACAGCGTGCTGGGGACCTTCTGTCTGTGAGTAACAGGTCCAGTAGATCTATGCTACAGCAGTTCAAGATGTATGTTTTTTCCTCTTTTGGTGCTACAGCTGTCTAAAAGCTCTTATTTTACTTTATGCTTTCAATAGCTGTGACTCACTCCACGCTGTCTATTATAACTTTGCTCTCTCGCAAAGCAATGATGGCCATTCGGCTGTTAAATGACCTTGCCCACAGCTAGTCTCTATTGGGTTATTGGAAACCAACCTTAGGAGCAAACCCACATTTCCTCAGATTTGACTGGGAGAATGATGGCCAAATTATCAGACTGTCTAAAATCTTGCTGCAACCCAGAAAATGCCCTCTTAGCATATATCATAACCGTAGATGTCTTAGTGAGTAAGGAAATGAGCTCTAGAGTAAACACTCCTGCTGAAGTTTGGCCACCCCTGTCAACGTTTGTTTAAAAATATGTCGACATTTTGGACAAGGTTATAAAGATTTCCCCTATGAACAGAAAAAATGTGCTGGATGAAACTGTGAGTGCCAATTCTGTTTCCATTTTCATCCTCCCCCATTTTTTTGGCCTGTGGCTCACTTCTGAGAAAGCTGGAGAAGAAAAGGAAAGGTCACCAGAATGGCAATAGGTTACAAAAAGAGGGAAGCAGCGTGATGCACTACACACCAGCAGCCAGAAAAGGATGTAAAAGGGAGCGAGGACTTTATTTGAGACTGGACCTGTACTGTGAATCCTTGAACCTTGGCTGAGGAATGCCCAGGCAGGATAGTTTAAAGGAAGAGAGAGGACAAAGCTCTCCTCCCCCTTCCAAGTGTCCGGTATTTTTTTGTAACTTAAACACAAGACTTGATAAAATACAAATATCTCAGTGCAGTCTTTTTTATTATTATTTTAGCGGTGATTAAAGTGACTAAACAAATATGCTACACCTTTGCCTGTAGCACTTAAAATTCAAACCCTGCCAGTATATGAAAACCTGGAGCTAGAAATGATAGAGAATCATATGTAGTAAATTCATCAACGTTGATTGGCCAAAATAAAGCAAAGAAAAATAACTAAACCAGAAAAAACAGAAATGAATTTAAATTGTTTCTTGTAATTATCTAAGCAATCTAAGGTTTTCATAGTAACATAAGTAAGAACATTTTATTTTTAACAATGTGATTTTTTTTAAGCCCAAGACTGTAAGTCTTTTTCCTCAGAAAAGTACTTTGAAATAGCAAAAGATGAGAGGGACACCTTTCAGCATTAACAAACGGAGGAATATTTATGAGAATTAGCCTGGCATCTTCTTTGAAGCACCAGACCCCTGAGATGAATACGATGGGTACAAGGCATACCTATTACCGGTGTGAGAGATGCTTCAGAATTTGTGATGTGACATCACTCCAAGGGTATGCGGGCACACAGGTACGCACCGACTCACTGCGGTTCGAGACACACYTGACTTTAATCCTCACAGTGAGAGTAGCCCAAACGAGGATGCTGAAGTCAGGACAGGCTTCTAGGGCGGGCACCTGTGTCTGTTCAGGCACATTAGCTTTGGAAGCCATGTATTGTTATTTGATGGCTTTATAGTGCTCCAACAAAGGAAGCAGAATGAAACAGAAACTCACCTTTTTAACAAGTGGGAGAGATAAAGAATGAGAATAAACTATATAATTAAACCTGATTAAAAATGATTACATTTCCATTGCATTATCCATGATAATAAGAAGGAAAACAGAAAATAGAGGAAGTGCTATGAATACCACTTGTGATTAAAAAGAAAAATGTACTGTCCTTGTCTGACTTCCATTTAGTATGAGAGATGAGCTGTTTGGCTAGTAGTATATTGGTCTCTTTTTCTGTACCACACCACGGAGTGCTGAGAACACCGAGAAGAAATCTAAATAACCTGTTCATAAGAAAAAGAAAAAAAAAATGCTGATGACCTTTCAGTATTTGCTGGGAATGAACTGTAAGCAGCAGTTTGAAGATGAAAAGTAATTGGCATTGAGCCTTCTTAATTATTTTTCCAGTTTCAGGTCTTTAATATAGTTCTGGCTCTTGCTGACACACCTAAATGAGGTTTACAGAACCCAGAGCATGAATTTTGTGCTCATTAATGGAGAGGTGGCAGGACAAAGGCTGCAGGTATTCTTTTCTTTTTTCACCTAGTTTAAATCACCACCCAGCCATGATTCAGACTTCATGCATGCCGGTGGGCCACTGAAATGGAAATCCTTTAATGCAGCTCTAGACAAACATGGTGCTGGCAGAAAGAAGACAGGCAAGACGACACCTCTGAAACATCTTGATTAACTAATATGTAGAAAGCTGCAATCTCAACATCCATCAGAGCATGATAAAATAAACAACACCACCAGAAGAAAACAAATGATGCAGTTTCCAGGGAAAAAAGAATAAACAAAGCAGAAATCACAAAACCAGGCCAGTCCTCTGAGCACGGTGTTTACAGACCTGCACCATCTTTGTGTGGAACAGAAAAAAGATATCTTGGCTAAAAAAACAACTGTTGGAAAACAAACTGGCTTATTTAGGACAGGAACAGTAATGACAAACGGGAGCAGCGGAAGGACTCGTGCTTCTACCTATTACGTAAAGATGTTGGAGGTCAATAATCACCTTCTGCATTTCCGATGTGCCAGTGGAGACCTTAGAGTGCCCAGTTGGCCTCCAAAGATGCTCCTACTACTGGAAAAGTAGATACCTTCCTCTTCTGAAGCCCGTCACCTCTGGGAGGTTGTCATACTGCCTTGACATGGGAGAACGCCGTGCATCTGCTGCAACACCAGCTTGWCGGCTATGAGATCTTCCTGCTCAGAAGCACCCTTCAAAAGGAACTTCTCCCCATGGGCTACATAGGGGACCCAGGGGAATTAGCCTCAACTGGGTGACTAAATTATCTCCATCACTTGAGCTGGGTGCCTAAAATTAGGCTGTGCAAGTACCAGCCTCTCTCCTTTGTGTAAGTAGTTATAGGTGCTATTGCAGCATGTACAGTCATGTCCAAATTACTGTCAGTTTATTTGGTTTGAGTACCAGTGACAATGTACCTAGGGCAGCAGAGACCCGAGCACTGGCTATTGAGAGCAACAGTGAAAACCATGATATATACTCCAGTGGTCAGCTTGAGACAGGGCTTGATTGCCCTGGTTTCACTCTACTTGTGCTGGAGCTAGCTGGACTACATCTTGCTCAGCAGTGCTGGAATATAAGGCCCTCATACCTTCAATTACAGTATAGATGGACCATCGCTGACTTTCATGAGTACTCAGCGATGGGCTGCAAGCAGGTCTGAGCCCACCCAGAAGCCACAACAACCTGGAGTGCTGGAAGTGAGGAGGAGAGCAGAACGGGGCTGTCCGCAGTGGCAACAGGAACAAGTAGGATGTCTCGGTGTAGCAAGTGTGTGTGAATAACACCTAGAAGGTGTTATCCAACCTTTCCCACCTTTATCAAACTTCTCCTGACCTTTCCGTCCCTTTCTGAGGAAGCATCAGATGAAGGCTTAGTGCCATTCACTCTCTAGGGAGGTCAGGGCAGACCATACCCTTCCTTGATGGAGTGCCCAGCTCTGGTCAGGGAACGCAGGAAGAAAGCTGCATCTAATCAGGTGGGTAGGTGTCTCATGGTAAAACCAAATAGGGCTAAGGTATGGCAGGGCTACAGTAGTTGAAAGTGCTTAAACCCAATTTTTTATCATCCCTCCAAATACTTGGATGACATATAAGAGGTGCCTGGAAAATAGTAATACATTACCGTCGCAACATACAACGAGACTCTAGTAGATTAAACACTAGAAGAAATAATATAGCTAGGACATTTAGAAAAGAAAAAAATGGTTTCATATCACCTGCCTTTTCTGATGGGTAACATAGGTTTGAATACCTTTCAATTTTTGTTCTTATTCTATTTGTTAATGGGGAGGTGAGGGAAAGAAGGCAAGAGTACCACATGCAGCAGGCAGCCTTCAAAAGTTTCTTGCATTTTGAATAACTGCTGGTTTAGAAGATGCTAGGAAAAAAACTCAAAAGAGATTTCATGATCAACTGAACTCTTTCATTGCACTTGTGACAAAATATGGTGTATGTACCATAAGGAAATAATGTTGAATATACTCTACTTGGTTGAGTGCTCCAGTATATTCTTGTTCACAGAAAATGACTGGGAACAACTGGCATCTCACTACATCTTGCCAAAAGCCTGAAGGGAGCTTCTGTAATGAACTCCCTGCCTTTAGCTTTCCTTAGCATTGAAATGTCAGTGCTGAAAGTGCTACTGTGAACAGCACATGTAGGAATAGCATCATCCAAGATGATGGCAGGCATTATTTGGAAGGAGATTATGTCATATGAAAAAATAAACCTAAACAAATAGCCAGTCTGCTGATGCCTGAACATTCCTGTGCTCTGAAACGCAAACCTGTCGTTGCCCAAATCTGTTTGGGCTGAGTCAAGAACAATTTTGCCTCTGAGCCAAAGCAGTTTTGTAGAGTGAGCTGGCACAATGGAGATTCATTCTTTTATCCCCCTCCTTCATGTGTGGAAAACTAGAGAAGAGGGAAAGCAAAAGATAATGAATGATAAACACTGGGTTTTTTGCTTCTTATCATTACTTGTTTGGCTACATGAATGTAGTGTGATCCATCGTTGTGAGAGGCAGGTAGAGCAAAGCTGACCGTGTGGTTAGATGCCAGGAGCTGGCTGGTCATGGTCTGGTTTTGGGTGGTTGTTGTTCCCAAGGTGGGTAAAATACAGGCAACACGGTATTCATGCTGCACACACTGCAGAGCACTGCATCCTTAAAGGCTCAGTGGCTGAGGGGCAGTCTTCAGCCTTAAAAGAGCAGATGCTAGTGGACCTGTGAAGAAAGCGCTTTTCAGTGTGACCCACAGAAAGAATGAGGATATGAGCTGTGGCAGCCCAGTAGGGGAGACGGCTCAGGGAACGGTGAATACTCTTCTCCTACTTGAGTCCAAGAGAGTAGATATTTATTCTAAAAATCCGAATCTAACTTAGCTGGCCAAGGGCTTCTTTGGTTGCCTTCCTTGTACTATTATTTAGTATTTTTTTATTACTGCCAGGAAGAATTAAACTGAATTAAATAGATTGTTTTGGTATACATTGGTGTCATCCCTGGAAGGAAAAAATCTTGTATTTAATGTCTACTGTAGTGCTACATCTTAAAAAGCGTGCTGCTAAACTGTGCAGCCTGTAAAACAGACATCAGGAGTTATGTGCACAGTGTGAAGTATCCCACAATTTAATTTGAATTTGCACCATTACTGAGACACTTGTGCAATTATGTGCTGCATTACATTTCTAGCTGGAGACCAGAGATAAGAGAGGTGGTGTTTCAGAAATACCTATAGACCAACCACAGTCTTTAAAAATGGATTAGCAATTGGAGGTCCTTGACTTCAGAGCCTTGAAAGGGCTCTGTTCAAGGGGAGGCAGGGAAAGAGGGCAAAAGGAAAGATGTGTTCAGCACCTTCTGAGAGCCAGCCCTTCTAACTTATCTCAAGCTAGGCATCCTGATGTAACAGGCACTTCTGAGAGTTTGAATCCACAGAAAAATATGGACCTCAGTCTGACTGCAGACCTTGCAACAATGCCTGAACGAGGGGCAGCGTATGCCTGCGCTGCTGGGAGAGCTGACCGTAAAGCAGACACAGACGCACCTCCAGCCCTGTCCAGCTCTCTGGGAGGGCAGGGGACACGGGGGACCCATGGAGGCTGCTATCTTCCTCAGGCTGCCATCCAGCGCTTCTGCAGGTGACGCAGAGGAACAAGAGGAGGACCTAGCGCTTTGGTCTCTTGTACCCCCTTACAAACCATAACGCAGAGTGGCCCTTACTTTGAGGTCATCCTCTTCTTGTGATTTCCTATTTTCCCTCAGTAATACACAATAACAACCTTTTTTTTTTTTTTTTTTTTTTAAATATTACAGGGACCATATCATTTATCCTGTGTGGAGAAAAGAAAGGGTTAGGTGCAAACGAAAGACATTTAATAACTCTCATGACTTGAACAGCCTCTTCTATTATGGCATCTTTTTGTTTGAACTGTGGGGCCAGAGTGCAGCAAAAAGATGTCTGCTGCTTGGCTGACAAACGGCTGGCATAAAAAACATGCAGTGCGACATGAACGATCATTCCTTCTAAGGGCAATGTGGACTCTTTCTCTCTGACTCAGTTTTATCTCTGAAGGTGAATGCCTGCTCACCTGCGATATATTCTGCCTGCAAAGTGGCAAATGAAATTGTAATGGTTCTCATTTTATCTTTTTCTATTAAGCTTGAGGAAAGAAGTTATGAGGAAGAAAGAGAGACATTTTTGTTTTCTCTTCAGAATCTCCTATATAAGCAAAACTTATCAAAGGGCACTGTTTATCATTTGATTTGGAAATAATTTTGCCTTTCAACATTCCCTGCGTATGTCAAGAGGAATAGAGGCTTGCAGGAAAAGGAGATGAAATATCCTCTTGTTGTTATTTATTGATTTTGTACAGCTCAGCATGGAAGCTTCATATAAAAAAACCAGCAGCTTAAGAAAGATGACCAAATCATCAAGAACCACTTAGGTACACAACTGCTGAAACAAAAAAATGCACAAGGTTATTGCCTGTGAGAGAAATACATTCCTGCATGCACACAAACACCCTTGTACACACGCGTGTGGTTTTGTGGAAGGGGTGAGCAACACTTGGGGAGCTGAAATTTACCCTTGTGATGTGACAGGCAGTTAGGCAGCCTGCGGGGGCTTTGCYCAGGCCTCAGCAGTGGCAGAAATCACAGATACCCATCCCCACATAAGCACAGTGAGTATTGCCTCCCACAGTTGATACACAGATCCCCCCAAGTTGTACCAGCCCCACGTACTCACCACACCGAGCAGAGAGTGGTGAGTAACCTCTCTGGTCCCACTGCATATCTGCACTGGCTGATCCCATGCTGAGCCTTAGCTGGTACTGTTTCACTTTTTAATATTAAAATCAGAACCTGGCAGAAACCCACAATTAGGCAAACCAAAAACAAAGCAAAAGGAGTTCAGTCCASCAGTGCATTGCTTTGCAGGCCATATTCTTTAATGTTGCCTACCTACACACAACATTCAAACACATTTCTATTAGTTGCTTGTATTGTCTACAAGTACCTTTTCCGTGTGAACTATTTAAACACATGATGAGATTAAACCCAAATCCATAGAGGTTTTAATTTAGTTTTGGTAGTTGGGTAAAGGCACATTGAAAGACTTAAAAAACCCCCACAAACCACACCATAAAACAAAAGATCCCTACCCCAAGTGCAGAAAAGTGGCGATAGTACAATCATGCTGTTTTACTCAGTGATAATATAGTTCCCTCATCAAGATAAACTACTCAGCCTTCAGCCTTGTAGTTTATCTGCTCAGGAACTGGATTACTGCCTCATAAAACAGTGCAATGGTGCAATTATCACTTCAGTATTAGGTAGGTACTGCAAGGTAGTCTCGTTCTGTGTTAGGTGGGACACTTTATGGTAGCCATAAAGCTGATGTGGCTTCAAGTATTTGCTATAATGCTAAATTAATGAATCATACTGTGGGCTGTGTCTTTAACAGAGTGGAATAGCTTATTTTCTTGCAACAGGCACTGGAGGTATGTGAGGTTGCATGCAAGTGGCACGGATGTCAAACTGGAGGGGGAGGGTTGAGATGAAGATGTATGATGCTGAGACAGAGGCATATGTTTGAGACTTCACTAATGTGCGTTTCTACTGAACTCTACATCTCAAAATACTTTCACTGTGTTTCCCCCATCCCTTCATTTGGGAATGATCAGGTGTTAACTTTTGTACAACACCATGTGGGGATCTTTGGACAAGGTAGAACTTAGCAGTTTCTTTCATTAGGTGCTCACAGGCCGTAGGAGCAGATCTGTGAGGAGAGCAAGAGAGTGCTCCCACATCCTGGGATGCAGCTGGGCTGGGAACAAACACCAACACGTTCCAGTTTCGATGCTAGAATTACTTGTGGGAAAAAGGAGTGGTACTCACTGCAAAAACCCCTGTGTCATTCCTTGCAGACTGGGTGGATGCAGAGGGATGGGGATGCGCAGGGAAAATGTCACACAGTATACAGTATTTTCAAAGTCTGGAAGTGGTAGAGACCTTTTCTGTACATGGGTTGGCTAGTTGCTGCAGTGGAAAGAATATCAGTACTACAGGTGAAGGTGTTTCTGGGTTGAAATGTAACAACATCACATGCTGAAGAGAAGAGGTAAAATACATTTGAAGCAGGTAAACAGAAAACAGACTGAGGTAAGATAGAAACCTCCCTACTACGTTTGGTTTGGTTGTCAAGGATATCAGCTGCTTTCATGGACATGCAGAAAGCGAATATTTAGGGTTCTCCTTCACATTTTCCTCCGACACAGTTTTGAAATGTTCTGGAAGCAAATAATTTTTTTTTTCCCAAGTGAAATTTCAGATTAAAATAGTGTCACAATCATCCATTTTAAAAATTTCCTTAAGAATTAGCTTTTAATCTCACACTATCTGAATGGTCATTGAAACACCATTTATCAAACCTGAAGTTTGTTTCAGGGTAAATAGAAAATACAATCAAATAAACTGGGAATCATTTTAAGAATTTTGCTGATTAAAAGAAAAATTGAGAGAAAGTGATCAAAAACACCCTCAAGATTTTTAAGCAAACATGAAAGGGTCAATTTTTAATAGCCTAAAGCAAGAAAATTCAATATGCCTTATGTTTTCAATAGATTTTTGTTTTCTATTTTAATAAATCAAAATAAGTCAGAAAGTAAAAGTACAGGTGTTTCAGATGAATGAGTAACTAAACCATCTTTGAGATCTGGCCTTCACAATCATAGTTTAAAACGAATGCTTGTCAACTTGATATGCTCACTTAACTTGAGACTTACTCGAACACTCCCAATCTCTTAGCTACAATGTGCATAAACATTTTAATGACATTTATTGATCCTGGATACATTACAYCTGGAGATGTCACTACGCATAAAGAATGTAACAAGATACTGTATATGCAAAATACACATATATCAGACAGGGCTGGCTTGAAGCTCCTCAGAAATGTAAGCAAATGCAGCTTTGCTGCCAAAAGGATGATAATGAGATGGGACCAGGCTGAAAATAGGCTTCTCCTGCTAAAAGGAAGGGAGAGAAGAGGGCAAAGGGCTGCTCCTGGGATGTCGATGTAGGGTCAGGTACCCAAAAAGCTGGATCTGTCATGCCAGCCACTGCCTGAGGAGTGGTGCGGAGACAGCAGCTGACATTTTGGGAGGATCGCTCTCCTCCCATGCATGCATGTGCCCCTCCATAGCTCACCTGCTGTGGGCAGGAACCCCAGCGCTGCAGTCCCCGGCTGCCTCTGAGCCATCCCCAGCCTGGCTTTCCAAGGAGGCGGCAGGGCAGGGGCCTTGGACTGGTCCCAAAGTGAAACACAGACAGAATACATAGCATTTCCAGCAACATACTGGAGTGGGTTAGTGTTTTGAAAGATGGGAGAATCCTGTATGGCTTTTGAGGWCAAATGGCAGTTTCACAATTTTCTTCCCAGTTTTCTTTTGTAGGACACAGGTAAGTGATTTCTCAAGCTGTCTTAATACCCTATTACCCACAAGCTGAAATATACTCAGCCGTTAGACAGACCTCCCATTAGTTTAAACACCGTATAAGCCTCTCTTCTCTCCATAGTTCTTATGTACAAATCCTCTGAGAGGAAACATGCTGCTCAGGATTTTAAAAACTGCAGTGAACTTGACCCCGTGATCTGATTGGTGTGATTCCCACCACATGCAAGTGCTTGCAGGACTTAGACCTAAGTTTTAAACCACCTAAAACACTTCCTAAAATCAAGCAATATGAGGCAATCATTGATTGCATTCAGCTATAAGCTTCCACTTGGACGTGGGTTTCTGCTCACGCATGGTGCCTCATTCTCAGGTGGTCTAAGGCAATGGTGCAGGGGCAGGGTCAATGTGCCTTCATGTTCCTCCGACGTGTCTGATCAGCATCGTGCATCACTGAGAAATGAGCTGACGGGCAGCGTGGGAAACCTTGCAGAGCAAGAGGGACCCATTGCACTGTGGAAATGACTGTCCTCCACACTGGAAGTGGAGAAGCAGCATCCATGGAACATTTTCCTGATGGATTTTTTTTCCTTTTTTTTTTTTAAGGAGCAACTAGTTACTGTAGAAATTGCTCCATGGTTTGTTCTTTTAAAGTCACCTGAAAAACTGGTGGCCCTGTCTGCATCCATCATCTCCAAGAAATGGACCTATGTAATTATACTAAATTAAGTTTCAACTATGCAGTTACCTCCTTCACTAATTAGTGGCTGGAAATATCAGACTCTTAAGGTCAATTTACCTCAATTTTTACACTTCTTGTCCATCTTCCTTTCTCATTCCTACTAACCCCACAACATCCTTCTGACAATCACTCCCTGTGGTTGCCCTTGCCATGTGCGTGCTTTCTCTGCCTCAGAAAACAATAGCACCAGAAAGCCCTATCACAAATTAAAAACCAGTCTTTTGAGATGAGCTAAATTTGGTAAATGCTGAATAAGCAGAAGTAGACAAGCCTTTATTTTTGCTGCTATGTATGTTTGATGGTTATCATAACTGATTAAAAGAAATATACACCTCATGGAGCTGACAATGACCTTTTTGATCCCTTCCCCTGGGCATGAATCTTCASACGTTTTCTTTCTCTGTCTCTTTCTCTTTGTTGCCAAACCCACAGCTGAGGAAGAGGTACTAACGTAGTTCACCTCACTCCTCTATTCTGACCTTTGGGTAGATACTATCCATGCATGCAAATTGGGAATGGGACATTAATCAGCTGAAGGCATTGGTGTTTACTCTTTGCAGTAAAATCGATGCTTAGACACTAGAGGTAAGTCTGATGAGAATAATGATCTAATGTAACTTTTCATTTATTTCAGGTCAATTCCTAATATTGCCAATGAGAAAACACTGTTTCAAATTGAAGGAGAGCCCATTCAGAAATTCAGTTGTTCTGTTGATCAGAATGGAGCCACAAAAAATTACTAGGTCTGCCATGCAGTACTTATCATTAGAAACCAAAAGAAAAGAAAGGTTTGCATAAGAAATAGACTCTTTAATGTTCACACTCACTCATGTCTATGCCAAATACTACAAAGCCGAAACATGCTATGAAAACTGACAAGCCAGATGGGATTTACTCACCATTAAAAAAAAAAAAAAAAAGGAAAAAAAAAAAACCAAACAAAACCCCAAAGTGAGAGTGTTCAGCAAAGCACTTCAAAGTAATGGGTCAGATTCACTAGCTCTTTCTAGTTGCTGCAGGCTTTTCCAACAGAGCAAAGCAGCTGGGCATGTAGTTGAAACCACTGACATCAGTGCAGTTGTGCTTTCTTCCACCCAGTCCCAATTTGGACTAGAGACTGATGTCAAATGCTGGTGATAGAAATTCTGTTCTCATCTGCTGCTTTGTAATTCTGCTCCTTTTACAAATTTCCAAATGCAGTCTTGTTACAACCTAGCTGTACCTGCAGCTAYATCAGCAAATCCAGCTCTAATTCAYACAAGCTCACTTAATGGCTAGTAAAGTCTTGACCTAGATGTAAATCCTTTGGTGGTAGAAACAAACTTTCATTTGTAAAGTGCCAAGCACAGCATGGATAATGGAAATGAAACTCTCCTAATCCCATCGTACGGGCTAGAGATGAACAAAACCTGAACAATACCTTCCACATACAGTCTGCACGAGACCYTACTGCCATCCTTTGCAAAGTTGTATATACTGCTCTTCCTTTTTCACTCTTCTAACTGAAAACCCTACAGCCTCCRGTCACTTGAGCAAGGAGATTTCAAATTATCTATATTTCATATTATATTACATTGTATGCAACCAACAGAAAGAAGTTGTGAAAGACTCCTTTGCAAGGGCTTTGAGTTGGCTGCAGATACAGCCCTCCCTCTCTCTTCTCATATTGATGTGATTTATTTACACAACATAGAATAAATTATGCAGCAACAAGTTGGTTTTTAATGAATAGAACAGCTTTAGAGTTCGCACTTTCAGAATGAATTGTATGTTTTCTGCTTATTTTCAAATACGTCTCTACCTAGCTAATTCAATTTCTAATCTCACAAATGTTGTTATCAAGGCCTTATAATTGAGGTTATGAAAGTCTGTTTCCAACCTATTCAGAGCAGTCAATCTGTCTTAAAATATTTCTGTTTGGAAACAAACATTGCTTTTAAGCAACAGGCAAAATCTCTTTCAAGAGATGCCATTCTTTTCATTGCCTGCTTTGTGTAGGATCATGCTCTGCTTGGACTCCAGGAAAAATGACAGACAAAAGGGAGAGATATAATTATACGTATACTTCCTATCAAATTAAACCAAAGCAAAGCAAAGCAAAGCAAAGCAAAGCAAAGCGAATAAGTGGGGTTGGTTTCCAGTGTGTGAAGAAAACTACTATCATACTCATATGTTTTAAGAACAGCAATAAAAATGTCTTCAAAGATATTATGTGTTATTCGATCTAGACTCAAAGCTTGAAAAATAGAATTATTATATAATGCCACTTTATTACTGAAAGGTGTGCACCACAAAGAGATACGATGTGCCGAATTAAATGGCACAATTCACTTGTTAACTTAATTAGGAACATAAATGCAAAAACTTAACAAAGTGGATAGCAGTGGAGATGCAAGTGAGAAGAAAAAGGCTAACCTTTATGTTTTCTTACAGAAGTTTGGAGAAAATTTCATGGGCAGGATAGTTCCCTGCACTCTGCAGTGGCCCTGTGTGGCCCACCTCCATCTCCCACGAGGGATATTTCATGAAACCAGCATGCAAGAGGCATGTCCTTCTGGGCTATGATAGTTATGGHTCAGCCCCCTTTCTCCATCAACAGGACAAAATGCAAATTATTTAATTAGCATATTCCTGTGAATTAATGCCATTTATCAGAAAAGGCCCAAGTGATAATCATACTGCTTGAGAGCTAATTGAATGCAGAAATCTTGAGTACGAGCTCGATGTGAACTCATTTCAGTGTGAAAGTTTGGTGTGTGCTGTTGTAGACTCTTCCCCGCTTGGCAAGGAAGTGGAGGCAACYCAGAAGGAGCAGGAGCACTGCACCAGACCCCGCTAGAGAAGGGGCATCCTTCAGCCGGGGTGGACCACATGGGCTTGAAGTCAGGCTCGCAGTCCAAATGCCTGTCCTTCTTGTCTCATGATGAGTGGACATCTGGACACTGCATGGGGGCGCCCAGAAAACTGCCGGGAGGAAGCAGATGCCTGCGCAGCCTTGTGCCTGACCACATCTGACTGAACAGGAGGGCTCGCGTGGGTAAGAGTGGTACAGCAGCTGAACCTGTCAGCACCAGCATAAAGCCATCCCAGACAAATCTTTTCATGCAGGTAGGGCAGAGGCTGTTGTCCTCTATATCCCCTCTCCTCCCTTCTCCTTAACCCTACACCCTTTCTCTGCTATGAATCTGTGAAGCCAGACCTTCAGGGCAGCAATAGCACAGTGCTGTTTCGTTTTCTTGCAGACAACTGCTGGCTTGCCTGCAGAATACATCTAGGTAGACACAGTGCACTCAGGAAGGGCTTTTCAAGGGGGATGGATAGTACTTTAAAAAAAAAAGAGAAAAACAGGCTGGCTGTATCTGTGTGCTGGTCTGAGTTTGTCTCCGAGTGGCTGGTGCCAGTCTAAGAAACTGCATCTTCTGTAGCAAAAACGTAAAAGCCACCATTTACTCTTTAACTTCCTCACCACCTCCTGCTGCCCAGTGCAGAAGGCATTCATGAGGACTCCAGGAGCTGGATGATAGCCTTCACGCTGGCTGATAGAAACGGGAATTGGGAAACCGGAGCCTGTGGACGCCACAGCACGCCAGCGCTTCTCTTCACCCTCATTTACTGAAATACCAGGCATCACAGTGTTTGTTCATTTGTAATCTGTGTGCGTGAAGTGAGACATATTCTGGATAGAGGCAGGTGTTAGGACACATTTTGGCAGAAGAGATTTCTGGTCATGTTTCCTTCGATGGAAAGCGAGAGAAATGTATCCAGAAACATGGCAATCACCAATATGCTTGCTTCTCTGCTACCCACAGGCAATCTGGAAATCAGGGTTTCCTGGCTGTTCCTGGTTAACACAGATGTTTAAAATGTTAATGACTGCCTGTGTGATTAAATAAGCATGGAGTCCAACAACTACTRCCCTGGATCAAGAGCAAAGTTCATTGGAAAGAGTTGGTTTACTTAAAGCTTCTGAACAGTGCAGCTGTAGACACTCGCAGAGCGCTTTGGTGCATCTGGCATGGTGTCCTACCCTGAGAGTCCTCCTGTCAGGAGAACAAAAACTTTTGACTGCTACAGCCCATGGCAGCTCATCTTTGTATTCCCAGGAAGAAAAGCTCATCTTGTAGATGTGGAGCTTCTGGAGCAGTCCCAAACCAATGCAGCATACCAGCTTTTTGAAAAACGGAAACATTTCTAGTTTTCAAACATCAAGCATGTATCCAAGGGCAAGTATTGTCCACTTCTAACTTGCTACGGGAGACCCCTGGGTGGTATAGCTGTGGTCCCTAGGGCTGTTGAAAGAAAGAGTTCCCTGAAACCGACTGTATGAAACAGCCAGACGCTCATATGCTTTATTGTCTTAATGTCTGCCTGCAGCAGACTGCGTGTTTCCCTCTCCTCAAAGTGTTGTGCTGCACTGCCAGAAAAACACATTGTGAGTTCTCCTCAAATTTGAATATAGCGAGAGAGTCTGGAGGAAGGGAGTGAGTCACTTTTCTACATTACTTCTTTAAGGGTTGTTTTATGCAAATCTTCTCCCTTCCTCTAACCTTTGAAGTAACATCACTGGTGAAGAGCAAGGAACACAGAAAGTTTTCCTCCACCTGGAAACAGACCCTTCAGGCATCAAGGATGTGAAGGCAGAAGGACTACCAAGCAATGAGGCAGTGAGAAGACAGACTTACTTTTTCCTCTCTTTCCTAAGGTAAACCTTAGCTAGAGAAGGCTATTCAGTCAGTAACCTAAAAGCATGCTCCTTGTTTAACAGTAAAACAAAACACAGGCTGAAAATGTGATGGCTGAAACCGCTCAGAGAAAGGTGTTCCCTGTAATTTGTCTGTGTTAATAATGTCCCTTTATCTTGCCTTTGGCATTTGCTTTAAACACAAACTGTGGGAATACAAAGCATAATTGTACTGAGCTACTCAATACAATTAATGACATTAGCTGTGGAGATATGGGTGCAAGAATGTATTCCTTCCACTCTGTTGCAATTTATCTCAATCTGTGTCCACCAAAAGTATTTTAAAAACTGAAAAAACACCTTTTCACACAAAGAAATGTTCATAAACACAATAAATGGAGGTAATTATATCCTGTAGTCAGCTAAATTCAGTGATTCACATATGATAGTCACTTGACTTCTCTCTGGATTTGCTCTGAATGACACATCTCTGACTTGAAATCATTTTTGTTCCAAGCTGTTATGAAACCATTTACACTAAATGACGGCAGCACTTAGAAAGGTGGCTGAGAGTGAGTTTCTACTGCAAATAGTGCCCTCATTAAGTAAAATCACGGCTTGTGGGTATGTATGCAGCAGGTTTTCTTTTTTTTTTTTTTTTAAATATCTAGAGGGAGAATAGCTCAGCGTAGATACCATCGTGGAAAGCTTGCAGTTCCCCAGAAGGTCACTGGCATGTCATCATCTGACCTCAAATCTACTGCCTCTGAATGTACGTTTTTAAACCTCCCACCCCCAAAGAGCAGCAACGAATTACTTGATACACACCCACATGGCCTGCAAACCACCTCTAACAACTAGTGCAGCTCTGGGACCTGCTGCACACACACCTGAATCTCTCATATACACGTCTTAGAACACCACTGCTTTGCCCATATCTTCCCACGCCTACCCATTTCCMAGCCTCCACACTTATGCAGAGAAAGCAATCCATCTGTGTTCCCCATCCTCCCAGCCTCTTCAGCATTTACCCTTATCCCCCTACAGCTATGAGGTGCTTCCTCCCTGGGTCAGTGCTCAGCTGCCCGGATCCTGTCACAGCAGCACCCTGCACAGGGCATGCACTGCCTGCCTGCAAGTGCCTGCCTGAGCAACAGTCTCAGCACTTCACACAAGCTGAGTGACAGGTGATGCTGAGGAACCTTACAACACCTGAGGCTTGTTCTTGGACCAAAATAAGAATCAGAATCCTTTCCCAACATCTTTGTGCATCCAGAGTAGGATAAGAGAGCTGCAGAAAGATTTTGAGTAGAGAAATACTTGATTTATTCTCATTATGGCTTCCTTTTTTTTCCAAAATAAATTCACAGAGAAGAAAATGGGTAAACTGAATATTCATCAACCACCAACATTTGTAATTCTTCAAGAGCATCAATGCCTATTTACAGCATTGAAATAGGACTGGCTCGCCCTAGTACACTAGTTTATCAGATGATACTCAAATGATAAGGATTGCCTTTCATTTCTAAATTCAAAAATAAATGCCAGCCAACACTTGGGATGAAGCACAATGTAGCACCAAAAAAATTTGTTGTGACTCTCGCTCTCCTCCTTCAAGAGTGTGATGTTTCTAGCATATTTAAAGCTGTTGTTGGGATTGTCTTTAAAGATTGAAAGAGTCTTAAATTTTCATGAGAAGTGAGCTATGTTGCAGTTACAGCAAGAACTGTACGTGCATTGTATGTGTGTTAAAGGTATCCGGATGCACTAACAATAAATAGAAAACAAGCTCTCTATGTAAAACATTTCTTGCCCTTACCCCCATCTTGTTGTCATCAGTAGGATATTGAGGGCTGTAATTAATAAAAAAAAAAGGAGGAGGAAAGGAGACAAAAGGATGAGTTCAAGAGAAATCTAGCCAGAATTCTTCTGAAGCTGGATCCAGCTGCTGAGTGTGGCTGACTGGCTCTGCTCTTCTGAGATTGATGGCCACCCTCTGCTCTCTGCTTTTCAAAGTAATGGTGAGCAGTTCGGCACAACTCCAACTGAGCACAGCAAGGGGATAGGAGCACTCCTTAAAGTCTTTTCTGTGCTCCTCAGAAACAACACTAGGACTCTGCATAAGCCCTCTCCTGCTGGAAAGTCCCCAGTTAACACAGGGGCTCAAGCGGGGTCTGTGGGTCGATGTTAAAATCTGCGATTGTGAGATGAACAACTGCCAGAGGGCACAAGAGAGTTTCCAGCCCCAGCAGGATCGATCAGAAACACCTACCAATTCTGCGGAAAGTATTTTAAAAGAAGATCTGTGCATTACTCACTAAACACATATTTAACTCTGATTTTACAAGTTTATGTGAGAAGATCACAACACACAAGCATTTTATCCTGCATCTACCCTGACTGCCACCTCTGTCTTCTTTGAAACGGCATGAGTCCTTGGGCCACGATAACAATTAAACAATGATAATTATACACTCACTTCTGCTAAGATGTATGTTCATTTCAGCTGTGGTGTTGGGTGTTTATTATGGTGTTAAAGATGTTCTTGTCATGGCTTCACACAGTAAATGTTCAGTGGATTATTTTTTACTTTTTTTTTTTTTTTAAGATGGGACTTGTAACTCCTTGGACACACAGTGGCTAAATAGCATCCACTGTTTTCTTTCAACATTAAAGCAGTGTTGGTATGGGGAAAGTGAGGTGATCACATACGTACTTAGTTTCCCTCCTCCCATGGATTCTAACGCATCCTTAACATTAGGGATTCAAACTGTCCCACTGAAGTCAATGTTATTTTTGCATGCTTAAAAGTACAGAAAGTCTATTGATTCAAATTAAGGCAACCTGGTTTAATATCAGGATATTGCACTGTTGAGTGTGACTGAATTCTAACACTGCCCTCTATGCCTATTCACAGTTCTTTTTTTCTAGATCTTGTACTATCCCCTAATCATGATAATATAATGAGAGCATGCTAAACCATGTCCACTATTGATTTTGTACTTTCTTAAAAAAACCCCAAATCTCTGACCAAAGAATGCAAAGGAGTTTGACAAGCAGTTACACTTGGATAGATGGTTACTCTGGCTGGCCTTCTCTTCTGGGCTACCTTTGTGAAGGTGCTGGCCTTTACCAAGTTCAGCATAAAGGACACAAAGTGGGGCTGCAATCCCACTGTGAGCTTCATCTCGCTTGGCCTAAGAGCCAAGTGTATTTTCTATTTGGGTAGAAGAGCCCTTGCCTGTGTAGAACTCATTGCAAAACAAGGGCATCAAAGAATTTCAAATACCCGCCTTAGCAGGTTAGTACCACAGTGCTGATGATGGAGCCTCGTGGGCTTTGCCTCAAGAATCCACCAGTTCCTAGGAAAGGAAAAAGCTATGCCACAGGGGTGTAAGCCCTAGTTACATTCCTGGTTGTACAGATKGGACACTTCAGAGTTACCTGGGCTGGACTCTACCAGATGGCCAGTCTGTCTTGGGAGGTGATAGCTTTCCTTCCTTCTCCTGAAAGGCTGGTCTCAGCAAAGGCTGAATTGCAATGAGAGAGGGTTCATCACCTCGACCCTGAGAAAGGACGGATAGGACTCGGCCATCTGAGTACAAGTGGCACTCAAACTCATACCCCCAGTGGGAAAATGGTAACTCCCTTTAAAGTGGCTGAAGGGATTTCACCAAGTTTCTCAGATAGAAATATAAATAATCAACCCATCTAAGAATAAAATGTTTTCGCCAGAAAGGATTTTTTCCCCTCCTTCAGTAAAAAGTAAATCTATTAGCAGGATGAAAAAAGCTCCAAAAGTAATCTCAGCTTTCAGGGGCATGCTGGAATACAATCATAGGCCATAAAATGTTTTGTGTTTGCTGTGGGACTAGTTTGGTTAGTTTTTGTTTTACCTTGACTCAACATCAAGACTTTTTATACTCCCTCCCCTACAAAAAGCATTGCTTTCAGCTATTCCTAGATGCATATTTATTTCCTTTTACATGGCTACTCAGATTTTAGGCCAATAAAGGATTTTTAAGAACACAGTCAAAATGTATAAAAATGGCACTAGCTAACGTATTCCTCCCTACCTGAAGTGTCCTAGTCCATGGGCTCCAAAACCACCACATCTTCTTGTCTATCATTATCTTTGCTTTGTAAGCACAAGGAGGCTGACAGCCTTTTCAGAGCTCTTAGATTAATAAAAGCTACCCAAACCACCCAAGTTAGAAGTGCATATCTCACTGGAGTGGTGTCATGTAAGTAGTTAATGTTTAGAAAGCCTTTTGATATCCACAGATGAAAGGCACTGTAACAGTGCAAGACATTACTGTTATTACCTACAGATGGTAAGAAGTTCTCCCACAGCTACTGTGTGTATTTCATGAAAATCTGAAGGCTGGCAAAGTTCCTGTAACATCACAAAAGGAGCTGCGATGGTCTTCTACTTAGTCCGGCTCTGTACGGTGAGGGTTTTAAAGGGCCTTGAAAAACTGCAATAAGCAGCAGTTTCCCAGCAGATCCAGAGAAATCTACATTACCTATCTTGCTTTGTTAATTGCGTTAGTGTCAGACCTTCAGCTAGTGGTTTCAAAACCTCTGTGCTGCTAAGTCTCCTCTTCTCATGCTCCAAATACTTTTTTTTCCACAGCTACTGTGAAAATACTCTGATCTTTCTGTTGCCATACCATTACCATCCCAAATCTCTCTGCGTGGAACGACCCCCAAACCTTATCCCTTGGATGTCAGAGCAGGGAAGCCTGTGCTTGGATCAGGACAGATGCACAGCCCCAGCATAGCACAAGGCAGCATGGCATCGGTATTCCTGCCGGTGCAAGGCTTTGGGGGGTGGTATGCTGCCAGCTGCAGCACAGCTCTGAAACCCCTCTTTTGCAGACTGCACCTCACATGTCAGTCAGTCAGTCAATGAGTCCTGGAGCAGGCTGGCAGGCCACATGGAACATGTCCTGTCCTGGAGCACAGGAGAAGCCAGACTAAGCAGGGAAGAAAGAGGAAGGAGCCAAATTCTGGAGCTGGACCCTGGCTTGAAACAGATTTCCACTGCTCCTTAAGGAGCATGATATAGCCAGGAACACAGGCACCATCTGGTTTGCACAGCCCTTGAGACAAGGAGAAAGGACAGAATATCATCTCTGGATAGTAAGTTTTGTGGTCCAGGGATGCCTAAAATGATAACRAAGAAACAATGTTGAATCTTTAATTGAGTTCACAATCTTTTATCCTGAGTTATTTCTTGCTACTGTGAATGCCACCCCCGTCACTTCTGGAGCTAGCCAAATGGCAAAGGGAAATCCTGTCCAAATGTAAAGATGAAATGATGAGTACAGACGGTGGACCAGCAGCCCTGGAGCTTTAAGTGCCTCAGGGTTTTTTTTTGTGGAGTGTATGGCACAGGTGTGATTTAATTCCATCACACAAAAAATTAAAAAAAAGAAAAAAAAAAGCTTATGCCCTCTATTGGTACAGGAAAGCATTATTTTGGTTTCTCAGGCAGTTAGGATACGCATGTTTTTAAAGATCAACCCCATGTAGAAACCGATCAGACTGATCTGGCGTGGAAAGCTCCGATGGCAGCGTGAGAGGCAGCTTGGTCTAGTGGACTGAAAGGCAACAATTCCTGAGGTCTAATCCCAGCTGACACAGAACCGCTGCGTGGCCTTGGGCAAGCTCCTTAAAAAGACATGTCAGGTCAGCTTAGGCCTAAAATTAAAGTTTCACAAATATATGGATTAGCAAATACTTACATCAGTAGAAATGAATGTCACCTTTTTTTTATTTTTAATTCTAGTGGGAAAGGGTGAAGGAAAGGAAGCAGTATTTCCAGTTACAGGTCTTGGAGATCTTTCTTTCTGCACTGTTTGCAGCCTCAGTGCTCTGCTAGATACAGAGTGTGAAAGCAAAACTGGTCTAAATTGCTTCTACAAAGAAGCAAAATCCTCTGGCTGTAAGACAGCACAACCTTGATCCAGAGAGCTCCTGAGCAGTGGGTGTTTGTGAGTGTTGAAAACTCATTATCATTCAAGGAACGCCAAGTATTAATTAAGTATATGCTAAGTAATAACTACAGTCCAAGAACCAGACTCTGCCCTCTGGTGAGTGCTTTCCATCACTCTTGCCAGCCTGAATTAGAAGTAAACTTTAAGACCCGCGCAGCTACCCATGCCGTTAAATCCAAGGGCAGGCACAGGCAGTGTTTTAGAGCTGGTARAAGCACGTAGGATGATTTATGCCCTGTGTGATACTAACTTGTTAATATTTATCAAGTCGCTACAGCTTCCTATGATTCCAGTTTTCCCCAAACTGCTTCATCATAACGAGCACTACTGTTAGACCAGCCAGCAATGAATTATGAATGGCTCTTATTTAGAGAGAGTTTAGATCTGTGAGACATCTCTATTTGCATGGTGATATTACTGCAATGTTACTTGCACTCCCTTAAGTGATGAGACAGCTTCAGATAACAACGCTTTGTTCAGTGGATTTTGGGACGCTCTGGAGGGAAGCCTTCCTCCCTTACCTGGAAGGGCAGCTTCCTGTTATTGTTTTATACAACTCTGTGTAGCTCATGATCTTTCTAGAGGGACCTAGGAATTTGGGGGAAGGATTTGCCTTGGGAAAGAGGCCAAGCCTACCACCTTGCAGGAGTCAGGAACAACTGCGGGTGGCCTGGTACCCATAGCTAATATGACAAGAGAAAATTAGCTGCCAGACAGGGAGGCATTAAAGGAATTAATACCTCTCTATGGCTTACAGGTACAGTGGGAAACACAAAACCAGAACTAAAGCCCCATCATTGTATAGAAACTGGCTGCGAGACAGAAATTAAAGTGGAGGAATAACGGTCAAATTAAAATGTGTCAAAAGTTGTCAGTGGCTGCCCCAAAGCCCCACAGTGAGGTTGGCTTGTTCATATTATCCGTGAGAGATCTAAAAATGAGTTGCAAGGTGGCAAAAAACTGCAGATACTGCAAAGTTACACAAGATAATTAAGATTAGAGAGACTGTATGGCACTCCAGCAGGACACAATAAAGCCGAACCACAGAGAGAGCACAACACCACATAAAATGCAAGGTAACACAAATTGTGACAAATCATTTGACCTACTTATGTACGTTGTTGACTTCTAAATGAATGGTGGTGATTCTGGAACATGATCCAGGTATCACGAAAAATGAATGATAAACAGAAACCCCGCTGCTCAGTGCACAGTGGTGACCCACTATGTCAAGAAAATTCTTGAGAAAAAGTACTTCAGAAGTGGGGACATGGGTACCAAAGGCTCGAAAAAACTTTTGTAGGACTAGAGCAAAGATGGCATATTTAAAAAGAACAAAGGTAACAAAGTCATATGTGATGACTAATGGCTTACAGAAATTAAATCAGGTAAACCTTCTTTTCTTAGACAAAAGAACCTGACAGTGAAACTGAAAAAAATGCAGCAATTTGATCTCTTAAGTGGAGAACTCATTGCTGCAAAAAAAATCATTGAGGCAAAGAGCTGGTTGGGACTCTTTTTAAGCTGTACGTGATTCTATGGATAATGAGATCCTTTTGCAATTGTATTAGCATCTCTAACGAGGATATACAAGCATGTATACCACAAGACATAACCTAATCACTAAAATGTCAAATGTTAGGAGAGAATTTCCTGATGAACAAGTTACTCTTAAGTTGTCCATGAATCTGTTTCTTGCATTTCCCTTTGGAATATAAACTGTTGGCCACTTTCTTGTTATCTGGATGATGAGGATCGCTATATTGGGTCAGAGCATGTCCTGCTGGTTTAATGCCTGAAAGCTGTTATTAAAAAAGCAAGCAGAACCAGATAGAAATGTACTATAAAGCCACTAAATACCCTAAGGGCACCTCTATTTAACCAATTATCATCTCCCACTAAAGAGCTGTTGTTAAATATCAATAGATTTGAATCCATTTCTTCAGAAAAGGAGACAGAAATGCTATTAAGAGACTTGCACTGTTTAAATGCAGTGGGAGAGATAAGGGACAGGTGTTCAGCACATAAAAAAAGAAAAAGCAGTTAAAGAGTGTTACTCTAGGCATAGTTTAATCTATCTGACTCAGCATAAATGCCCAAGTATGAAGGAGAAATGAACCAGAAAAATCAGCTCTGCACTGCCCGTGGTCTGTTCACAGGGCAGTAAGTATTAGGCTGCCTCTTTTTTTAATTAATGCTTTCCCTTTCTACATTACTCTGGAGACTGTGACTGAACTTTATTCCTCAACAGCAGCCTATGGCAACTGACAAAGTCCTCTGGGAAAACAGCCTGCCCAGAAGTGCTGAGCAGAAACCAGGAGAAAAATGGATGGAGAAGAAAAGCTTCTACAGAAAAGCAAATTATTTACTGCAGACTATTCCTTGAATTTAGCCCCTTCTCCTGACTGTGGATAGCCCGCAGGAAGATGATGTGATATGTATGACCTGATCTGCCATTCAAATATTGCCCTATAGATGCTTGGTGAGAACACATTTCAGCCAGGCAGTTTTTTATGAGCTTATGTACCTGAGCGTTTGGGGTTCATTACTGAAGTGCCTCTGTCAGTCATTAAAACCATGTGGTGGCATATTTGCTCTTTGACTGGCTCGTCTATACAACTGAGACAAGAAGAGCTCCTGGAAAGCCAAGAGGCAACAGTGAAACAGCACTGGAGCTTTTGTTCTCTTTGGAAGGAGGGGGCTGAGGAGAACAAAAAGGACATATGCCAGGAAAGCAAGGAAAACCAAAGGCCAGGCACAAATGATTTGAAATCTTGTCTTGCTCCCTTATGTAAGAGGATCCCACCCAACTGGAGTTCTGCCATACGGCATTAAGAGTAACTCCATAATTTACATGCTTTTGGGATGGTGCCTACTTGCTATTCCTACATGCTCTAATGAGCAGCAATTTGCTTCATGTTTTTGACATCTGAAGTATCATTCAGGTTGGAGGGTGTGTCCACCGAGAGCAGCACAGGGAGTCACACATGAGTGCTGTCTGTGCTCCAAACTGGCAGACTGCGAGCCAGCGCAGATCTGGAGGCTATTTAACTTAAGGTCAGAGTGGACACAACTAACAACTGCCTGCACTGAACCACAGAGATGTATCCTGTTGGATGGCATGAAGGAAACAATTCACATCTCTAATTTATTTTTTGGGCAAAACCAAACAGTCTGAAACAACATTCAAAAGAAAAAAGACAAAGGGAGGACTCCTGACAAGTCCTTTACCTTTTCCAGACAAGATCAGTTCACAATTAGGGTCATTCTGCATTGTATCTCTTTCTCCTTCTGCTCATGGTATTGGTGATGGAAGGGGTTGGGAACGCAACAGTCTTTGCAGCAGTCTTCCTGATCTCCGATTGCTCTGAACTTTTATGTTAGAAATCCTTCATCATGTAAGAGTTGAAAAATAAAATCTCTTGTTCGTGCTGAAGATCTAGTTTTCTGTCTTGTATCTCCCAGACAGTGTCCTTTGGTCATGTAGCCCACAGATGTTCCAGTGAATAGCTGTCCCTTTTGTCCTAGTCTTGTCTCAATTCTTCCTTTGAACAACAAGCTCTGAACACAGTTCTGAACACAAACACAGGACACCCATCTCACTGAATTCACACAATTGCACAGCGTGAAAGCAGGTTATCTGTTATTGTTAAAGATCAGGTAGCCCACTACCTTGGCATTTGCTACCAGAACCCCAAAAAGGGACTTTCACACACACTATTCTCCCCGCCATGAGGCAAGTTAACTCTGTACTGCTATCTCCAATACAAAGCAGCTCAAGACACCCATCATTTGCTTTGTTGTTTAAAGTGTGACTTAGGATTGCAAAGCAGAACCAATTTTAAAATCAGACCCAAATGTGTGTCACTTTGGATTGCTTTGGTATCCGTGGAACTTTTGAAGAAAAAATGAAGTAAAAGTTTTACACAAAAACTATCAAACAATTCTACGTCTAAATTAGATATAAAAGTAAGAGATTTTCATCTCTCTCATCTCCACCACCCATCCTTCAAAGCCAGTAAAATATTAAAAGTCAGAGAAAAATTAACTTCTGGTTAACGTGACCTATGTTCTAAGGAAGATTATGATTATCTACCAAATGTTGTGTTCAAGTTCAGCTTCAAACTTCCTCAAAGGATAAGAATTTCTTACTTAGTATTTTATATCTTTGATATATTTATAAATACAAATTATATAGTATGTGATTCACAGCATAGTGCTTCCCTCCCCTTCTCTCCCTCCACCCCATCAAACACAGATGAACCATTTGGCTCCCAGTCTGAATTTCAGTTCTGGGTGTTCATATATTAGGTATTGGTTTTGACCCTGCCCTTACTTTCTACAGTTTTCACTCTCTTGCCATTTCAACTTTACAGTCCTTCTGTYCTTCCTCCCCTTCCTATTGGTACATTTGTGTGCATGGGAAGAATGTCAGCTGAAGCCTTGGGGTGAAACTTAAGCATTCTGTTGAAATAGTATTGCAAATTCCCCAAGCAAAGCAGTTAGAAATGCAGCAAAAGCTGGGCCTGAGCCTGCTTCTGTTGGAATCAAAGAACAAATTCTTAAAGAAGGAGAGGTCTGCTACAAACAAATCACAGATTAAAATACTGTAGTTACTAAGAGTTCATTCACATACATGCATTACGACTGGACCCGCATCACACTGAAAATGTAACTTTTACCCAACAGTTTTACATTTAAGTTTGGGAAGTCTATTACACCTGAACCTAGCTAAAAGACATTGACATTTCTTGAGGGAACAAGCACCAAGGTAATGAACTGGGTTGCTGTTGAGTGAGCATCTACATTTTGCACACAGGATTGTGAATTTCACGCTCGGGTGTTCTCTCAGTGTTACATGTTAGCTGTAGCTAAATGCATCCATGTTCATTTGGTTGAACATTGGTAATTTTATTTTACCTATTTATGGAGTTATTTTTAATATCCAGCAGTTTTGTGGTTGCATAGTCCCCTCTATCACAGCAAATAGCTCACTAAAACCACCAAGAGCCAAGAAATGACTGTCAGCTATTTTTTACTTCCGTAACTAACAGCAGGGTTCTTTTTATTTTTCAGATAAAGTTAATGGATGCAGCTTTTCCGCTACCACGTTTATAAACAATTTGGTTTAGGGGCTGCTAAAGAATACTTGCAAAACATCATTTAGGGAGCGGAAGTATAGTATTTATGCAATGTAGTGTTTATATCTGTGGAATGACAGACATGCTGTTTAAGGAGATGTTGCTTTTCTGTCAAAAATTAAGCACTTGGTTATACTCTACAGTTATTCACTCACTTGGTGGTAGTTGTTACTTAAGTACCTCCTGTCTAATCTCTGTATACAGAGTTGTAGGCTTGGGAACCAGCAGAGATGCCTAGTATCATTTGCTGAGAAGTAATAGCAGCTCCTGGCTCACTCCACTGCCAGGGCAACCCAAATATCATAATGATGTGGTTTTTCATGTATAAATAATCAGCCCTCCTTCCTTTGCTTATTCTTTCCCTATTGAATCATTCTGTCAGTTTTGTTTTATGTCTTGTTCATTTAGTTTTACAATCACATATATACATGTATCCACCTCTATTAACACATACTTTATAAACATGTATAATTAATGGTAGGGGAGTAATAAATGTCCATTGGGCTTTTACAAATTATCTATAAAGTTGCACCTGCCAAAGTCTGTCTCATTATACTCAAGAAAGCGTCAGTCCAGTGTAAATAAAGAGGAGTTTTACTGCCCTTATTGTTGATTAAATCACTAGTAGCTAGGGTGGAAGGGATGTTTGTGAAAAGGTTGTTGTTTAAAAAGAAAACAGTTGCACCTCTGATAAACAGCACCTCTTCCAAAATACCCAAGTCAGTCAGTCAGTCCTCAGTTAACCACATCAAAAGTTGTAGAGAAAGAGAGATGGGGATAGAAGAGCAAATAGGGATGTGGGGGGAAGGTAGGGGTAACTGGGCTATCAGGTTAAAAAGGAGCAAACAGTGGAGAGGATGAGGGGCAAAATAGGGATAGATCACCTGAGCATGTGTCTCTGCACGGCTGCTGAGATACAGCTTGTTTTCTTTTGCTTTTAATAGTTAATTCAAGGGGCAACCACATGAAAATACAAAACTTTCTTCTGAGGCATAGTCTCCTTTTACTGAGAAGACAAATCAAGCCCCTGCGTATTGAATCATTTAACAAAACATCATGATTTCCATGGGTTGTTTTGAGGTTGGTAAAACATTTTGGCCATTTGAAATCAGATCAAGTTGCATCTTAGTTTACAAGCTGTCAGTCCAGATCCATATTCTTTTTAATAACAATAAAAAACATGTTCAGTTTGTCTGGCTTTTACTTTTTATTTTTGTTGTGTCATAAAGACTCAATTTGGACTAGGTTTTGGATGTTTTCTTTCCCCTTAAGCGCTTCTACAGAAAAAAATGGTTTAGATTTAACAACAACAACATGTTAATATACACAGTTTGCCTGCTGTCCGTACAACAGCTTTAATGCATAGCTGCAGAGCTGTCTCTAAGACACAAACTTAAAAATCAGAAACTATATGGCACCCAAGATCCTCATCTGGTGTAAATTAGCACCGAAAGAGTATGCTGATTCATGCGAATTAAGGTTTTCCCTTCCTCACCCTGCATGTTAGACTCAGAAAGAGAATTTCAAAATAAAGGATCTGAAATTCCTCTCCTCCTTCATTTACCTGCTAGTTACTTAATTATTGATAAAGTGTGCAGAGAAATAGACTGAAAAGTGGTAGTGATCTGTAATATATGGGAGTATTGGAACACAAAGTAAATCCCTAATTCTAATGATCTCTAATACTGGAGATTATCACTTCTTACTGTTGGTACCTAACAATTTTTCTTATGTAGGACACCAAGGGGAGGGCATGAAGTAACACACTACTTGGTGGCCTGGAGAGGATAAAAGCAATAGCAGAAAAGAGAAAAGCTCCTGGAGGAGGAAATTTTCATTGTAGTTAGCTTTGTTGGAGGAATGTTGTGGAAATAGCAAATGYGGAACCTTTGTCCGGCATTTATACCTCTAGGAAGGAGAAAAGTAAAAGGAGAGGTTATCTATTTTTCTAGGGAACTCCTCTGTGCTCAGAACAAACCAAGCGGGAAACGGGATTTCACTGTAAACAGCTGTTCTCAGCGTCTGCATTTCAATCACTCTCCTGTTGGGACTACAATACATTTATATGCCAGCTGCAAAAATCAACTAGTATTACAGTGTGCTTCAGTGTATTTGCAAAGTGGAAACAAGTACTGCAAAATACATGCTCTAAGGTCCCTGCAGCAACCCAAATACCAGAGCGCATGGACCAGAGAAGAATAGCAAGAGAACAGGATCTTGCAGTGAAAACTAGTATTAGGAAAGCAAAGAAGAGGTTCGTGGCAAAGCAGCAAACTGACATTTCTCAATAACAGGGAGGATTGCCTTTGTCTCCAAAACCCAGCTAACGTTGAGGAAGGATGAGAGAAAAATTCCTACAGTTCCATCTCTCCATCCTCCATCCCTGTCATTTATATTTGCTAAAAGGAAGTTTGTAGAAAGTTATAATGTGTATTAAAAAATATGGCTCTCAAACATCCATGAAACATCTAGCCCCAAGTATGCACAAGCATRCTGACTGCATACTTGTCTGTTTTAATGTTGTAGAAGATCAAATTTTCTGGGAAAAAGCAAACAACTTTAGCAGCAGGTGGCTGAAGCGTAGCCTTCAGAAAGCTGTTAAGAACCATTTTTGTCTGGGAAATAAAACATGGTTGCAAGCTATGTTATTTGCACTTATTGATTCAGTGAAAGGAGTCACCTTATGTTTAATTCAAATTGTAGTCCTGGCTTGGACAGGCTTAGAACAATCAAGTTTTACAAATCCATTTGTTTAAGTGACTCTCATGGTGGTTGTTCACACTGTTCCCTACGTTGTTTTTAGATTAGCTCTCTCCTTACTGACAGAGGCAAGAGCTGAAACAGAGGAGGGGGTGGGTGAGGGGGGAAGAGGGAGAGAAAGGTACTGGTATCCACAGGAGAGGACCACATACGGCAGAAGGATGTAGGGCTATGGCTCAGTGGCAGATCAGGCAACCAGTATCTCAGAAGGCTCGAGAGGCAGCACCATCCTTTTCAACCACCCAGCTCCACTTAATGGTACATTCAGCATCACATATAAAATCAATACCCTCATTGCAGTCTGTATTACATCTCAATAAATATTTCTYTTTGCCTCATTGGTGAAACAGTTAAGAAAAAAAAAAATTACATGCTTAGGCTTCTTCCCCCCCCTCCCTTTTTTTTTTTTTAAGGAAAATCACCACAACTCCCAGGCAGCCAGAAGAAATTACATCCCTCAAATAGAAAGCTGTTCCTTTTGTTCCTTTTACAGGTTGGTGAGTGCACTCATTAGGTGATCAGCTTTCCATCATCGGAGTGGTGATGTTCTTGCCAGTTACTGGCATCTGTCAAACGTGGGCACTGATGATTCATCAGAATGGGTTAATTTCAAAGGAAAAGGTCACTCTGAGAATGCTACAACATTAATCTGGTAATCTGGTTGAGTTAAAAGCCCTTGGAAACAAGGGGCCTGCTTTGTCATTATTGGAGAAACACAATTCTGTGTCAAGGTGTCAGGTGTATTTTTGTTCCAAGGAAGAAACACTTTGTAAATAAAACAAAACCGCCCTACGTACCCATTACAGATATTTACATTTAAAAATGAACGCAAAATCCCATCCAGATTTTCCTGCAGCAATTTGCATCAAAACATACAYTCTCCCCAGACACCTTTCCTTTGCTAAAATCAGCTGTACCTTTTCAAACTTACCACAAGACTTTGTACACAGAGGGGTTTCTATGGTTGTGGTCATGTTTTAGTTTGTTTTGGCTTATTTTCTCGCATTAATTACTTTGATCATGGAGGAAAGAGACAAGGTGGGTTATGAACAGGCAGGACCCCGCCCAGCTCCTAGGTAGCACATGAGCACTGTGCTGGACAGAGGATCTCTGCTCTGCCCCTGGACCAAGGCAGCAGATGCTCTCCTTTTCRGGATCCTCACAAAAACTCAGGGCAAACTTCCAGCTTCTTCATGCATTTTCTAATACCTCCCTCACCAACATTTTAGTGGAGTAAGTGACTAACGGTATATCAGCTAAAATAAACACCGTGCTATCACTTGATGTTTCACCAGCCTCCCTTGGGAACGTGATGTTGGTGGTTACATAGTAAAAAGGCAGGCTCAGCTGTTCACACAAAACCACAAAACACTTCAAAAGCAAACCCAGCACAGTGTTCCAGGGTTTTAATGCTGACAAAAAAATATGGAGTCAAAGACTGGAGACCGAGATGAAAACCATGTTGAGATTTCACTCCACAATACAAAAATATTTGAGGAACTCTGAAAAAAGCACTAGATAATGGCAACGGTGCAGCTATGCAGCAATTACAAATTATGGCGAGGACTTCCGCTCAGCCTTTCACCCTCCACACAGGTTGGGACTGAAGCAACAGTGCAAATAAAGACCATGCAGTTAAACTCAAATGTGGAATGAGACAACTTTCATCTGTTAATTTAGCTAGATGCACATATATATGCACACACACATGTGAGACAGCTCACAAACAGTCCCCCTCTCCCCTGCCCCTGACCTTGCGTCACCACCCGGCTGCTGAACACGTGCCCTGCCCAGGCTGGTGGCAGAACATGCAGAGCTCTCGATATTAACAAACAATTTTTTTAAGAAGCAGCCTTGGTCTCAGCAGTGGGGTTAGTACTTAYTCTTCCCTACAAGTGCTGTAAGATGTTTAATATCCTCCAGGGAAGGCGATGCTGCTATCAGTTACATAATTCACTCCAAGCATGGCATTTCTAACTATAGACTAATGTGGTGCAAAGTCAGCTGTGGGTGGGGAGAGCTCAGAACAGAGCAAAGATGTAGATATTACCCTGAGAGACACCACGATAAAGCATCAGGTTTTGTCATATCGTCTTTTATGAGGATTGGGTCAGAATATCAAGATGAAGCACTGAAGAAGGTTATACATGTTACTGCCCTAGACACGCCAAACCACGCCATCAGAGATACACTGCCAGGCAAGGAAGAAGAGTGACTGGGGCTGCAGACTCCCTTTGCTTTTTTAAGGCCTTTTGTAGCCCCCCCTGGAAAACCATGGAGACTCAGATCTCATAAGACACTGTGAGTCACAAAGCACACACTGATGTGGATCCTGCACGCTGTGCTCAGCTCCTCTACCTGAAAGCTCTGTGGACTACAGGCAAACGGTCAAGGTTTTCTGTGACAGGCTGTGAAATATTCCAGGCTTGATCCACTCGCCAACAGATCAAGCCACAATAACTTGGAACCAGGCATGGAAGTTCACCTAAAATGTGGCCCCTGAAAAGTCTGTAAAAATAATCTTTTTGGAGACAGTCCACTGATAAAAAATAACTGGGCACCTCATCAGTTCTAAATTATGAAGTGGGTAATAGTAACAGTGTTTTAATTACGGCATTTTCACTCCTTATGTAGCTATTCTGTAAAAGGTACTTTTTCTTTGTTATTAGCCATGACCTTTTTAGAGGTATGCTACCCAGCTGATTCATACATCTTGGTACACTTGCAAATATAGAGCTTTTGTGCCTCTTATGCTGGCAAATGGACAAAATTGACCAACATGGAGAGAAGTGCTAAGGCTACATGGCTACAATTTTCAAAAGTAATTTCTGGATGTCACTGATGAAGCCTTGTCAAGAGTCACTTAGTTGAATTTTGAAAAAGCTATCTAGGCACTCTGTATCCAAATCCATATATTGTATCCAAATATATTCTAAGTCTGATTTTCCATCAGCTCGATCAAAAACAGTCAGAATTTAACAGATTAAACAGGTATAAAAGCTGAAAATGCTGGAACACATTTCAAGATAAAGATCATGGGAATTTTAATCCCAACCACATACCAGCGGATGTGGTTCCACTCAAACTATGCTGCAAGACATAAGTAGTATCTACAGGAATAAACTGTTCAGAGATAGGAACAAGGCAGCAGGAAAACAATCCTTCTAACTATGTACTTCACATTCTGTTATTATCCTCAGAAATCCTCCCTTCTTTCTTGAGTTGGAGGGAAAACGCATGCTGGACTAAGACACTAATTGTCTCAAAGACTATTTCAACAAAGGCGATGAAGCGAAAGTACAATAGGAATATCTCAACAGATCAGGTTTCGAGTTAGACTGATTTTCTTCTACAGTAGTTTGAAGGGTCTATTAAACCTGTTTTGAGGGATAGCTAACTGATAGGCCACTAGCACCACAAAGCCTGAAAGTAAAATTATCTCCCAATTTAAATGAACCCAGAGAATCTCAGGGTCCTTAGAGAAAAAAAGCAGGTAGTATTACAGCTTTATTTCTTCAAGAAGTCTAGTAATGCTGCTCAAGAAATTTTGGAAAAAAGTTCTGTTATACATAGCATGGGTCAGTACATATTCAAGAGTAATCCAATTTGACTAGACTTTTCTGATGGATGATCAAAGCATCATGGTGTAAACTCCATGTCCTCCCCACCACAACCCACACGCATGGATGCTGTACTAGGACAAGACTCTGTAATGTGTCCAGAAAGGCTGTAAAATAGACTAATAATAGTTTAACCTGATCAGACTCCAGCTAAGATTATGATCAAAGGTAAAATTCTTATCAACTGATAGGAGTTTACTTCACTGTAGCACAAGTGGTAAAATCAGACAGCCACTAATCAGGTGCCATGACTAGAAGGAAGAACATTGCAGCAAGTCTTTATTTGTCAAATAAAAAGGGTGAAGAATCAGGCAGATTTGGTTTGGGCTTGGCAGCAGGATGAAAACTGAGCTCATGCTGGAAGTGCAGTTCAAAATTGAGCTCTAATCCAAATGTTTCCAAAATAATAACAGAAATGATAAAAAAATAAATGGGCTGTAATCAAACATGAAGACCACACAGTGGAGCACTCAAATGAGGAGAAGAGATTCTCCAAAGCCTTTTCTCCACTTGTACACAGCTTGGAACAGGAGTGAGCTTGGAGTCATATCTGTATCCAAGGGAACTGCTCATGGGTTGTTCAATTACAGGTTCTTCTCATATTCTTAAGGAGGATATTTGTATGGTCTTGAAGCAATGCAACATCAGATGGTTGACAAACAATTTCCTACACAAACACAAGGGTCTAGGACCCCTGAATAGTACTTCAAAACTTAAGACTAGCAGCAAACGCTTGGGTCTTCCATAAGCATACCATCGTGGTATGGGTCCTCTGATCTTCAGTTCTTTCCTTGGGAAAGCAGAAGGTGGCTGAGGCAAAAAAAAATATTCAAGAAGATTCTTTGTGCTACTACTGCGGTAGAAACAAGTTAGTCTGTATTTAGACAGTGGTCATCATATAACTCAAAGATACAGAAGTGCAGTTCTTCCAGGTTAAAAAAAGTTTTATTGAAATCCTATGTCTGTTCTGTACAATATACACACAAAAAGAGAAAATGCAGCAAGAGCACAAAAGGTTAATTTTAGAAGATGCAAAAGACAGGACTCGATTAAGTTAAATTTCTAGCAATACTTTATCCATTCACTGGGGTGCAAGTATTGGGATACCATCTCCTCTCAGGCATCACCATGTACTTTTGTATTTAAGAAATAAAAAGGTCTCATAGATCACACAAGAGAAGATGTGAACAGCTGCCCATTCTTCTCCATGGAGAGTAACAGTCTCTTATTAGCTATGCATGAGCTCTCAAAGCAAACTAGTTTCTTCCAGTTTCTCCAAGGACAAAGGAACCCCTGTTTAAGCTGTGGCCCTGCTACTTGGGTAGTTTAGTGGCAAACTTAAAACTTGTGGTACTCACACGTACTTGTAGATCAGCCTTGTTGGTTGTGCACTTCGCGAGTGAATGGGAGAAAGAGGAATCTATTGTACATTCTCAAAAATCAAATTTTAACTGCTAAAATTGGCGAAATTAAAACCAATCTCCTTCCTATTCCCTTCAGTAGGGGTAATTTCTGTAAGAAATGTCAGTTTTCAGAATTCAGTAATTTCCCTCATTTAAAACACCCTCTTTTTATTACAGAGTGTATTTTCCTTCCCAGTTTTCTCCAACTTACAAAGAAATGACTGTTTTCTACTCAAATACTAGAAGCAAAGTATTTATATTCAGGCAGAGCTGAAGAATGATGTTTCAGTCAAGAAGGTGCAAATTTCAGGAAAGTTGCAAGTGATTGAAAACCAGAGGCTAGGAAATTGTTGCTCAGAGCTAATGATAGCAGTCACTACTGTATTGCTTTGGCAGGTCTTGCCTCAAAGAACATCTGTATTTCCTTATCAAGTTTCTATGTTTGCATACTCTTCCTAGAACAGGTCAGAGCCATAGAGCCACGTCTCACATCTTTTAAAAGACAGGATTTTCCTTTCCCTTCTCTTGGTCCTTCTGCTCTGTGTGATTGCAGGCCTAAAGATAACTTCCATCATTCCCAAGCAGGTTAATCCATTTGCAAATAAGCTGTSACCTGGGTGCAGCAGGGTCATGAGACATGGCTCAGTGTGGAGCTGTCTTCAGTCCAGCAGGACATATCAAATCACATGCAATCCAGTGCAAGCAAGGCTATACTGTTTCCACAGTACACTGCTTTTAAGTTACGCAGGATATGCTAGTTACCCCACTGTTGTGGTTTAACCCTGGCAGCACCTAAACACCACGCAGCCGCTCGCTCACCCTCCCACTCTGGTGGGATGGGGGAGAGAATCGGGAGGGCACGAGTAGGAAAACTCACGGGTTGAGATAAAAACAGTTTAATAATTGAAATAAAACAAAGTAGAACAGTAATAGTAACAGTGATAACAACAACAACAACAACAACATACAAAGCAGGCGATGCACAATGCCATTGCTCACCACCTGCTGAACCGATGCATGCCCGGTATGAGAGCCTGTGCCCGGGACCCAGAGCGCCCCCCCCGCCTTAGTTTTTATACTGAGCATGATGTTGCATGGTATGGAATACCCCATTGGCCAGCTGGGTCAACCACCCCGGCTATGCTCCCCCCGCCAGCTTCTCATGCACCTGGCAGGGCATGGGAGGCCGAAAAGTGCCCGGTGCAAGCACCACCCAGCAACACACAAAACATCAATGGGCCATCAACGCTCTTATTATACCAAACCCAAAACACAGCACACCTCCCCAGCTACTGGGAAGAAAGTTAACTCTGTCCCAGCTGGAACCAGGACACCCACCAATCTTCTATTATTCCAGCTTGTAGAAAATTTACGGTAAAAACTGTATATTTTAAAAAGAAACAGACTATAAGTAATTTTCATGCACCACTCCATTATGGTAGATAATGAGATTTCACATTTTATTTTACTGATCATAGAATCAGGGATTTAAGTGCCCTTGTCAGAGCACACAATGAAGCTTTGTGAAAATAGGTACAGTTTTATTACTGAAAACATAAATCAGAATTTTTTTTTTTCCAAAAGTTCTGCCACAAACATATGACAACATGCCAGGCAAGACAATCCATTTCCTTGTGCCTTAGTTTGCACTCATCTTCAGCAAAAGATTGATAGCATGCAACTGCCTGATAGCTACCACAGCATTTCTTTCTCACAGAGTAAGTATTAAAAACAGATAATCCTTAACACTGGAGCTTACAGAGACATCATGAAGGAGTTCTAGTGCTCTGCCTCTTGCTCACCCCCTTGGTAGGAAATGCAGAACCCAGGACATGTTTTCAAATGAACCTCCCATTTCCTAAATTATTTTGTAAGTGATCCCGGGTAGTTCAGAGTCATCCAGCAGATAAAGGAAATGGAGAGGTTCGATGTTCTGCTCTTGAGTAAAGTGAGTATCTACCTCCCTTAATGACCCTAATCTTAATGAAGAGGTAAATGAGACTTTCAGAATTGGATACCTTTAAATATCTTGAAAAGCTTTTCATGGTCCGGTTTGGGAACATCTCCTTGCCCTAGGAAGCCACCAGTCTGTACAAGTAACACTGTTCACAAAGAGATAACAAAGTTTGACTTAATTTGATTTCCTTACCTTCTTACATTTCACGGGGACCAGGACACCACAGTCAATTACATACATAACCAGGGCTGTTTTTCTTAAAGTGTACGCTAAAGGCTACTGTCTTCAGGGGAACTAAAGACGTTTTACAGCGTAGACAACTGGACCTTCACCAATGCTAGGAGGACAGTCTGCTGCACACTCTCAAGACTTCAAAACTCTAATAAATGAAAATAATTTTTCTCTGGAACAAGACTTACTGCTTTCTAAATTTCAGCTTTTAATCCCAGCAATAGAACTGTTCAACAGAAAAAGGAAGGAGGGAGTATTTGAAAAAAATAAGAAGAGTATACAATTTTCTCCTTTTATTCAGAAACATCTAATTTTTAAAAATTTAAACTAAAGAATAATGCAAACATCTTTGGGCAGAGACAGAGAAAAAGCATGCATTGAAGGGGATGGAAATTTTCAGTTTGCAAAATCTAAGATTCTAGATAAGAGGGAAGAACATAAAACATGCATTTATGATTGAAATAATCATGAAACACTACCTACATCTTTTGCATGCAGGACTCTCTTGATGAATGTAGTGTTTAAAGGTATGTCTGCAGAGCTGCACTACATGTTATGTATCTTTATTGCTTTACCTTCCAACCTGTTCCCTCCCGCATTTAAATTTACTTTTGGTTTTAAACAAACATACACTAGATACAGGACTTAGTATTGGAAGGAATCTTCTGCACAGAAATGCCTGTGCATTCAGTCATCAATGAAAAACACCCCTTTAGCTGTGGCTAAAACTTTGTCACATTTTGTCTCATTTTCCAATTACTTCACTAACCAACTAATCGGTCTGTCAAAGTGTGTTATAAAGCCTATTGAAGCTGGAGAAATGTACCAGGTAGGGAAAGGTGGAACTACTTCCTAAAGTAGCGATACTTTCTTTGCTGTTCTATCTTTCTAATCATACCGTTCCTAAACTGATCAGTTAATTAAACCCCCCAACTACTGGAAAAGTAATTCTATATATTACTTTTTTCCAGCAATCAGATATATGGTCCTCCAACTTGAAAACATGATGGGGTTTGCGTCAAGGGAAGCTCCCTTCCAAACTACATGTGGTAGTTCACATTTCTATGCACCCAGTCKTACCTCCTGGCTTAGCAGTAAAGTTTCAGATACTTTTATTTTTAAATCAAAGGGTAAAAAACTGAATTTAAAACTTCCTCCAGAATCAAGGCTACAATTATGTATTCCATTTCTTTTCTTTTAAAGAAAACATATCTAAGCTAACAAAACACCTTTCCCCCTGTTAGTTACAGACCTGTTTTTAATTATTGTGCTGTAGAACTAATGCTTGCAATCAACTCTCACTCACTTGGAAATTTTCTAATACTAGTTTCTCTAACATTGTCCTCAGTATTGATAAAAAAAAAAAAAGTACTTCAGTTTTGGTGTTTTTAAAATAAAAAATCTGGCATTTACATATCTAGACACTAGACTGTTAGCAGTATTTGTTCTGTAATATCTGGGAAGTTAGTCCCCAATGGCCATAAAGGCTTATAGCAACCTCTCCAATTAAGACGAGAGAAATCTTTGTCCACATCTATTTTTGTGTAAGAGATAAATAATCAAGGTGAATTTAGTGTTAAAGACAAAAGAGAAGGTATGATGATTCAGCATACACTCACATATGCTGCAGTCATTTAAAATAAAAAACAAAAAACAAAAAACTCCAAACATTTTTAATGCTGAGCTGATACAGTTGTTCCAAACAAAAGAAGCATTACGCTTGTTAGAGTCTCTCTTTAATTCAGTTGAACATCATGGAGAAGTCACTGTAGGAGAAGTCACATATGGGACTGCATCTCACTGATGCACTGTAAAGGGAGAGAATATTAAACGAGACAAATTCAGCTGCCAACGCTGAGAATATCAAAGTATTTAAATGACAGCAGAGCTGGAGTTAAAATAGCTGAGACACGAGAGTTTAAGAGATGACCTTCTCTTGAATGGTGGCATGATTTGCCAATTATCCATCAAGCTCTGTGTGGGTATTATTTGATAGGTTTATCACATATAAAACCATTCATTTTAATATAGTGGAGACCAAGGTTTTATTCATTGTGAGCTAGCCTCATTATCCCATTGTGCATTATTATAGAGACAGCATAGCCACCTTTTAATGCTTATATCCAATGGCCTTTAAGAGTGAAAGACGCTCACCTGTCCTAGCTAACACTTTCATAAAAAAAGATGCCCGTTTATAGCAGAGGATTAACTGCATACCAAAATGAACATATTATTACTCAGTATGACCATTACACCCATCCCAATTACATTTTCACTTCTAGACACAGCACACACCTCTAGCTTAGTGGCAAGGGACATTGCTTCTCCACAACAGGTCCTCTGGGTAATCACTAGCCTCTGAGATTTGTTTCTGTCTGCAGACTGGTTTGATTTTTCTTGCCCTAAGTGAAGAGCCATAGTGCATTGTGGTAAATGCATTGTAAATGTGTCTGTAAGGAGCTGGTGTACAAGCAGGAAACAGACTACAAGGGACCACCATCATGGAGACAGACTGATCTGCTCTACGCAGATGGAGCAAAAAGAGTAGAAATGAAACGACAAGTAGGACAATCAGTGACTACTTCTGGGAAGAGGATGCGAGTTTTAGCTCCTCATTTTACAATAACCTCTAAAATAAGTGAGTGTCCTTAAAAAAATGAAAGATACATGTTTGCTTCTTAAATCTCTCTAAAGAATAACTATTTATATATGACTGATAAGGAAAAAAGAGATAATTCAGGCTAACAGAACTGTTGAACATTGGCTAGATAACCACTGTCTTATGCAAACTCAGTCTGACTATAATCAATACGAACACTGAAGGGCTCTTCTGAAGGTGATGGAGATGAGGGGAGGGAGGAGGATTCATGCTGAAAGAAGAGAGGATACAAGAAGCATTGTTAAGATGTCAGAAGGAGGCCAAATGTCAGGAAGACATGGAGGGTCTCTGGAGCTTGGAAGGAGAACAAGGATGAGTACACACAGGTAAAATGAGATTTGCAATAGTTAGAAACCAAATGAACAGTTGTAGTCCCACCCCATTATACTCAAGGTTACACAGGTACATTCTGTGATCATAGGCAAACCCTGTCCAAGGAGCTATTATCTCTACAGAAAAGTAAGAACTGAAGTGATGAGAAGAAAGGCCAAAAATCTTAATCAAGTGATTGAACAATAACAACAAAACCAACATAAAACTCAGTTTGCATAACTTTGACTTTATCGCCTGTTACCAAGCTCAGCTAAAATTTTAGCATCCTGAAGTTTGCAGGTTGCCTTAGGAAAACTGGGAGAAAAATAAGGTATTCCAAGGACAAGTGAGATGGAAAAAGAGAATGTATAAAGGGCCCAAAATACAGAGTGTGTGCCTAACAGAATAACAGGTATTACAAAAATGTAGAAAAAGGACAAGGTATATCTCACGTTGTAAATTTAAAGAGTGGCATAGAAGGCAGTGAAGGGAGAATTGGTTGCAAATAAAATACTGTACTGTAGTGTAAAAATACCAAGTTATTTCAAGGACCTGAAGAGGAACCAAGCATCTCCTTTATCCTGAATACACTAGACACTTTCCCCCATTCACTTTCAAATTGTTAACGCAATAGGTAGAGAAAATCCAACAAGAACAACTCTTCCAAAACAATGTCTCAAGGTTTGCAGGACCTGAAAGGCCATGTGATTTTCAAGGCTGATACAGTCATAAAAGTATATCTCACTTTTAAACTGTACCAGGTTCATCAGGAACTCACAGGAGGAAAAGATATGATGGATAGTAATTACAAGAGATGGATCCAGGCCACCTGCCTTGATCAACCACAGCCACAAACATCCCACCTAAGATGACACGTGGAAATACTTCAGAGGCTGACAAGCACCTTCTAAAACTTCTGGAAACTCTGCAAGCCTCTAACTTCCTTAGACAGACTTCCTGGAAGCTGAGAAGCAATCACGTGTTGCCTCTGTCTTTGCTTCTCTGGCTGTGCATCTGCAAGATATCTCTCTTGCCAGACCTTACAAGGACCTTGAAACCAGCTCATTCTGAATTGCATTTAAAGAAAATCTCTTATATTCAAAACCTTCCCATAATACAGCCTGCTTATCTGATGTTCTTACCTCCGTATTTGTTTACATTTTCACCTTTTTACTCCATTATATAGATATAATGTGCTGAGAACACTGCTAATCAATAGTGGCCCAGAATTACAGCACCGTTATTTGAAGTGTTTAGCTTGGGTCCAAATTAAAATTATGTCAGATTTTGGAAGTGTTTGGCTCAGAAATTTTATTCCAAATCCCTTTCCACTTGCTAATTTTATCACATCATTGTAGGAGCACACAGACACTGATCAAATTCTTACCTTGCTTGGCATAAGGTGGTCCACTGATACTTGCTTTCCTGACTTTATTGTTACTCATGTTCCTAGTAGTCAAGTTCAGTGGCTTGGGGAAAATGCCTTTTTTTCCACTTGGCAACATTTCCTTAGTAAAACTGAAAATTTAAAAAAAAAAAAAAAGTATAGTAACATATCACATGGGAATTTCTGAGTTGCAGCCTGAAATATGAAAGGCTGACAAAAATGGAATGCTTAACAAGAGTAAAGGAAAGCAAGAGAAAGAGGCAAGAATAATAATGAGCATTATTAAAAAGAAGAAATGCAGAGTGCCTCTCTTTTCTCCTCACAGAACTGTAGTCACAACTATTGAAGACAATTAAAGGCTTCAGTTCAGATAAAAATCCCCAAACACTAAATGTTATACACATGCTCAGAGAGGATGAGAAATGATTGCTGCCTCAAGCACTTGTGCTCTAAGAGGACAGGACAAAGGACAGAAGATGAAACATGGGCACAGAGGGCTTGCTCTTGAAAGATGCTGTATTCTTTAGGTGCTGAATCAACAAAGCTCTTTAATATGCACACTCTTTCTTTGAAGACATAGTTCAACCTAACTGTTTCAAGATAAGTACGTGCTTAAGTGTTCTGGTGGACCAGAGCCAGGTTGCTTGGCAGCTGGCAGGACTGAGCCCAAAAGATGTCTCGTCCGAGGTTGTGTTGAGTATGGGCAAAGGAATAATTACAGCCCATTGACCTTATTGATATGAGCCCTAGTATCTCTGCTACACTCTCTCTTGTCAGAGCCACTCGTAGGCACATACAGTGTCAGGTCCACACAGGGCCACTCCTTTTAATAAACTTAAAAAATGGCCAAGAAGTATGGAACTACCTTATGAAATATGGAAAACCTCACCTTCCAGCAACACTTCTGTGCTGTGCGTGTGGTAAAGCACAGAAAAATAGCCCAAATATATATAATTTCCCAGAGAGAAACAGGGACACTTTGAACACTTGAAAACACTAAATTGTTAGGTTCCACCATTCAATCTTACAAACATAGTTGTGTGGGGCAACAGGAAAGATGGCAGAGAGCCAAGCTGCCCAGTGGGTGGCATAAATTAGCAAAGAAACATTTCAAAGAGACATAAATATAGAAAACATTCCACAGTTTTCTTACTTAATTCAAAACTGTCACAAATACTGTTGTATATTTGCATGCTTTTTAGCTGCACCAGCTGAGCAGTTTGAAGAATTGAAGTTACATCCATGATGCTGAATATATCTGGATAAAACAGAACACACACTACCCAAGAGACAAAAGAGTCAGGGTACCTTTGGTGGGCAGAGATTTCCTTAGTGAAGACACAAACTGCATTGAATACAGTGCCCTGAAAAAACCTGCCCTGCAACATGCTTGTCCCATCACTGGGGAGAACAAACATAGGCAGGGGGGATAGGGAGGGAAATCGGTTACTTGCAGATGAGTTCACTATCATAGAGAAAAGACTGAATTTTCATCTACAGAGGGTAGATGAAAATCAGCAACCATCAATGGCTGGGGATGCAACTTTCTGTGTGAAGTCAGCATGTCCTCAGGTTGGGCAGAAACAGTTTTCTTAAATAAATTCCAAGATTAGTGCAAACCAAAATGAGTTCTGTGTTGCTTGGCTATATTGAACCAGATATATTTTCTTCTCACGTATTTGGCCCTTTGAAACCATATCTTTCATAAGTCCCTAAGTACAATATGTCTGCATGAAATAATTACTATGAACCCTTAATGAGACTTATAAAATGGTTTCTGCTATATCATAGCAAATAAAGGCTAGGTAGTCTACCTCTGCGTCACTCTGCCTTACTGTTTGTTCTCTCTTGGGGTACCTGTAGCCACAGAGGTCTTTCAGAGGAGAGGAACTGTAAATAGTTGACTGCTGATAGGAGCTTTCAGAAGCTCTTAACTTGAACAAGAGGCAACACCTGTGAAAAGCTGGTCAGCAGCATTTCTCACTCTGGAAAGCATCTCTCCATGTAGGAAAAGTTTCATTTTTCAGCTTATTTGGTGGCTACCTGATGAACTTAGTATCTGTCCTAACTTAGATTTCAGAAGTGGCACCAGCCACTTTCTCTATTGACAGGAGATATTTAGAAAGAACTGTGTAAGGAGTTGAAGGACTTGCAGTGGTTCCTTATTACTTGAGAGAATTCCATGATTACATGAGAGAATGAAAAAGAAATGGGCACAAACAAAATAAATAGCTGATGGGAAACTTAACTATCAAGAGGAAACAAAGTCTTAGCATTAAGTTTACCTGAATACTATTGCCCATGCAATTTCTAGACTTTATCTTTTTCTTTTCTGTCTTCTGAATAACAATGATGCCACAGACCAATAATAATGGACTCAGAGGACTGAGATTCCTTCCTTTATAGTTGTTCCCTGGGACACTGCACAATCTGCATTGCTTCTACTTTTTAAGAGTGGCTTTATATAACTATCTGTTTGTAAGAAGYGTGCTTCTCTTCACCTCCCTGCACACTTCACATTGGGACAGGAAAAGAAAAAAATGAAAAGCATTGTGAGACCCACTAGCACTAAGAAAGAGGATGTGAAAGGAATAATATATACATGTCCCCAAAGGAAAGAACATCGTTAAAAATAAAGATGAAAAAACAGAGTAGGTTTCAAAACTACTCAAACATACAAGGCTGCTTGTATTAAAAATGAGAAGGAACACATCCCTAGGTTTTCATACTTAGTTTTACTTTCTCTTTCAACTTTGCAAAAAGTTATCTGCTAGTAGAAGTATACATTTCTAATGAAAAAATTACATTAACATTAACAATGTGTCTTTCACCCGTGGCCCTCAAGTTGCTTTACAAGATGTAGTTCTCACAGTTGTTCATAGTCAGATGAATAGGGCAGTTTAATTAGGTCCATCTCACACTAGTAAAAAAGAGGAAGGGAAGCTGAACAACCCATATTCAGAACACTTGTGTTGAGACTTGACACTTTGAACTCATTACTACACCTGCATAAAGTGGTGCAGTTCAAATTCCTGGCACAAGCAGTTTAACCAGAAGTGGAAAAGAGAGCAAATGCTGATTTGTGTAAAGACATCAGACTTGGGAAATCCAAATTCAGTTTGTTATTTTGCTGTAGGTGTTCAAGTATCTCAGGCAAGGTACTCTCTGGGCTTATGGCTGTCACAAGTCTGGTAGCATTATGAGTGTGATTACATTAAACATTATGAGTTCATTAGATAATTCTAAGACTCTAGGCTCAATTAAAGGGACTTTAACTGTAGGGACCCTCTAACAATCCTCACTGATGACATAGTGACAAAGGGGCTAACATGCAAGGCTCTTGACCCTTGGTCCTTTGCTCTACATGAGCCAACCTTTCAATAATTACTTGCTCTAAACTTCTGACCTCCATTTAATCCCACATGTCAAAGGAACAATCAGCCTGGGATAATTTAGCTCACCAGGCTCAACTGTCACTGCTAACTACCATTCCTCAAGACCACAGCCCTCATGCTGCCATCCTTCTGTGGGTGTTACCTGTAGGCAATGCAGTCGACTTTCAAGATCACCGTGCTTCAATTTTAGCCTTCTCTTCTGACTTGTTTGTACAGCTTCCTCTTCTGAAGAAATGCTCCTGCTCCACTGTGCATTACTTGGTCACTGAAGAGCAAGCAGCCAAGAAGTCTTGGATACGTCTTTCTTTCTTGCAGGCAATGCTACTCTGACCACTGAAGCTGTCTGAGCAGGGAAATGCCATGGTGAGATCACAAAGGATAGCTCTCTCTTCCTCATTCATTATTTTAGCCAAGCAAGTTTAAGATGAATATAAGTCTCAAATATCCCTCTCTGCCAAATCTTCAACAGCTTTCACAGATTTCAGCAAAAGCTTCAGAGGCTGTCCTGAAACTCATTAAGTAATGCAAAATAAATAAATAAAACAAACAAATAAACAAAAAAAAAAACCCAAACTGAAAGAAAACCAAAACTCCAGAGCACTTTTCTTCAGTCACACGTTACTACTGCTTTTTTTTTTTTTTTTAATAATGTCTGTCAATAAAGAGGTCTAGGAAAAATATCCCAAGGAACACCACCAACATTTAGATGAGATACATTTATGTTAGGACAAGTTTATTTACAAAAATAAGAAAAATAAAATGACTYATGTTTGTCCTGTTGAATCTGACTAGGAATTTTTCACAATCCTTACACAAGTACTGAAGAAGGTGAGAGACATGATCTTAACATTGGTCCCATCCTCTAACACAAGAGATCTGGATTTTTATTGCCCCTAATAATTACACAGGCAGAGGAAGAAGAGGCAGAGTGAGAATTTCAGGGTACAAATATTCATATTCACAAGCCAAAAATCATATAGTCATCTATTATACAAGGCATTAGCTTACACTCCATTTCATTGCCTAAACAGCCAGAAATTGAGATCAGACTTCCCATAGGATTAAAAGTATGCATTGAATTTGTCCATATTTAAAGTACCAAAAGGCAGATAAAAGTTTGCAATGCCATGAGACTRTAAAGGGAAAAGAAAATCAGAGAAAGGTCATTGGAGGCCAGCAAGCRAGAGACTAAAGACAGCTTGCAGAACAAGAAGTTCATTTAAACACAGTAATTTGAAAACAGGCACAACAGGAGACGATCTATATTATCTTTTATTTGCTGAATCTTTTTGCTTTTACTACTGCCAATTCCACCCCTGCAGTTTAGACCTGGCAGCTAAATCTCTGTTGCTTTCCAGCAGCTTTCAGAAAACAGATAAGGAACCAAGCTAGCAAAGAAATAGGCTAAAGTACTCTCACTTTCTCTCTCACTCTGTGTTCAAGTACAGTGAGTGAATCTTTCTTTACAGCATCATCTAGAGGCTTGGGAACTCTTGACAGCAGAAATTTTACACTGACCTAGAAAAGTCTGAGTCTATGACTACCATAAACTTCTTGTTAATGGTGTCCTAAGTTATTATGTGTTTTTCAGCAGTATTGTGTATATCTTGGCAAAATAATGAGACTTAGTCAGTTCATGCTCAGGCCCCACAAAGGTGATACTGTCTTGATATGTGAGACTCCAGAGTGGTTTGGATCCTGCAGAGAGAAAAAGGAGGAAAGACCTCTACCTATTATCTAGATGGCACAATCATTCTACAGAGAAAGACCCATCATATTTTACAAGAGAAATTATACACAAAAGATGGTTTAAAAACAAAAAAAAAAGCATACAGACTATTCTGTTGCTGTGCATTTTTTGACAGACTTTTATTTTTCATAGAAATAAATATCTACTGAGCCCAAATGTTCTCAACCTATTTAAAAATATTTTCCTCGCATCCTTTTTACAAGCAGCTGCGGCATTCTATGTGGACTACAAAACCAATCTTTTTAAGCTATCAGCATCTCTGCTTGAATCCAGCTATATTTGTACTTTGTTGACCCTACTTTAGGGTCTTAAAAATAAATCAGCAATTCATTCTGTACRTCTTTACACCTTAGAAAATAGTTGAAATGCTATAACGAGGAGACAGAATTGGAGAACATGTACTGTGTTACATGTACTGTGTGATCACTGACTTCAATGGGATTGCTATGCATTGTCCTTGCTTTATACAAAACTAAACTTCGAGCTTGCATCCCGCTGCCTGTCATAGTGCAACTCTGCAAAGCAAAACCTTGCTTAGAGCTCTGGACAATTTGCCTCTTCTTTTCTCCCCCAGTGGTAAGTTACACTCTGTTACTAAAACTACTGAACTTTACAGTCCTCCCAAGGCAAAATCCAAAATGAGATCCAGCTTCGATCCCCTCACCAGTGTTTCCTGATGGTGCCTCACAGTTGAAGTTCTCTAATTTCAAGAACTCTGGTCTCAGGCTCTGGCTGATGAATGGGCATGAGCCCTGCTTGCTTCTTTTCCTTCAAGAATTTCCTCCTATACTGTTACAGTCTGATACCTTCCTTACCAGTAATGATACGTCTATGACTTTCTATTCAAATGCTACCCTTTCTTGTTCAGCTCCTGCTATCAAAGAGTCCTAGACTTCCATCCCTATCCTTGGTTTCTCCAGCACAAAGGAAAAGAAGGGTTTTTAGAGTGCCTTTGCGACCACTACTTATAATTTCGCCATCCTTGAAAAGGAAGTCTCAGAATTCCTCATTCCCAAGCACAGTCCTCTATGTGCATTTATCCTGAAACACAACCTGTTTTCCAGCTTTACTAATTTTGCTAGGTATCTTCATACAGTCCATCCCACTAACTTACTGATTATTCTGGTAAAACAGCCGGATAGGACTCTCATTCTCTGACCCACAGATCTGATCAGTTATTTGTGTCAGAGGAGACCTGGAACAGGAGATGATCAATCATTTCTCAAGAAGAGTTTAATTCAGTAAGACAGAAGATTGCTCTGGAACACAAAGCTCGAGCTGTTCTCTCAAACAGGAGAGGCTAGACAAGAAATATCTGCTATTTGGCACACTTTAAAAAAAAATCTTAAAAGGCTCTCTGTTTGACCCAAAAGGCACAAACAGTACAAGTCTTTTAATCAAAGCATGCAAAAATTTCTCCATATTCAAGGTGTCAAATCATGATCCCATTAATAGTAAAACTTCCAGAAGCTGTAATGAGAGAGTGAGCTTTGGGTTTTTTTTGGCATTGCTGCAATGGGCATGCAATCAACTTCAAAACAAATTTAATTCAAAGACTAATTCTGAAAGCATATTGATACAAAGGGACCAATGCAAACACCTACTGAAGTCTGTAGGAGTCTTTCAATTGCATAATTTTTAAAGACTGTGACTTGATGTGAATTCATTACAGGCTTTGGTCTTAACTTAGAACAAACTTCATGAAATGATGGAGGAATAACCTAATGTCATAGTTAGAGACATAAAATCTGAATGAGASTTAACATGGCCCAAATATTCCTGTGTCAATATAATCATAATCCAAATAAAACTGATGATGATACTGGCATCAGTCTAGGAGGAAAATGACATAAGATTATACAAGTATAACCAAAGCATTACAAAATTAATTTTATTATGCAATATTGAAATTTAAAAGGCTGATTTAACTTGATTCATTGGAATTTAAGAAGAGAAGACTCAAAACATTTTATATGTTTGTTATGATAGAAAGTGGAAAGTAAAACAGTATCGCTTGCAGAATAAGGTTTCCTAAGCTCATACTGTAAAAGTCAACTGGGCAGATGTACATTGATCAGTTACTTCACTTCAGTGTTGAGAAGGAATAAGTAAAGATAGCAATAATGGGCACCTATTGAACCATTTCACATTTTCTTGTGCTATAAATTTCTTAAGTAAATCAGCAAATTTTTGCTGCATTGTGATGGCTATAAATCTCAGAAAAGCATTTTGTGAATGGGTCAATACATTAGCTCTGCAAGCTCAATTAGCTACGCTACCACCAGGCTGTGAAAATCTACAATAAAAATAAAATAGCTCTAGCCCATTAGATTAAAACTGACTATAAATATTAAGTGTTGTTGTAAATGGATCCAACTTTTGGAAATGTCATCTAATTTTTGAAGCCTCGTTTAGGATTAAATTCTTAAAGGACATTGGCATGTTTTCTTGCTACAAAGTACAAATACCTGATAAGAAAGCATTTAAAACTTGAATTGAGGGAGCACTTATTAGTAAGAACATACAGCTTTGTTCACACTCTATTTGCATTTTGTTTTATTTCATTTTTCATTGCGTTTCTCAAAAAGTTATTTGTTTTGAAAAACAAAGGAGTCAAACTTGGAAACTAACAGATATGATTTCAGTAACCAAATGTAGCACTTTAAATGGGATGTTTATAAAGCAAACTTAGACCCAAGTAAGTTTTAATAAGACAATTTTGATTAATAAATAACCTTTTTCAAACTCATGCTTCACATTTGAATACAAGGCATTACTGCAAAATAAAATGAAATAAAAGATGAAAAGAAAATTGTTTCCTTGCCCCATTCCCATGACCCCAGTTATTCCGCAGCCCTGGGACCTGTTACCTTCATGGAAATCTCTTAGGGAAGCAGCGGTATTTCTTAATGAACCAGAACCAGCTTCTCGGTGTGGTTCTAGGTAGACTCAAAGAAGGGGAGCTCATTTATAGAATCATAGAGTCACAGAATAGTTTGGGTTGGAAGGGACCTTTAAAGGTCAGCTAGTCCAACYCCCCTGCAAGGAGCAGGGACATCTTCAACTAGATCAGGTTGCTCAGGGCCCCATCCAACCTGACCTTGAATGTTGCCAGGGATGGGGCATCCACCACCTCTCTGGGCAACCTGTTCCAGTGTTTCACCACCCTCATTGGAAAAAAATTCTTCCTTATATCTAGTCTAAATCTACCTTCTTTGAGTTTAAAGCCATTACCCCTTGTCCTGTCACAACAGGCCCTGCTAAAAAGTTTACCCCCATCTTTCTTATAAGCCCCCTTTAAGTACCAAACGGCTGCAATAAGGTCTCCCCAAAGCCTTCTCTTCTCCCGGCTGAACAACCCCAACTCTCTCAGCCTTTCTTCATAGGAGAGGCATTCCATCCCTCTGATCATTTTTGTGGCCCTCCTCTGGACCCGCTCCAACAGGTCCATGTCTTTCTTGTGCTGAGGGCTCCAGAGCTGGATGCAGTAGTCCAGGTGGGGTCTCACCAGAGCAGAGTAGAGGGGCAGAATCACCTCCCTCGACCTGCTGGCCACGCTTCTTTTGATGCAGCCCAGGATACAGTTGGCCTTCTGGGCTGCGAGCACACATTGCTGGCTCATGTCCAGCTTGTCATCCACTAGTACCCCCAAGTCCTTCTCAGCAGGGCTGCTCTCAATCCCTTCATCCCCCAGCCTGTATKGATACCGGGGGTTACCCCGACCCAGGTGCAGGACCCTGCACTTGCTCTTGTTGAACCTCATGAGGTTCACACGGGCCCACTTCTCAAGCTTGACCAGGTCCCTCTGGATGGCATCCCGTCCCTCAGGCGTGTCGACCTCACCACTCRGCTTGGTGTCATCTGCAGACTTGCTGAGGGTGCACTCTATCCCACTGTCCATGTCATTGATGAAGATATTAAACAGTACCGGTCCCCATACGGACCCCCGCGGGACACCACTCGTCACTGACCTCCACCTGGATATTGAGCCGTTGAGCACTACCCTCTGGATGTGACCAGCCAACCAATTCCTCACCCACTGGACAGTCCACCCATCAAATCCATACCTCTCCAGTTTAGAGA